>CARXXK010000001.1:143032829-143632829 GCA_949089665.1 Macrosiphum euphorbiae | reverse complement strand
TACTAAAATATTATCATAGATATCGAACTTAATATTCAATTTTTTCAATAGTTTTTACTATTTCTAAGCTTTATGAAAATCCACTAGTAACGGTTTTATTTTAGGATATAAGATCTTTATTCCCAATGGCAGCTATTGTCCATTTACTATTATATATGTGTATCAAACTTAATAAAAATTAATTTAAATAACCTATAGGTACCCACCGGATATATCCAAGCAGCAAGCACTTCTTTAGGACTAATCAGATGAAAAGTATGTGTATCAGTCAATAAACTTGAGAATTGAAATATAGGATAGCTGTCACTAGTTATGCTCATACATTTGGAAATTAAATTAAATATGATTAATGCTGTGAAATGTAATTGGCTGAAAATAATTAACACTAATACGAATGTATAGGCACCTACATTATATTATTGTTAAAATTATAAATAAATAAAATTGTTTTTGTGTTAAAAAAACTGATTATTTTATCATTCACCAGTACAAATTTTTAATATTAGAATATAACAGTAAGTACTAAGTAAAATAGGAAATTTCCGTATATACATTTTTACTTAATACTTTATTATATATAACATTATAAATTATAATATTTTATTATAGTGCTAAGACTGATTTTAAAAAACTGTGTAAAAAGTTTTAATTTAATGAAAGTTATTGGTACACATCAATCTACAAACTTTTCGATAAGTACATTCAAGAGTAATAACTTCAGTGGCACAGAAAATTGTTCAGAAATCAAGAAACCAAGATACGCAGATGAATTTATTAGACTTTCATCGATACGCTATAAGCCGGAAAAAGTTTACACAAAACAATGCCCAGATTGTAAACCTATCTGTAAACATACACAATTTCAAAGTTGTGACTTAACACTGAAGTGTCCTCACATGTGTAATGAGCAACAATCTACATGTTAAAACATCTTAACATAAAAAATAAATAGTAATTAACTTGAAGCAATACGCTTTAGCCTTATATGACCGTTCGCCCTACTCGTGTGTACTGTATGGATTTAGATACTTTATATCATTTAATGATTTGAATGATAAAATAAAACCACTCCACATTACCCACCCATTGACGATTGACCCACGTCCTAGATCCCTATTATTGTGACTCTAAAAGTACTCGGGGGGGGGGGGGGGGGGTGATATTATTATCCATTTTTTGCAAAAGAAAAATCTATCCATACATCGAGTTTACGCGTAGCGGTACAATATGTTACACTACTGCACCTGCGTAGAGAAATTACTATCTCTTATACGAAGAATAAACGCATGTAATTTCAACAGCTGATGAACGACTTAACAGGTGCCATGGCGAGGAATATGATTTTTGAGGGCTGTAAAGCTTTTCATGCTCAGATAATATTGTCATCACTATAACTGTTTGGGCTGCCGGCTATTCACTAGCATTTGGCCGGGCAACTACTCAAATAAAGGAAAGTGGTGTTCAGTTTTGGACGGGATAGGTGACCAATATATATATATAATTATAACACGGCGCAAATAACAGAAAGTAATATATTATGACGACAAATGTGCGTATGTTGGCCGGGAAAACGTCTTTTCCCGAGCGCAACTCAAAACAATAATAAACAATATAACTGATAGGGCAAGAACGATAATAATAATTTGATTACCGGTCGGCACATGCGCCGCGGTAGGGCGGTGTATCGGCGGCGGCGACTGGAACAGCTGCTGCGGCGATGCGATGACACGGAGGTGAACGGGGAGCGGCGGCTGTCGGCGGCGGCTCCGGATGACGGCGAATGACCGGATTACGTAATGCGCGAATTACGTAATCACGGCACTGAAGCGGCGTCGCACGAGGGATATCCACACACGATAATAATAATGCCGGCGAACGATATACCCGGTACGAACTGGAGCCCGTCGGAATCAGACGACCAAGATGTATCGACACGAATTGACAAACAATACGGGCGCGAATATCAGCGGCAAACACGCGTCGGCGAGTATCGGTCGCGCAACGGGCAACCGTCGACGTTAATCGATACGACGTCGAGAACGACGACAACGGCGTCGAAAACACAATTACGTCGGATGGCGCGACAGCGAAATAATACGTAGAGCGAAATAATATTATATGTACAATGCGAACATGCGCGGGTAACTCGCACCAAACGAAGTTGTCGCAAAACGGCACCGAACAACGGCCGGACGCGACACACGCACGGTCCACTCAAATCGAGCGTACGAAAAAGACAAACTTTTAGTCGCCGGCGGCGACTTGGCCGGAGCCCGATGTCTGCGGGTCGCGCGACGCGCTGTCTCGCGGACCGGTTGCCGAATGTCGCACTGGAAGCGGCGGGAAGTTCAAACAATAACAGTATAAAAGGTGGGTTTACACCATCAGTTTTATCTATGTACAAACCCTAGCTACCTTACATTATACCTACTACTGAATATACTTGCACAAACATAAAAATAAATAATCGTTTTCGAAATAATTGATTTCATTCGGCTTGATGACAACCTTGAAAAGGTCATATTGACTATAATATTTTTAGCTCAATGTATCTATACCTCAAGGTTACTACTACCTATACGAATGTCGGAATGTGCAAGCCTCTACAATTTTTGTTGACGCACTCGGGTCAGCAATACCCGAAGATAATATGTCTGACAATTAAAATATAAATATAAAGTATACTTAATAATATATTTGTTAAGATTTAACACGATGGTAAAAAGTCGAAATATCAATTAAACCCTGTATTTATTTAAGGTATAGCCTTGATACATTTCTTCCTTTTGGATATATAGAATCTATATCCTAGAGGCAAAGACATAAGCATTTGATAGTTGAACAATACGACGATAAAATATTGCTTGATGGATGGTGGTGGACACTTCCTTACCTTGATAAGGCGAGAACGACGTATAATTTGATTTGTTTGCATTCTAATGTTTAGCAAACCGACGTGTCCAGTTTTGGATTAGTTACTTTTCAAAAGTGATCAAATAATTTTAATCAGTTCATTAAAATAAAATAAGCAATGCAAAATAATATGATGGTACAACATAATATGACATTCTATTTTATATATTTTTACATAATTGAAGGATGGAGCATCATGTTTTTATTGTATCTATATATTCTATGACTTAAACTTTTTTTTGAATATCGTTATAAATCGCTTCGTGAGCTAGGGTAAATCGTTTTCACATTACTTTTCCCCATTTACCTGCAACTTGCAAGATTGACAAAAAATATTGCTTACAAAGATATCAATTCTGTATGTAATATAATCGAGTACTGCATCAAATTATATAAAAGGTGAACACTGAACGTATATTATAGTTGTGACATATTACTCATATTTATGCAGGAAATGTTAATAGGTAAGTACGTGGTTAATCGATAACCTTTTTAATGTCTTTTATTTATAATGGATGTTGTACACAATTTTTGTGTTACGCGTGTATTTATATGCCATAATTCATGTAGCCTACCAATGTTGTTAACAGCCAATTTCATAAATAGGTTTGGTTACCAGCTAATAAAGGACATTATTATAAATAAATGCTACACATCAATTATAATTAAAAAATTAAATTACCTCAATCCGTGATGATACTAAATTCAATCTCTGCAGTTTATGGACTATTTGTAAAAATACAAAGTTGTGCACAGCAAATTCGTAGGTATATTAGGTATATTAGGTATCGATGGTATAGCATAATATGTATATTGTATATAGTATCCACCCCGACCCCCTCAGCACTCTCCCCTTAAAACCGCCACTGATATGACCGATGATCATATTTCATCCGTGGTTCGTAAAAATAGTTGTAGCTATTACTTTTGGTATACTGAAACGCTTTAAATATAATATGCGAAGCTTTAAGCTACAGTCATTAGTAATATTTGGAAAATTAAATTCATAAAAAAATGAAACGATCACAATTTAGGCTAAATATTCGATTTACAAGCACAAGTGTATTATAATATAATATTATAATTAACTACATGAAAATAATATATGCGATAGTATAAATGTATAATATAAAAAATACCAGCACCCATAGTAGATAAAAACACCGCTCAATAATATTGCATTTTATTGATGTATAGCGATAATAATTGGTTAGCAGCTAAAGATAATTGTACAACGAAAACCACTCTTATCCAACAATCAAAAAAAAACATAATATGTTTATTCACTCAAATTTATTAATTAAAGAAACTAAATGTCTATCAAAAAAAAAACAACAATACAATATTTTAAACAAATTAACAAACGCATGTTGAATTCAAACGTCTAAATACGAATTTATTTACCAACGTGTCGAATTCAACAATTGTTTCTATATGACTAGCTTGACTCGTATTCATTTATTATTTACATGAATAATGATCATAAAATTAATAATATTATAAAGTACATGACAAAGTTAGATACTAACCGACTGTTCATCAAAAAACATGCATTATCAGTTTTCCAATTATTAACTGAAGTAAGTTAAAGTGTTTAATATTTGGCATTGAAATAAAGATATAATTCTTCGAAATCACCTACCTTGTGAAATAATATTATGATTTATATTTCTTAACAATTAACGTTTATAATTATTAATTATTAAATATAACCATAGATGCTTTGTATATAAGCCTATAACGAATAAATTTCCCTTAATAATAAGTTAAATAATAAATTAACCTAAATAATAATATTTTGTACATATTATGTTTATATACATACAGATGTTCAATAAACATATATATATTTATACGCAAGAAGTTAATTTATTATAGATCAATGTACAAATATTTCCCGTTACATTGTATATATATATGTTGAACACCTATGTATGTGTATATGTATGTATGTATAATATATGTTTATAAATTAATCCAATGAAAAATTTAAGACATAATGTGTACATATGCGATATAAATATTATAATATGTCATAAAGGCTAGGCGACTTAGAACATAAGACTAGATAATTATTATACATTAATACTATAATAATAAAGCTATAGAATACAGGTAAAATTGTAAAGAGTAAATTGTTAATTTGTTAATAAGTTCACACATAATACATTTATATATATAATATATTAATATATACCTATGTATGCACTGGTTCAAACAATAAATAATCTAACAGTAATAATTTAATGTAATATTCTTTTGGTTTATTAATAGAATTGATGATGGTAATATTATTTGATAAAATCATTGGGTAATTATTTACTTTAAATGTAAATTCCTTTGAAAATGTGGCTAAGTCTAGAGGGTTAATATCCAGCCAATTCAGCAAATGTGGAATCCATCTCGTCAGCCAAAGACTTGTATCTGTCTTTGTTGAGGCCGAGTTCATCTGAAAAATAATGAGATTCTCGTTATACAAAGGTAATTTTAAATAAACACAGTAAACAAATTGAAAAATTGAGTTCAACCACAACAATAAATTAAAATTTCAAACATTTATAATAAATGTTCTTTTAATACTTAATCGTAAAAATGTGGTCAAAACACGATTTATCTAGTATTTAAAAATACAAATATATTTATTATTTATTTAAAAAAAAAAAAAACATTGATGGATGAAAAAATGTAGTATTCAAAAATATAATATTCGTGATTAAATCAATTTCATAAGAATTATTAAGTTTCGCTTGGGAAAAAAATATTTAAAAAATATACAAACAACAATTATTTGAACTTCATATAAGACAAAGTTGGCAATTTCCCCCGAATAATTGTAAAAAGCATTCCAATTGTTGGTCCAGTTGTTTGTTAAATAATATAACTATAATTTTGCTAATTACGAGGAAATATTATATTGTATAAGCACTAGGAAACTATATTGCCGCGTTAATAATTAATATTATTTATTTGTTTATCAATAAAAAACTATAATTTATAAATGTTTTTCCTTAAAAAAACTAATCTGTTCAACCGAATTTAAATATTTTTCATATTATGATGTACTATTATAACTATTATTATTTTTATTACCAAGTAATACTTGTAATGTATGATTATTATTATGAATGTACATATTTTAACGTAAAATATAAAAGGCAAATTATTTTTTCCCGGATAATGACTTTATTGTTGAAGCCATAATAAATTTAAAAAAAAAATTATTTATAGTTTTTAGTTTTTAGTTCAAATATTATGTATAGAAGCCGAAACTATAAAAAATTTAAAAACAAAACGATCACTCTTAAATGTTTCTATTTTTTCTATTTTCTTTTAGAAAATCCCTCTATAGACTAAAATATATAGAAGATTTCTTTTTAAATTAAGTATTTAGATTTTTCAATTACGAGTTATCAGTCGTGTTTCATATTGTAATTTAATTTGTTCGACCACTCAAGAAAAATATAGAATTATAGTGGTAGATAATTATTTCAGCTCTTCCGCATTTTTTTTTTCTATAAAATCTGGCAATTTTTGCCTCAGATACGTTTAAAGTTATGTGAGATAGGATTGTATCGAGATAAAAATAGAAATGGAAATTAGATTGAGAGCAAATAGCGATCTGTTTTTTTTTGGTTCAGTGAGGTATATGGGCTGGTCAAATTTTCCCCCTCCTAAAAACTGAAATAAAAAGCCTTTGATTGCATTAAAAAAATCAAACATTTTAGTTATTCGCATAATATAAAGACTAAAGAGCTCATATTCAATAACATGCGTCAATGTTTTTTTTTTTTTATTATTATACTTTTATTGTACCTGGCAGTTATAGAAGCGAATTTGTACAGCAACAACTGGAGACAAAACATATTAAAACGACAAAAAAGCAAAATTATGTGAAAAAAAAAATAAAAAAGCATTATTTTTACAAAAAGCTACGTTGGTTTATGACAAAACTCGAACATAAAAAAACAAGAAAAAACAAAGTGAAGGCTATGCAGAATTTGTATTTGGTTAGTAGCCAGTGAGTTCAGCAAATGTCGAATCCAAGTCATCCGTGATTTCTTTGGATTTTTCTTTCTCTTTGAAGAGATCATCTGAAAAACAACACATTATTGTACAAAACAAACGTAAATAACTCATTGATAAACAAAGCCCCGGTCGTCTAAATGTTAAGCTATTAAAAATAAAAATAAAATAATAACAATAACAAAGCGTAAGTATATAGCTGCACATATTTCATTGAGCTAAGCTAATAAGTATAATCTTATAATATAAAACATGAATACGGTGGCGCTCCCGTAACAATATATAAATACAAAATTTTCTATAAATGTATTATTTATGAAAATTAATTCGAGGGACTTACCTTCAAGTCTGTCAACTTCCTTCTGCAGTTTCTTAACGGTCTTCTCGGCGAATTCAGCACGAGCTTCAGCCTAAAATATTGAATCAATATTTGTATAAAATATTATATTTTTCGAGGGTTTTAATTGTGAAAATATGTAATATTATAATATTTATATAAACATGAATGTCTACCTCCTTTAATTTTACAGTGAGTTGTTTGATTTGATGCTTGTACTCTTCCACTCGTTGATTGGCCTAAAAAAAAAATTATTATCTTTTATAATCTTAATATTTTTACACTAATTACCTTTTCTTCAGAAACTTCCAATGACTTCAAGCTGTTTCCGACAACTTTCAATTCTTCTTCCAGCTCCATGATTTTCCTATAAATTAAAATTGCAATAATATCGTATGTTGTCAGCATTCAAATTGTACTTACGAGTCTCCAGATTTCACACGATCCTCTGCTACTTCAAGTTCATCTTCAACAAAAGCAAGTTTCCTCGAAACCTTAAATTTAATATATTTTTTAATACTTTTAATTATTAATTATGTTATTATTTGTTATTACTTCATCAGATTTTCCATCAGCATCTTCAGCTAAGAGACGAGCTTCCTTTAATTGGTTAGTCAATTGGTCCATACGTTCCTCGTCTTGCTGGCTACGGTTTTCGAGTACTTTGCACATACTAAAAACATGATTTGTTTGTATAATAATGCACGGAAATTATGTATATAACGTAAAAATAAACTATGTCTTCAACTTACCGTTGAGATTCATCAGCTGCTTGAGAAGCCTCAGCCAATTTCGATGCAGCAGCTTGAGACCTTTCTTCAGATCTTTCAAGGTCTTCTTCAATCATCTGGACTTTCCTGTTCAAAGCAGCTACTTCACTTTCAGCCTTTAAACAAATTTATATTAAAACATCTTATGCATATTATTACTTATTGATAACTTACCGCAGTAAGTGCCTTTTCTCTATCCTCTAACTGTTTGATGGCCTCTTCCAACTTATTCTTGTTTGTGTCCAGGTCACTTTCTACCTGGGTCAATTTCTTTTGACAATCTCTCACATCTTCATTAACCTAAAAGAAGACGACATTTATACTAGTTAAAAAATGTTTACTTGAAATATATAGGTATCTTGTTTACTTTGTCTGCACGAAGGTTTGCATCCTTGGACTGGCCTTCACAAGTGTCGGCCTTGTCCATGGCGCTATCCTTCTCCATCTTCATGGCCTGCATCTTCTTCTTAATGGCGTCCATTTTGAAGTTTTTTGTCTACCCCACTAATACAAAATATAACAGTTCATTTAAGTAGATACTATATAATATTATAACGTATTTGTAAAAAATTATAATTTTATCATATTTTTTATAATAAAAGTATATAAATTAATTTAAATTTAAGAGATCCCCAAAATTCACTTAATTTGTAACAATAGTTATTAATTACAATTTACAACAATAAATTATTTAGTTATACCTATGTTGTTTGTTATATTATACATTGTATATATTTTTACCTACTACCTAATTGTTATAAATAAATAAAATTAGTTTTTATATATTAAGTACCTATTATAGGTACGTGTTTATGCGTAAACCATTTTCTTACTTAAACGCTTAATAGGTCAAGTTATTTTTGAAGGATAATCGTTTTTTTATTTTTAGAGTTAAGTTAAAAATAATACTTATTTTCGGCTCTACTTATAATATTATACTAATATTTTTATCATACATTTAATGAATATATTATTTTTGTCGGAAATATTTGAGTGGAAACTAACGAACATAGTTATTAGTCATAGATAGTATTTGTTAAGCCCATAGTTAAATATACAATAAAAACAATCTCTTAAATACTTCCAAAATAATGTATAAAAAATAACAATAATGTAAATTTTAGGTACCTTATACCTATGATTAAAGTCTTTGATCTATATCCAAATAATATTTAAGTACTTAATAAAATCTACCTATATTATAATCTCCTACATGTTGAACATAAACATGAACATGTTCAACATTTGGAACACAAATAACAATATAATAAATATTAACTTAATGTCGTAGTCGTCAATATGAAAAATAAAGAAAACTTAACAATATCCTGATCAACCACACGCAAACCAAGGGCCACAAGTTAGAGCTATAAATAAAATAATACAATTTTTAAAGCAAACTAATTTGTGCAAAATAATATAAACATTCGGAACAAGTGAACAACCATTGTAAGGACAAATATAGTTTGAGCTTAAAAAAAGTAATAAAAAAAAAATAGTTGAGATTTATAATTTATTTTACATTTACATCTCTAATATAATAATATAATGGTTTGAATATTGCAAAATCTATCTACTCTTATTACCGTATCACTTACTAATTGGTAAAAAAGATTTAAATAAGGAAAATGTAGGTACCGATTACAAAATCATTATGTACCTACCTAACTAGATATTATGAATTATATTATATATTTATATACCTAATAGAATTAGGGCATAGGACAATAATAACTAAATACCTATCATAATTTATGCTTGATAGATTTAGTTAACTGGTCATTTTGGCAAGTATTGGCTGTTTTCTATTAGCTATTATAAATAAATAAGACATTGATTTTTAAACTACAAACCAGTATAGTGTAGACTGTAGATATATATTGTATATTGTATATTAGGTAAAGAAAAATTTGTCTTAATTATCTTAAAATATATGGTGTTGGTTTTAAAATTAAAGGATGGAATTTAAATATTAATAAATAATATCTTAGTTTATCAACTGTTATAATTCGTATAGGTATGTTGTGGATGTATTAAAAAAAAAATAATTTATTTGTAAAAAATAGCAGAATTATTTTGATCAACTATTTAAATTTATAAGACCGATTTTATATGTATATTATAACTATTATTATAAACATTAATGATCTTGAAATATAAAAATATTGAAAATGTCCAACTAATGATAATTGTTATTTTAAAAAATGTAAGTTGAGTAAAGAGTATCCCATGGGTAATTTAGAAAGGTAATGGTCGCACACATCCTTCTTATTTTCTGCCATTATCTATTTTGAAAGAAAAATAGGCTTCCGTGGAATCGGACAAAAATAGCAAAGTTGCTAATGCCGAAGTATAAAATAAAAAATAAAACAGTCTGGTACCCGCCATTTACAGTGAGTAAAACGATACCACCGCGCGGCACCACGCAGCGGACGTTTAAAAATAGTTGTACGCCGCCGTTGCGGTATGCACTCAACCGACCCAAATTCCGACCAAACACCTCACCGCCCCCACTAGTTGTTAAATTTTAGTTGCTAAATTTGTTTTAATTTTAATAACACGATAATTAAAACGCAAATCACATCATGAATCAATCATCGTGAATTTAACGCAACAATTATTAATGGCACTAATTTACGACACTTTTCTAGTTTTTATCGTGGTAATAAAGACGATTTGGAAATTAAAGATGAAAACAAATTGAGAAAAATCAAGGACTAGATTAATTACATAATATAATAATCTTTTGGTTTTCAATTTATCTTTGAAACTCGTTCTTTTTTAAGAGCTAATTAAACTACCGATGTGTATTGGTTTGATTTATAAATATTATTTAAGTTAATAATCAGAACGTATTTGATAGTGATAAAGTTATTAGTATCATATCGTGTTACTGTTACAATAATAATTATGAATACAAAAATGTCAACGCCAAATCTTAAATATAGAAGTATTCGGAACATACTGTAGTTTGCACAAGCCCACGCTTTGTGACAAAATTAAACTACCTATATTCGGGTGTTTGGGCAACCAAAAAGCTGGAAATACTTGGTAAAATAATATTTCAAATTGCATAAAATTAAAATTATTAATAAATAAAACCAAAAATACAATATAAATCTAAATATGCAGATAATAAATCATTCATTGCTTTTAAACTATTAGGTACACGGTTTTATTATTATAAGGATAAAACTCTTGAAAGTTTAAAAGTTACCTATATAATTTAATTTTAACCATAAATCATTTTAGATACCTATTTAACCATAATTTTCAAATTTATCTATTTAAATATTAGTATTAAATAAAGCCAGAAAATAATATTATAAAATACATTTTTTTAGAAAACACATATTTTTACAATACATTTTATCGAAAAACAAAATTCAACCATAACTTACAATAATATTATAGAAATGTAATTAAATACCCTACGTTTAATATATAAATTTATTCACTTAAATACTGTATAGAGGTAGTATTTGAAAAATAATAATAATAACTAATAAGATATTAATTTGTGTGAATATTTGTATCAACATTAATTATTATTAAAGAGTATAAATAATGTTTAATTAATTTCAAATAAAATAAAAAAATATATAATATAATTACCTCCAAATAAAATAAACCGAATCTGAAAGGCACCACTGACAGCGATAGCAGCTGATCCTGGACTGTTGTTGTTCTATAGTGTAGTTCCAATCTGTACTGTGTTGCCTTCTCCCACCACAAATACGCCCCACCATGGGGTTATAACTGGTGGGGATTGTAAAAAAAATAGGAATGTAGTGACGAACTAGGAGAGACCTTTTAGTAAAGTGATCTATAAAACCAGTGAGCTTTATATAGCTGTACTGAACAGGGTAAAAGTATATCTGTATCACTAGTGTTGACTTAAAATGTAAAAAAAGTTAAAATAACGTAATAATGAGCATCCCAAAAATCGTAAATTGTTTTTAAAATGTATTTATTCATAAATAATTTACGATTTAAAATAAGTATACATTATATTAACAAATCGTTGGATTTTTTCAAAAACTATTGCCAAATGTATGATATATCATATTAAGATATATTTAATGTAGGTAACCTATCTTATTTCATCCCGTTTGATTAACAAAGTGCTGTGTCAGCATTTGACTGACACATTAATTAAAACCCGGGAGATTATTATTTATATTGTGCTAAATCCTAAAATGTCGTTCACTTTAAAGTTTAAATTAATAAGACCGTTTATACTAAATTATTGAAAAACCCTATTATTTTTAATGAAAAGAAAAGTATACACGTTCTTATTTCTCGAATTGTGTACATTTAATTTTAATTTTATTCAGTTTGTTTAGAAAATTAACATCCATTTATTTAATTTATGTATTTGAAACGTTAAATAAAAGTTTAAATTGTATTCCATCAAACACTATTCGTGCAAATTATTCTTCACACTACATTTATAATTAGATCTATCGTATAAACAGATTACACAATATACATTTACATAGATAATTATTTACAGATTTTTTAACATCTATTAATATAATGAATTGGAGGGTAGGGGAAGAACTATTAATTTTCAAAAATCAATTTATGTGACTACCTGAAATTTGGTTTACATATCATTAAAGATTTTAGAATAATTATTAAAAACCTGATAATTATTTAATTACTTATGATGTATTTTGAGTTATAATTTGTGTGGGTTATAAGTATGGGAACACATTGTGTCTAGATTTTCCATCTTTTGGCATAAATAAATTATACTTCTCGTTTGTATAGTATGATAAAATATAAGCTAACAATAGACTTAGGTGCCTACCTTAATATGGTGCTTATAGAAACTTAAAACTGCGGAGGGTCTTGGCCTCCCATCAGCTGTTTTCCTTACAAAACATTAAAACAAAAGTGAAGTGGAGGTTTTAAAAATAATAATGCTATAATGCTAAATTGTGCACTGTATAATTACATAGATACTTATAAATCTACGAGTAATACAATTATATGTGATGTACCTCAAAAAACGTACATATTATGTAAACTCACTTCTCAAATATCAAGACATATATTTTAGACCTAAAACTTTTATTTAAACGGTTGGTTAGTAATAAGATTAGTAATTTAATATGTCTTTTAAAGAATTATCATCTATTCTAAGCCACACCAGTCCATTAAGATTATTTATTATACACTAAAAAACATTCTAAAACAATTAAAAAAAAATACATAGGTATTAAAAATATATAGATAACTGATATATTATATTAATATTATACAATACTTATACCTACTAATATGCTTGGTAGTATAGGTACTAGAATATAAACTAGGTAATATAAACTAACTACTGATTTTCGTAGTTCTGTTTAATGATAGCTCTGTTTTTATATATATTTAAATTAAACAACTAATTTTAATGACAAATAAATTCATGAATTGAAAATATTAAATAATGTTATGGTTTTATTCATTATTCATTAGATAATTATCAAATCCTTAAAATTATAATATTATAAGTAATGTAATATTACATTATAGATTGTTTTGACAAAAAAAAATTCAAACAGCCTGTTTATGTAAACTTCAAAGTTATAAGCAAAATTTTAAAAAGAAAAGACGTTAAAGACGCCAAGAATTGTAATCCCCACTATACGAATTATTGGAAAATCTCCAACAGAAATTTAATGAACTAATAAAATTATAGCACAGTAATATAACATTTATAGTAGTTTATATGTCTTATTTACTCTGGACTAGATTTAAATAATTTATCAAGATCACATTATAAGCGATCCAAATTCCATGGTCATACAGCCCATACTGGATAAATCAATTAATTTGATTTTATTTAAACGAGTGATTTCACAGAAGTTGCTTAATCATATAACAATTATTTATGATCACCCCACAACAATGTACTCCCTCAGACAATCGTTGTTTTTTTAACTACAAAAACAAAAATCAAGCAGTTGGCCGGCGTTTTTACTGGTATTACATATACTGGTAGGTACCTATATGGCTATATAATATGGTAATGATAGATATCAGATATTGTAGATCTTCTGTTTAAAAATTGTTTCAATTTCCACACATATATTATAAAACGTAGTACCATTGATTATAAATTCGAATATACTATTATAATCTAGTATTAAATCAATGGCAGTACTTATACGGCTATACATATCAAAAATATGTCAACGATTACCTATAATTTATTGCATAAAAATTGAATGAAACACAATATTATTTATGGTTTTTATTTAAATGTGTAGGTATCAACAACTGATATCGATAATCGGTATGCATCTATTTACCATACTAAATATTTCAAATCTAAATAAAAATGTCAGTGTGTTATACTTTAGGTTTTAAGTTAAGTATGCGCTTGATAATTATTGCATGGTAACTTGCAGACGTCAACAATTAATACATTAGTGGTATCCACCTATTATAATATTATAAATGTAACAAAATAATAGGTATTAGGTATAAAAGTACCTATATCACAACAAATTATCAGTTAAATTTGAAATAAGTACGTACCTATTAATCAGTTAAAATTGAAGAGAGATTAAATATTTAAATATTCAATCATCAATCATCAAAAACTGGAGGGGTTCAATTTTGTATTTTTTGTAGGTTTGTAGCTAAATTTATGTAACTATTTGTGTAAGGACACTCTAAAATTTCATAAGTTTAAAATGTAGACTTTTCAAAAAGCCAATTAGACAATTTATTAAAGCTACTAGTAGATTTCCCGGAAAAACCAAAAATACATAAAACTGTAGAAACATTATACAATTATTACGGCACGATAAGATTTTTTTAAAGATACATTCAATTTTTGTTATACCTATTATCAAACATATAATGTGTATAGTAATAATTTTCGTGTAGTTATGAGGTATTAATTAAATTATGAATTATGCCACTATTAATATTGCAAAGAATTTATTATTATTAATATTTACTTTTATTTGAAAGTTACATAACTGCATATAAATACCTATAATACCTTAATACAACGTACAGTAATACCAAGTACCCAGGGCCGGATTGGTATGTATCGGCCCATCAAGATTTTCCCTTCTATAACGAGAATTTCGAAAAAATAATGTTGCGTATCACAAATACTAATAATTAGTAAATACTAATAATTAGTATTTGTAATTATTACCATTTACCAATCAGAATCAGTGTTTGCTGGAATGTCAGAAATCTGAAAATTAAATTTAAAACTAAAATCTCTACGCCGCGCCATACGGCAGCGTTCTCTAGTAACCAAAGTAAACGGTATTCTTGGATAGTGTTTTTCACACTCGTGCTTAACATTTTTTTAATTATAGCGGTAGGTAGATAGCGCTGCCGTTATAATCCGTACCATGATTATTGATATTTATTGCCTTGAGCCCTTGAATATAATTACAAAAAATTAATGCAGCTATACAAAAGTACATTTACCTATTGAAACTGCATTTTTGTTACCCGAGTAAAAATTAATTGGCCTCTGACTCCAGCCTACAGCGTTTCCAGAAAATATACACGCACGCATTATTTTAACAATCTGTGTTATACAATTCAATTTAAAAAACGTCTATATCCTGTGAATATAATATTATATTTCATGTTTGAAACAATCTTTTTAAATGAATGAAATATACCAACCAGTTAAAAATTATGAAATGTACATTAAAAAGTATAGTGTAGAGGGAAAGAGGGAGAGAGAGAAAGAGATAGTGAAAGAGAGGGAGATTTATATGCTCTAAAAGCAAAAATAAACCCCAAAATATGCATTTATGTGCAAAATAAAATTACGTAGCTACCTACTAGCCATAGCACTTTGTAGTTTTGTCTTCACCTGACGTACCTATTTATTACTTACTCTGCACAAATATGATCCTCCACCGACTAGTGACTACCGACTACCATAATAATTATCATACTCATCAATAGTAACATCATTAATTATTGTCCTTATAAATTGAAATATTTTATTCGTTCATACTAAATAACTTACTACCTAATATTAAATTATTTATTCTTGTCACTCAATTGTTATAATTTTTTTGTCTAACATCAACCGTAATTCTGGACTCTGGATCATAACTGGATTTTTGGAGTTGGCTGCTGATTGCTGAATGAAATCAATTTCTGAAAGGTAACAATATTAACCCGTAATAATAATCTATGATTTAAGAGGACGTCTTACCATAGGCGTTACTATTGGAGTTAAAAGTACATGGGAAAGGACCAGAGTTCTAGAAAACAAAGTTCGAAATAATCAGTGGCCTGTAAAAAATGCATTTTGTTTTACACTTAATTTTTATTTAATTCCAGGGAAAAAACTTATGAGGTATATTGTTATAATTTGTCAAGCCTTATATATGTATAAGTGTCAAGGAGACTGCAGCGGATTAAAAAAAAGTGACTTTTAGACCAGTGTCGGCCTGGCCAGGGCCGCGGGGCCGCGAACGCGGCCGAGGCCCTGAGCTTTTTTTTTTTAGTTTATAATTAGTGGCCAGGACCACCACCCCAACGTAGAGTAGTCAACAAAGCATCAAATATACGGTACAATTAAATGTACGACGATGAACGAGGGAGTGTTGATCACTAGGGCCCACAGGCTGCAGGGGCCCCAGCCGAAGTCTTAACTAAAAATATTGTTTTTCTATATTAGATTTGGATAACAATTTTTACAATCAATATGCCCACCCCAATTTTTATTCACAAAAATAATCGTAAAAAACTTTAATAGAGCCCTTCATTGAAAGTGACAATTGGCCTAGTTGCGCTACTGACGAAGTGTATAAACGGGGCCGGTTTAGAGAGAGCCCACGGGGCCCGGGGCCCCACAAGATTCAATTAAAATAAGAGGCCCCCACGAGATAATTACCTTTCAGCTTATGCAGTAAGTTATATGTCAACCTTATATGGCCAGATGATGGGCCCTAGGGCCCCCACCATCCTAAATCCGGCCCTGTGTATAAGTTATAGAATTTGAGTGTAGTGTACAATCACTACAAACACGTATCTACTATCTAGTACGATATAATAGAATCTATATTTTGTCATGGTGCATACGTGTGCGGTGTGCTGTTTACTCGTATAAGGTGTAGTACAAATGTAATGATAAACGAGATGATTTGAACGCACATAAGATTTTTTGTACAACAAAATTGTCGGGAAAATCGTAACGAGTACAAATACAATAAGTCAATAACGTCTATGTGTGGGGCCCCTGTATGGCCGTACAATAGGTTTGATAAATTGTCTAATCAATTATTATCATTAGCGCTATATCGAAATAAAGAAGTAAGACAATTAAGTTAAGTAATTAAAGAACTTTCATTTCATTCAAACTCATTTCATAATTTATTTACAGTTTATAAATATGTATTTATTTTACCCTCTACTCAAGTGACTTGTGAAAGGATGTTTTCTAAACTGAAACTTGTGAAGTCTAAAATCAGATCAACAATAAGTCAACAACATTTAATGCTTATTGCAATTGAAAAAGATATCAAGATTCAGAAAACTCAAATTATTGATACTATAGCTACCTAACTACCTAAGTCATCTAAAATGTTACATGAATTGCTCATTTAGTATTTAAGTTTTTTATATTTAGCTATTACTTTCTTTAAAAATAATGTTGTGTCAACTTTTGTTCATTGTTCGTCTTCTTTATTATATTTTGGATGATATCTTTTTCGTAATTTGAATTACATTTTGTTTAGTAACTTATTAAAATCATGTGTATCATTAAGCACGTCAGAAGTTAATACTTGGTTTTAGACTTTAGTAGAGAATTGTAAAAGTGGAAAAATTTTAATCGAGCGACTATTTGGTGAGGGGGGGTTAGGAAGGTAAAAGTCAGCGTTAATAATTGGCGTTTAACGGTCAGCATCAAACGGTGCTGTTCAATATACAGGTTTCACTTTAATCACACAACTATAGTCATTTTTTATTTTTATTCATAAGAAAAAAACTGAATTCTGACATAATATATCATAAGTTAGTTTACAAAAAATAATTCATTTACACATTGGCTGATTGAGCGGGGGGGGGGGATATACAATAACTCTAGGAACAAAATTGTTCATATATAGTAAATGAAGAAAAAAAATAGAGGCCCCAGAGAAAAATTGCGGCCGAGGCCTTTTATATGCCAGGCCGACACTGTTTTAGACCAATAAACTAGACAAAATTTGAAGAATTTGGTTTGACAGATTTTAAGTTTGAAAATAGATTATGATTGATTAACAAGTTTACTAGGACATTTTTTCCAGCTGTGATACCCAAAAATATAAATATCAAAAAAATATGATAATTTTGTATTTATATTGTTCATTATTATTTATGACACTAACAATAATTGGAATATTCAAAATCGCCTAGATCATTCCCTAGTAAACTTGTTGATCATCAATCATAATCCATTTTCAAAATTTAAATCTGTCAAACCAAATTCTTCCAGTTTTGTCTAGCTTATTGGTCTAAAAGTCATTTTTTTTATTGACTTCAATGGAGTCCCCAATTTAAATATATATTGAAAAACATTATAACAAACAAAATTAATGTTTAGATTGGTCAAATCTACATTAGTTTTGACTTTTGACAAAACCGGCCGCAGCCCCCTTACAATTAAATTGTTATGGATTTTAATGACAAAATATAAGCATAGGTATTAAAATATTTTAGTGATTTTTACAAATTTTGTAAAACTAGACTTCTAGACTCGAGTAATTGCTATTATGAATATTTGGTTAAAATGTCAAGTCTCTACAGAGTACAGACCTACAGTTATTCGTTTTTGAACTACAGCAATAAAACAAAATTAATTAAGTCAACGACCGGTTTGCACCGGTATTCTGTATTTTCTTAATTTCTGAAATAATGAATAGGTACCTCTATTGATTTTACAATGATTGAATTATGTGTGTATTTGTGTACAATTTCTAGTATAAAAATGCTTTAATTTTAACTTAAATATCTATAGGAAAGTCAATCTAGTTGGTACTTTTGGGAGGTCAGAATTAGGGTTGAGAGTTTGAGACACGATTGAGCCAAATTGTTGGCGTATCAAAGGAAATCGAAATACAAAAGAAAACCTACACGATTGAGCATAAACTCTATAACAATGATGCCATTTTCCATTTAAAACTATATTATACAAAAGTATTTGTTTAAATAATTATAATAATTCAAAATATAACATATCAAAAAAATAACATGATTTTATAGTCAATAATATAGTCACACTTCATAGATCTGTTTGATAATAATAATAATAAAAATAATAATAGTTATGAAAATAATAAAATCAAAATATGGTAGAGTAACCTGAGGTATAAATGTATAATGGCGTATGGGGCAAAATGAACTATTTTGTATAAGCACGGACTAAGATATTTCTTAGTCCGTGTGTATAAGTAATTTAATAATTGCTATCTAGTCAAACATTTTTGTTATTATGATTATGTTATCATAGCCAAACGTGATAAAACATTTTTTTCAGCAGTTGATGATGATTGGGCGGCAATATGAGGTAAAATATTAATTGTATTCGTCTGATGTAATATTTGAGTAGTATAAAAGTAGTAATGTGTGCCATATATAACGACACGTTAGATGTTGCTTTTATATATATTCGTTTAGTACAAGTAGGTGACTAAACATCAATACTAGTAAAATATTAATATAACAACTGAATATACTACAATACGTTAATACTGTTTATGAAGAAAATCATATTGGGGTAAAATGGCTTAGTTTGTTTTGGGGTAAGACTGTAAGAGTGTGCAGTATTTCTTATATGATTATTGATTACTTACGTTTATAAACATTTAATAGCTTCAAATTGAACAAATTGTATCTATTTATTTATTAATTTATTTAAACTAATAGGTACATTGTATCTACGATGTATTAACCAATGATTAAATAATATTATGTAATATTTATTGAATAATTATACTTAAAAAAATTACTTCGACTTAGTATTTACTACTAATACTGTATTAATTACCTATATATTATATTAGGAACTATTATATAATGCATGCATAATAATATATATTTATAACTTATTATTTGATAAAAAAATAATATAAAACATTCTTTAATAAAATATATTTTAGATTCTGAGTGAAACGATGAATGTATTAATTTTACAATGATGTGTGTTTTTTTTTATTTTTTTTTTTATTTTTTTATTTTTTTTGTGTCTGTGTACGCGATAAGTAGTCGAAATAATGCTTCGATTTTCAACTTCAGTATCTTGTTCGATTGGAAAGTGAATATCGTTGGTGCATTGGGGAGGTCAAAATTTAAATTTCGCAGTAGTTTTCAAAAGCGCCGGGAAAAACAAAAGAAAAATTAAGGAAAAACGGGAATTTTTACGCAAAATCGGTTTTCCAAAAAATCGATTTTGGTTTTTGGTGTAACTTTAAAACAAATGACCGTAGATACATGAAATTTTCAGTGGTTGTTTATATTTGCATTTACTATACACGATAACATTTTCAAAATATTTTGATTTATATTGAACTGTTTAGAGACATTTTCAGTTTCCAATTTTATTAGTTTTTTTTTTTTATGAATATCAATAAAAATTTATTTGTTGAGTAAAAATACTTGAAAATTTAATACAAGGCTCCTACTATATTGTTTCAAAGACAGATGAAAAATATTAAAAATCGTTAGTCACAGTTTTTTAAAGCATTTAAAGTTCAAAAAACGACAAAATATGGAAAAATCACGAAAATTTGCAAATTATTTCGAGTTAGAAATTCATAAAAATTTTTCTTTTTAAATCTAAGATATGAAAATGTAATTCAAGATTCCTTATGAGATTTCCTACATTTATCAAAAAAAAAAATTCTATAAGAAAGTCAAATTAAATTTTTATGAGCGTTTGAAATTCAAATTTTTACAACATTGGATATTCACTCGATTTCTCATGTGGCGATTTCCTTATTTTGTTGTAATTCAAAAACGAATTACTGTAGATACATGAAAATTTCACTGAATGTTTATATTAGCATTTCCTATACACCATACAATTTTGAAAATATTTTGACTCTTTTTGAGCCGTTTACGGACATTTTCAGTTTTCAATTTTTTTAGTTTTTTTTTTTCTATAAATATTAATAAAGTTTTATCTGTTGGGCCAAAAAGTGTGAAAAATTAATACAAGGCTCCCGATATATTGTTACAATATTAATTGAAAAATATTAAAAATACATAGGCACAATTTTTTTTTTATAAGCATTTAAAGATCGCATTTTGACAAAATTTATCAAAATCTCGAAAATTATCAATCATCGTAATTAATAAATTATAAAATGTTCAGTTTTTATAGCTAAAGATTGAAAATTTAAAAAAAATATTCTCATAAATAGTTCATACTGTAGCCAAAAAATCTAAAAAATATATGAGCACAGTTATTTTTTACAGACATTTTAAGTTCAGATTTGGGACAAAATTACATAATCAAAAACCTAGCATACCTATTTTAGTTATTTTGTTGTGAGTGTATAATACTATTCATGGGTACTTGAAACTTCTAAAGTACACTATATTATATATCTATGATAGTATCAGGGTTTGTTATTGATGTATAACGTGTTATAAGTACCTAATGGATATTGTGATATGATTAATTTGGAATTTATTATAGGTCAATTTTTTTTTAATACCATAGATATGTATATAATATGTCTTAAACCTAGACTGACATACCGTCTTCGCTCAGAATCGTTTTTCTTATACAATGATATTGTATCATTGGATTCAAATTTAATACCATCCATTATACAGTGACCCACTTGTAACCTACTGTACAGCAGAGCGACATCCACTTACCCACCTTTTTATAAATTAATTTAGCATGCGGCCTATTACCCCATTAGATGCGCACTTTTACCCCAATACTGGTGTAAGAAGTCGCATTTGTTATAATTTTTAATTATTCAGAATTTTTGGTATTTGCTTTGGTAAAATCAACTTTTTCTCGGAAAATTGAAATCTACGTAATATTTATGATAGGAAAACAATATAACAATATTTCTAAAACGTGTATGCCACTACATACCTAGCTGTTAAATGTTAGGTGCGCCATTATGTAACAGGCGATTTTTACCCCCCTGTATATTTTACCGGGGGGGTAAAAATCGCCTGAGGTAAAAATCGCCTGAGGTAAACATCGCCTAACCTAACAGGCGATTTTTACCCACCAACAAATTTTACCGTGGTGGGTAAAAATCACCTGGGGTAAAAATTGCCTAGCGTAACTAATTTATTAATTGATAGCATTGTCGATAAAGCTGGGATCAGCTCACGGCTCGCGTCTGGTATCATAATAAATTAGTGTAATAATACGTGAAAATAATAAATAATAAATTTCGGCCACTTGAATGTGGCAACATCTCATAAAATATTCTATTCTCAATCGTGTTGCTAAAAAGGTATATGCTCAATCGTTTTATGCTCAATCGCGCTTTACCGAAAATTAAAAATGTCCGTAAGAAAAAACAAAAAAAAAAAATAAGGAAAAACGGGATTTTTCCGCAAAACCAGTTTCCGTCTATAGGTACCAATTTTCTTCCATAAGTATAAATGGTATAATTTTCAAATTATTTCTACACTTTTTGAGGTATTTGAAGACATTTTATATTTCAATTTTTGTTTTCTGTAAATATCAATAGTAAAATTTCACCCAGTGAAAAAGCTTGGTTCCACATAGTCACATCAAATAGATACTGGCGAAGACGCGAAGTGCATTACTATGTAATTTACCATAAATCAACAATTCATATTTTAAAATTTAATATTAGATATGATTTTTTAATTTATAATGAAGTGCCATACGCCAATGCCACATTCGGTCACGTGCTTGATAGGGACCTCAGTGCCTCACTAGTCACTGGCAATTATTGCCAGTTTATAGGCTCTGTAGTAGTATAGCCTATAGGCAATAATTAATTATACGCTAGTCGGACAACCAACCTGAGCGGCTTAAGGTTTAAAAAAGCAAAATGGCGAGTGGTATTTACTATATTACCTAATTAAATTTCAGGTTCGTACTACGATTAAGAATCATTTACAAATTACTAATAAATAATAATGTATTCAAATCCAATAATTAAAAGTATATCCTCTATCTTAATCATTCCTAGAGGCTAGAAGGTTAAAAAGGAAATGGCAAAGAGACCTGCTCAATGATTAAAAAAAAAAATTGATTAACTAACGAAAACAAAAAAATGTTAGATGGCACTGCTGAGAGCCTTCCTATTCCTACTCTACAATTAATATTCCTATGCGGCTATGCCAAATGTTATTTTATGTCACCACACTTACTTATTAGTTATTATACCTTGTCGTATAGATTGTAAATTTGTAAATATATATTTTTAAATAAAAAATAATAATAATATTAATGTTTTAAATGACTCGTAGTTTGTATACAGCTAACTGCATTGGCGTCCGCAGGGGATGGGAGGCTAACGGGCTAAAGCCGCCCCCCACCATTGCCCGTATTATTATTACTTTATCGAAAATTATTTATCTAGTTTCAACTGTCAACTACAGTAAGCAAGACGTAAATTTCATATATGCGTTTTACCAGAATGAATTCATTTTTGAAAAAACATTGTATAATTTGCATACCAATTTTCCTAAAGTTATCAGCTGTAATTTTTAGGTAAATTTATGAACAACTTGTACGAAAGACCTTGTATTAAATTGTCTAGCCTTAGCTATAGGTAGGTACACATTTAATATTTTATAAGTTTTGTACAAATTAACTGTGGATTTGACGAAATTTGAACTTTAAATGCTTATAAAAATAACCATGATGCCTATGTATCGTTTATATTTTAGGTATAGTAAAAACTTACGTATTACATTCTTAAGCTTTTTGATGGGATAAATAATTTTGTATTGACATTTATAGAAAAAAAAAATTTTAATTAACCAAATACAATCCAAGTGAGAACGGTATAACCAAGCTGGTTACCAAACAATTTTAATGAATTTTCATTTTTTTTTCTTTAATTATTTAAAAAGCACTGATCAGTTCAATTTCAACCTCCTAAAGTACCAACTAGATCCGATTTGCTCCTAAGAACATACGCATACATATCAGGCATTGAAGTTCGCATGATCAGAGCATTTTTTCTACCAGAAATGTTGAGAAGTCAAAAACATTTTAAAATACCTCAAATAAACGTCTGAAATTATAAGACTTGACAAAATAAAAATAAAATTGTAACTAATTTTCAAGCCCCCCCCCCCCACCCAATTGGAAAATCCTGCGTACGCCACTGTCGCCACTGCAGCTAAGTATTTCTCCGAAGTTGTTTTTAATGACTTAACTAATACCATTATTTATAATCAATGCTAATACCTATATACCTAAGCTTTATAGGTTACCTATCAGTGGCGTATATAGGGGGGAGGCCCCCTAGGCTAGAGCCCATAGTGAAATTGCAGGTTCAATTAAAGCATTGCATGTATATCTACATTGTTTACAGTTTTTCACCATGATTAAGTAAGCCGGTTGATTAAAATCGTTTTTGAGGAATCAACAAGGAAATGTTAGATGGTCAGGACTTGTTTTGATAACTTATAATTGACTTTGATGTTAAATTCATAGTAAGATAACATTAAAAATTAAAATATATAAATGACACTATCAATATTTAAAAAAAAATTAATTTTACATAATAATTAAATTGCGTAGTTTTTATTTGTACTGTATATGTCATAATTATAACCACCCAGCTCCCTAAAAAATGTATAGTTATGGCTATGTTAGTTGTGCTATTCTTGACTAGTGATAACTGATAAATTGGCCCATAGTGAAAATAATTTGTATATACGCCACTGTTACCTATAATAGATACAATTATTATTTAATTTAAATTTGGTGAGCCCTAGGCTCCTAGCCCAGCAACCGCAAGCCACTGTACTAAGTCAAGTATTGCCAACATAAATATGTAGGTATTACCATAATATATTATAATATTATTAAAATGTTATGGATTTATTTTAGAGATTAACTATAGGCAGCAATCGTATAAAAGTTCGACAATGATCTGAATGATCACGATTCACGATATCTCGGTGTTATTGAAATTGGGAAATCTGTTTCAGCCCCTAAGTATTAATAATTTTGTATTTTATTAATATTTCATGTCATTAGGTACTCATTACACTCATTATAGACTATAGTACTATAGCCTATGGCCACAGCGGAACAGCCGTCCGTGACCGTGACCGAGGGTAAAAGTGTAAAACACTAATAGTTGTCTAATACTATACACGCCCTGCATGGCTACGTATATCGTATAATAATAATATAATATAGTATTTGAAATTTGAATGTAAAAAATATGAACATTTAAAATTCAGAATGACCATGGTCGTAAACTCGGAACTCATAAAGTCATGACATAAACCACGGTTGTGACTTGTGCACTGCGCCACTGCCGTCTCCGGCATTTGACGAGGTAAATGCTCATAAAATTTAAATAAAAACTGGTTTTGGTATGATGTCAGGTATATTATGCATGTCGCATGAGATGCGTTTATGCTTGTCCATGTTCATACCTATATTATGGGTCGTGCATTGTGCGACCGCGACGTGCATACCATAATTTATATTATATGTGATAATAATATTGAAACTTGTCCGTCGTGCGTACTGCGTAGTAGCCACTCTCCGTGCTCGAGTCCGCCGACCACCCGCGACCCGCGTCCGTGTGCGTCGACCGCAGAGCAGCGCTCGACACCGGTCCGCGGCGATCGGCGTAACTAAAACCGTTACAAAAAATAACCGTCCGATACCAACACACACACAGACGTAACACATTCGAACGAGCCATCAGCCAACGTACATTCGTAATTCGTATTTTCAATTTTGTGCGTCGCCAATCGCCATTTGCCGATCGTCTTTCGTTGGGTTAATGGTTATTGAATTCTGTTGTTTTGATCGTTTTTTGAAGCGCAACTGTCGGGCCGTTCGACATAATAATATTATCATTATTATTTAAACGACAACCGCACACGCAGCAATAAATATAAAACCGGTTGACTTACCACTACCACCGATGCCCAAGAGTTTTATTTTGCCGCCGTCGAGAAAATAGACAGCATGTCGTCCATCATGTTCGGATCGCCGTCGATGAAAGACGAGTAAGTACATAATATTATAACCGACCGAGTAAATGCCTGGAAATGTGCGCTTCGACGGGACGCAAATGTCGCGATTCACGATTTGTTCCACGACGCCTCTTTACCAGCAAAACATTACGGTAATTGACACGTAAAATGTCGGCGTTTCTATTTTTCATATAATTGTTGTAATACTTATCGGACTGATGCGTATTAATAACTACTGTTTGGTATTTACCCAGCGGCCTGAGGCGTTTCGTTTCAAACTTTGCTCCCCAAACATATTATTATTGTCTTTCATAGGATTACGTCTTATTTAATATTTAAACGGTTTCATTTCGTCCTGCAGATCGTAATGTGTACTGTGTAGGTACCTATTATTATATTCTGCGTTCTGTAGGCGAGATGATTCTCTGCATTGTTGTAAGGTCATAGTGTCCTTTTATCGTAATACCTAAACCAGTAGGTAACAGACTATTATTTCATGTCTTTGCTCAATAGGTAGTAATTAATTCACTACCTTTGTGTACGATGAAAATACTTGGAGTCGGAGATCTTACCCATTACCAAATGGATGACTACAAAAATAGTTAAATATATAGGTAACTCTTTCATATTCTGTAGGAAGTACCTTAGCGTTGCTTAGCATTATGTCATAAATATTCAGATTTATTGAGTTTTTGGTATTTAATTTTCATCAGATACCTAGTCACCGGTAGCAGGTATAATAATCAACTCCTTCGATAATATCTTAAACCCAATAGGTATGACGCAAACTAAGTAATTTAAAATAATGTATGAGAATACTAGAGAGAATATCATAATAATATCAATCGAGCCTTTGGATAATAAACCTATCATTATTCATTATAATATTTTTAAGTTATTACAGATAATGGTTATAGATATACCTACACTTTATTATTTACAATAAATATTATAATGTATATTAAATAGGTCTAAGCAGTGGCGTGGCGAACTAAAAATTTTCCAGAGGCCAGTTACAAATATCCCAAGTATTTATGCATAATAATGTATTAATGTAATATAACAAGTTATATTTCAGATCGTTATTGACTACCTATTGAGAATATCATATTCAATTTACTAGGGGACCCACTGGCTACCACCCACCCCTCTATTTAAGAAAAATTTCAGAGGCCAAGGCCTCTGAAATTACCGTTCGCCACGCCACTGGGTCTAAGTACAGCAACTTTCTAAATGAAGTCCATTCGGTATGAAAAAATAAACTATTGGCTGAGATTCGTGTGTAGGTAGATGACCCTCGATACTGAAGTGGTGTTTCAGGTATTCAACTAAGGTACAAATTTTCCAAACCGTTTAATTTTCCTCCTTCCGAGCAATGGTTATGACTAAACTCTTTAAAATGTATCATATTAACTAAGTAATGAACAATTTTTTTATTAAATTACCTTATATGTTGTAATATATTAGATGATTGTCATAGTTTGACAGTGTTTATTGATAATTAAACTTTACTTATGAATCGTCCATTATTTCAGCTCGAGCTTTCTACACAAAATGGATTACTCAATGGGGTGAGTTTAATAATATACCTATCAGATAATATAAGTTAATATTTATTATTTTTATTTTTATTTCAAGAAAATCAAATTGAAATGTATGTTATGTACTACCCTGTTTTTAAATTTAAATTATGACTAGGTAGTTTTAATTTAAAATTGATGAATAAATTAATTACAGTAATAATTCGGCTATTTTATAATAAAATTCTTCTCTACACCTGTAAATTATTAATCATATTGAAAGCTAAATTACGTCTACTATTTAGGTTATCTATATAATATTATAATACATTGAACATATTTTCTTTATTAAATTAAAAAAATAAATTTAGCTATCTACTTGTATAGTTTTTAAAACATAAACAAAGTACCTACCTAATAATATGTACAATTTTATGTAATGTAGTTTAAATATACCTTTATAAACTTATTCAATAAGTAAAAACAAACTGTTTATATTATATTTAATTGATAATAGTGTTAAATTAGTTAGGTATGTGAATTTATATTTCTAAATAAAACAAAAAACAATAGCAGAAATAAAATATACAATTTAAGTGTAAAAATGTAAGACTAAAAAGTAACAATTTAGTTTAATCAATAAACAAATCATTACGACACCTAAGTTCCTTCCTACTACTTACACAAAATACTTATATTATCAAATTGTATGGTTAACTAGTTAAGCTAATTTCACAGTAGCACAAAAATTGTAATTCCTTGAAGGTACCTACCTAATTATCAAAATAATAATAACTTATACAATCTTTAACATTTGAACTACCTAAATATTAGTTTTTTTTTCTTCAAACTATTGAGATAAAATATTTTTTTTAAATTCCACCATCACCCAAGTTTTAAAATTATATTTGATCTATAGTCCAGATGCAGATAAAATACAACTTATACTGGATGAAATTTGTGCACATTCAAAAAAAGAAATCCTAAAAGTACAACGCAATCTAGATGTTATATATGGAACTGATTCAGATGAAAAGAAAAACGGCATAAACCAATTTCATGAACATTTTAAAGCTCATATAACTGTAAGTATTATTAATACAATTAAATTACATTTATTTTATTTTATTTTATTGTTTCAATGTTCAGTCATTTTTGGATGAAGTTGTTATGGAATCTGACAGAGACAAGAATAATATTATAAAAGATATTGAGGAATTGTTAGTTGAAAAGGAACTTTTAGAAAAGGTTAGTTGTATAAACTATATTAGAAATGTCAGGAAACCATATTTACTTATATAGACAATATAGTGTGACCATAGTCAAGTATAGAAAACGGACGTGTTACTAATAAATTACTTACTAATTTAGGAACTACAAATGCATATTTCAATTGATGACCACAATGATGCCACTCCATTGATTGATGTTCAAATAAATATTGATAAGTCTTTACAAGAATGTAGAAAAATAAAAGAACAACGCATGTTAGAACTTAATAGACTTCAAGAAGAAGTAATTTTAAGACTTACTAGCCCTTACTTTATATTTGTAATATATTTGTAATGTGTATTTGTTTACTTTTAATAGGAAAAACAAATTTGTCAATTACTTAATGAAAAACCTAAATACTCGGGCATTAAAGATATGCCTTCTGCAACACTGCTGGAAAACATCAAAAGTCATCTTATAGATTTAACAAATACTCAAGTACTGTCATTATTATATTATATTTTTAATGTCTGAACAATATTTCATTTAATGATTCACCAATGATTGAATATTTAGATTAAACGTAGATCTACATTTGCTGAACAAAAATCAAAAGTTGAATCGTTACTGGCAGATCTAGGAGAAATACCAATTTTACAATTTGATAAAATGGTGTTGGGGGATCCAAACGAGTTTCAGCTGTCAAAATCTAACTTGGATGAACTTCAAGTAAGACTAAAATTTTAATTGTAAGATGTTTTATTAACTATTTTTATTTATTATAAACAGAAATTGATAAAACGCTTGGAAAATCAAACAGAAAATCAAAAATGTATGGCCATGGAATTAAGAACAAAATTAAATTCATTGTGGGATCGCTTACAAATTGATGTTACTTATAGAGAACATTTTGTGAGTACAAAAAAAGGATTTGGAAAATCAGTTATACAAGAGGTACCTATATAGAGTTTTTAATATTTTTTTATTAACTTTCTATTACAACTTGATTTAAAGTAACTATATTTTTTTTTTTAGCTAAAATTAGAAGTTGAAAGATGTGAGACCTTAAAAAAAGAAAACATCAAACAATTTATTGAAAAGTTACGTAGTGAATTAAATGACTTATGGGATAGATGTCATTTTGGTGAACGTCAAAGAAAACAGTGTCCTGTATATTATAGCACTGAGTATAATGAAGATGTAATGGACTTATTAGACATCGAAGTTGATAATGCTAAAAAATTCTATAATGATAACATGTAAGAGTATATAAAAAAACTGAGCAATTGCCTTTAATGTGAATCATAATTATTCTGCCTACGTTTAAATTTTAAATTATTATTGTTTGTTTTTAGTTCTATTTATCATTTGTTTGAAGAAAGAGAACATTTATGGAATAAGATGATTATGATGCAAGAACAAGCTAATGATCCAGCAAGACTTTGGCAAAACAGAGGTGGCCAATTACTTAAAGAAGAAAAGGAAAGAAAAATTATACAAAAAGTAAATTTTATTTAAATTAACATATATTTTTTTATCAACACTCAACAGTCATACTATTTTACTATTGGCAAAAAGCTCTTTTAAGACGTATTTAATAAAACATAATCATGTTCTATAGGAACTACCAAAAGTAGAAAGAGAACTAAAGAACCAATTGCAATCATATGAACAAAGAGAAAATAAAATATTCTACTATAGAGATGAAAGATTATTTGATTTTATTGAAAGGCAGTGGGATGAATTGAAAAGCAATAAGAAAATTTTACAACAAACAAAGGTATCTATAATATTTTTTTGCAAAAGAATTATAATAATACAAGAATTATATAATTTGTTTAGTCCAAGATACAAAGTGGAACAAAACAGCCTCAAACGCCGCTAACAGCCACTCGCAGTAAAAGAAAGATAGTCGGTACATCAAGCAACCAAGCTTCTAAGGTCCGTAAAATCGGCATGGACCATAAAGCTGTGGTAACAAAATAATGCTCAAACAATTAATTGTATATAGAAATCTTTTATTCAAATTAATTCTCTCTGAATTAAAACTTAAATTTAATTTTATATTTACCTTGATCATATACTATCTATAACTATTAAAGACAATCATATTATTCTTTAGTATATAGTTAGACCTCGTTTATCTGACTATAATAATATAATAACGGGTGTCTATTAATGTTTGTTTTTAATTTTTGAAATAAAAAGTGCAGTGAATCAATTATTTATTAATAATAATGATAATTTCAAACATGTTTTATATTGATAATTTCAAACATGTTTTATACTGAGTCGCATAATTGTCTTAGCTATGTCAAATAAACGAGGTTCTACCTAGTGTAAGTACAATTAATTGTTATATACTACTCACTAACAATGACACTAAATTGTATTTGTTTATTCATTTTTAGGTTACTCCAAGAAGACAATTGTTTAATTTTCATAATACTAATGTAGCTACGTTAGTTCCATTAAACTCTACCAAACTAAATGAAGTAAATCTAACTACAACAAGACAACATCCAACCTTCCATGGATCCAATGATGAAAATGGATCTGTTGAATCTTATGCAACCTTCCAGGTTTGAATTCAGTGAGATAATGCGTTCCACACGTAATAATTTCTTTGTGTGTGAATATAATTTCTATCGCTTTATTTCATATCAGCAAAAACTACAAAATTGTTACTAAAAAAAAAAATTTTATATTCTTAATGTTAATTTTTATTATATTTGAATTTTCTCAGAAGAATTCTTAAAACTGTTTTTATAATGTTTTATGAATGATAGAATTATCTAATTCTTATTGATTGACCAATAACTCATAAAGCCATAACTAACAAAAAGATATAACCTCAGAAAATGTACTCAACTACAATAATAGCAGTACTAATCTAAAATTAATATATTATGAATATAATTTTTTATTTAAATCTTAGAATTTTACTAATTCACAACAGTTTTACAGTTACGTCTGATATTTAATTATAGATTTTAGTTTAATAATAAAATTAAATGATTCTTGTTATTTTTTATTTAAATGTTAAATTAGTTTAAAAAAAATATAATGTAATGTTTACATAAAATAAATTTTTATGCATATTATGTTGTTATTATTTTTTTATGAACAATTTTGTAAAAAATTGATTCATTATGCTTTTATAATTGTCTTTGTATCATGTATATTACATAATATAAATTAAAAATTGACAATTCTCAGCCGTTTGACTCTAATTGCATGTTATTATGAAAATATGTTGTATTCCATAGTTATCCATAGCAAGATTGCTTTCTATGCTTAATAAATAATAATGTTAACTATTTACTAATTATTTTAAATATTTTAGGAACATCTTGAATCCAAAAAACATAGGTTGTTTACAAGTCCAACTACTAAAAGTGTATTGAGGGAACCAAATGCAACATTTACTACACCCAGGAAACCATTAATGAAGACCCCTGTTAAAGGATCTCAAATTCCAATACCAACCACACCTAAAACGCCATTACGCACAACACCAAGAATGACGCCCAATACACGCACAGTTACCAAACTAACGCGAACTATAAACAACAAACTTCCAATCATTTTTTAACCATGTTTTAAAACTTTTTAATCAATTAACTGTTTAATTTTTTTTTCAATTTACCTTCTTGTATGTATAGTTTGTTACTTAAATTTATATTGCGTCAGTATTATATGTAAGAAATTTGTGAATTTAAACAATATTTTTTACTACAATTTAATATAATATGGTATTTAACAATGTATTTCAATAAATTACTCAATTTGTTTGTTGAATTAATATTTTTATTAAAAAATAAAATGTATAATCAAAAAGCTATATCATATAATTTCAAAATCTTTGATTGTTTGAATAGGCATAAATGTTATACTCTGCACAATTGTATATATATTAACTAATGTGCAAAAGATATTATATTGTTTTTATATTGAAAAACGTAATATACATAAGCTATTGTATTTTAATTTTAGTTATAATATTTTGTTTTTTATCTTCAAATATTTACATTTAGCGTACAGAACATATTATTCTATTGTTTATGTTAAAATTATAACAAACCAGAGTATTGGTAAATGTTAACACATGAAATTTAATTATTTAATATAAACACGTTTACAAGATAAATAACATTATTTTAAGTAATCATATAATATTTGTAGCAAAATATAAAAAAAAAACATGGTGATCCTTATGTTAAAAATTTGTTTTATTTATATGCAATATTATAATATTAACTCGAAAGCATTGTTATTAAAATATTATAAAAATCACAAAACAAGTGAGGATTTGTATGAAAGCTATTTGTTGTATTTTTCAATACGACAGTACTGATACTTGACTAAAAATAAAAAAATACAAATATTAAAGATTATTAAGCGTTATGCTTGTATTTGATTAATATGCTGCTAAATCATATGACTGGCCAATTTGGTCAGCAATAACTCGATACTCTTGCTTGGCAGCGTCAAGTTTTTCTAAAATAAATAAATTAACTGTTAGTTGCATGCATGTTAATGATAGCTGTTGTCACAAAAAAATCAGTTATTCACATCAGCATTTGTTAGTATTTGTACAATACTGATGTCTATACATGTTGATTCACCAAGCATACTAATCCCCCTTGTATTATATTGTATTGGTCAATTGCAATTAGTGTTTGAAGTCTGAAATATTTCACAAAAACATGAAACATTGAATTCTTTTAATTTCGTGAAATTTTAAAACGCTAGTTCTAATAGGTTAGGACCGGCTTGTTAGCTCCTTAGTTTATGTATTTATCTAATGATTAAGATTTATCCATGTGCTTAAAATGGGACCTCAAAGTTACACCAGTCACCCACTACATACCTCTTCAAAAACATTTCGTACATAGCCCCGATATCCATCAAGCCGGTCCAACTTGGAATATATTATTTCCTATGAACGGGTTTTTAAATAGCTTTACTATTTTTTGTTATAAATGTATTATATATATATATATATATATTTGGGAGGGTGGACGACCCGCGAGGACAAAGTGCCTCCCCCCCACCAGTCGCGCTGCGAATCGCAACACACAAAAAAAAGGTATATTGTTACACGTTTGAATCATCGTTCACCTATAAATTAATGTGTTACTTCAATTTTATTTGTGGCTATAATATTTTAACCTATCCGCACCTAGGTTGGTACCCGCTCGAATACTATTAATTTTAATAAACTATTATATTAAAAAAAAAAAACATTTTTGGAAGGTAATGGTAATTATCACCTCAGCCTACGTCAATCATTCATGGTGTCCTTTAGGTAATGTCAAATAAAAAAAAAAAATTGTACACCATATTTGTCATGTGGGTTACCTTAATACCTTATCTAAATTAAAAAAATTAATATGCTTAAAATTTAAACAATCTGAGCTCGTGAAAGATTTTGTTTGTAAAATTATGTTTTGTACCTGAAAAAATAACTAAAAATGTAGATCGGGGTACAACTGCATTCCTTAAGTTTCATATCTTTAGTTGTGTCTGCCGATCCACAACCTTTTATATTTTCCATCGAAGGTACCTACATAAATAATTTTAGTTTGGTATATAACTATCATTAGTATTTAGGAATGAATACTAATGATTTTTTACCCCTACCAATAAAAAAAAAACAACTAGCAACGTACATGTCCAGTGTCCACTAATTTATTATGAATATAGGCAATTGTGATATAATTTAAAATTTATCGAAAAATCCATAAATTTATGAACAAAATATCTAACCTTAACAGAATGATTCACCGAGCTTAATATCTAGCAATACAGGGGGGAGAGACTTTTATCATTTAATTATGCATTCATTAAAAATGTGATTTTTAAGGTATATGAATAGCTACCTTCGCTTAAAATGTCAAGTCTTAAAGACCTTGAGACCAAATAATATTCTCAAATAATTGGGTTTTTTTATGACTATGATTTAATTACCTATAGGTACCTACCTACCTACTTATTCGACAATGACGTGCGTGCAGTGTATCTACCATCGATTTTACTACAAATAATAATTGTTAGTCGGATAATCGTTTTGAAAACGTTGAGGCGTCCAATTCAAAATGTGTACGAGTTTCTCGTGCAACGATAAATTTTTAAACTACCTATTCAACTTTGTGTTCTTACCTGGCTACGAATTAATCACTAATATATCTAGTACCTACCTATCCACCATACACATGGATGTAGAGTATACTAGCTGTGCAACCCGCAACTTCACCTGGTCAAAAATGAACAATTAATAAAAAAAAATACTTCGTTATATGGGAGGTTTTTGGCTTTAGTGGACCTATAATCTATATTAGTTCGGATATTATAGCTTTGGTTATATTTTTTAACTTGGTTCAAACTATAGGTACTATCTAAGCTTTTCTGCTATTTCCGAGAACAATCTGATTATCTGAATAGTTAACGGAAAAATCGGTCGAGTAGACGAGTAGTTTTGAGTCTACCTATATATTACAATTCTCAATTCTAGGCAGCAAACATTATATAGAAGAAGAATTTTATAAATAAACACTGTCTCATATTTGTTCAAAGATACTCAGGTATACTCTGTTTATTCAAGTATATAATCGCGAAGATTTGATACACGCCCGACTACCTAATATACCAATTGCAACCAATTTATTAACAACAAAACATGTTTAATTTATATCGTGAATCTCAAAATTCTTGTGTGAGCACTGAGCGAAGCTCTTTAAAATACAAATTTTGAAAAGTCCTTAGTCAGCCCTTTAATTTTGGTACGAAATTACAATGACAATTTAAAGTCTTTAACTACCCACTTAGTATACTATAGTAGTATAGTAGGTATCATATATATATTATATATCATAGTTTAGACTTTACGTGACTTCGTTGATCAGTCAGTTAGGACACGTTCGATCATAATATTATGTATATATTTTGGATAATAGTCCTTAGTAATGGCTTTTATAAAATACAAATTTAAATGTAATAGATATTTAGTCAAGTACTTTTTTATTCTGAACATTTTTACAAATCATAAAATTATAATTCATTTATAATAATTATGATCAGTGGCGTCCATCAGTTCTGTCCATACTCTATAGACAAGTATAATATTGTTAATATTTTTTATTGCTCCCCCCCCCCTGATAAATCTTGGCTACTCCACTGTTTTTATAATTTTAAAATCATTATATAGTCTCGTGATATCTTAAAAACCTATAACGTTGGATTATTATCCTTATATAGGTACAGTAGGTAGGCACGTCCATTACATACATATTTTATTTAACTCAGAAGTCAGAAATTACCATTTTTAATTTCGATTTATGTTCATGGGTATTTTTTAATACAATATGGATTTCAAATTTTTATTCATTTAATTAGGTGCCTACTCAATGTCACGTTTATATATTAAACATTTTAAATGTGACGATTTTATTAGTTCCTTCTATAAAGTATAAACATAACCTACGGGCTACGACTTATATATAATGATATTGACTATCGGTAGATAATGTATACAGATATATATATATATCTAGTTAGGTATATCAAATATTATTATATTAACCGTACATAGGTACAACCACTCCATCTGAGACCTAAGTTGGTACCTGAACTCATTAACTTATTAATGGTTTTGTCGTCATAAATATAAACAATATACGATATACCTACAGTCATAATATTACAGTCTACGGATCCTTCACAGTTCACTATATATCATACCTAAATTATCTGTTTGTAATTTGTAATGCGTATATAGTTAGGTACCTATATTTTTTTGACCTACCTATTTTTTGCAGAGGTACCACCTAGGTTAAACTATATATTATAATATAAACATTTTTGAAAATGTATCGACAGTTTAAATCATCATTTGAAACAATCGAACGAATATAGACCTAATAGTTTTTGGTAGGTAGGTAACCTATTCATTTTTTTTTTCAAATTAATTTATCATTAAATCAAATTTTATTTTTGACTAGCTGATCCCGTGCACTTCGTTGCCCTTAAAAATTTGTGATTGTTTAAATCTTTTTGGATGTAACTCGCAACAGTAAGTGCAATTCAGCCACCCCGAATAATGATACATTTGTCGTAAAACGCCCTAGACATATATATAATATATATATATATATATAGCCGTACCCGCACGTGATCCCGTGCACTTCGTCGCCCGTTAAATGGATCAACTCAATACTACCTACTCAAACTTTGTTCAATTCATCATTCAATATTCGGTGTAAGGTGTTCAAAATTTATCTTATCTTTCCCGTTGCCCTGAATAAAAATTCTGAATCGCAGCAGTACATTATCAGGTAGGCAATCTACCTGCGGTAGATCGCGGACCCCGTGCTGTTTGTACGGAAGTGTATGATTTAACTCTAAAGTATCAAAGTTATACCAAGTTTATTTTGATGTAATACTGTGGATTAATATAATAAATTTGGTTGCTCGTAAAAAATCGCAACTCTTAAAAAAATTATGATTGTTGAACTCCTTTTGGGTGTAATTTTCTGCGGTAAGTGCAACTCTGCCACCCTGGTAAGCATTGTTCAATAATTCGATTTGATGCAAGCTTGTACCTGATCTGCCCGAATAACCAATGGCAACCAATAAATAAATGCTAATTTCTAATGTAGACTGTATTACTGTAACCAATGGCAACTATAAATAAATAAAAATAAAATTTCCAATTTCTATCGTGAATCTCAATGTCCCTGTTTCAGCACCTATTTAAAATGCGAATTTTGGCAAATCCTTTCTTAGCGCACGTCTATATTATAATAGCTATCTGTATGCCAAATTTCAGCCAGATCCGTCCAATGGTTTGAGCTGTGCGTTGATAGCAGTCAATCAGCTTACTGTTTTTTATATACAGATATGGTTGCCATGGTAATATGGACACACACACACACACACACACACACTGACATACATTCATTTTTATATATATAGATTGATATGAAATCTTGGTAACCTTAGTAACCATGGCAACCTTGGTAACCATGGTAACATGGACACACAGACACACACACTGACATACATTCATTTTTATATATATAGATTATTTACAATATAAACTATGGATAACAGTTGATTTCGCCAAGTCCATGTACGGCTATAATACCCGTATCAGCTGTGAAAGTGAATTGCCCAACATTATAATATAGCACATGCAACAGTTGCCATACTCAGATCCGTCAACACCGATAGGCAGTGACAGTGTCATTAAGCATAATAGTTACCTACTCTGTCGCTATGCTCATACTTATTACATAGACACCAATCGTGTCCATATAAGTAGGTAGAATATATCGTATGGTAAGTACACCTATATATGGATATATTACACGAACTGGCGTTAAGCATTGGGGTCCACATCATTTTCAAGTGATCGCAGCCTATCCACGATGCCACGTGATATATATAGTTACTTATTAGGTATGTCTATATCATAAACCCATAAACTAATGTCTAATGGGCTATGGACGGAGCTCCCCACACCGCCCTGCACTTGATCAATCCAAACGACATAACTTAGAGAGAAAACACAACAAATGAGCATATAATGTGAGAGAGAAAAAACATGTTTTGGCACTTAACGGCCACAAAACCTCACTTTGCTCACTTAACAAAACCCGTCTGGGGATTTCTCTCTCCATTGGTTTATATGGGATATGTCTATGATGTCTATTCGTCTACAATCTACAACATAACTACCCGTACAGATTGAATTAGGATTAAGTAAATATAATATTTTAAATGTTATTTATACCTTCGTAATTTATTTTTTACTATATATAGTTATGGCTTGTGCGAGTGCCGATTTTAGGCATAGGTATTCCTTCCCAATTTTCAAGAAAGCTTCGAGCTCATCAAGTCGACATTTTTTTATTTTAGGTCTCTCTCGCTTCCGATGCCCATTAATCAGTCACTATAATATAAGACTATATAGTCAATAATAAACACTGTGAAATTAAATTTATTCTGTGGTACGATTTTTAATCTAAATTGTGACTATACAGTCGTCATACACTAGTAGAGTTATACACTAGGCAAAACATCCTAAAATGAACTGCTAAACATTACCTATATAAATGTGCATCAGAAAATATGTAAAACTGCAGCAGTGTGTCCGTATCCATAGTTACCGGAATAATTTATGAGACTGCGGTTCGATAAGAAAACCTAGTTCGTGTGACCTAAATTCAGACACATTTACGTCACAAGCCACACAAATTGGAGTTGACTGATGGGTTTATTTTCTACCCTATAGGCACTTACGTCTTACATATCATTTCAATGGGTATTTGTATACGCTGTCATATTATAGTTGAAGAGTTGGGTACGGGGTGTACTTATACAGACTATATGGTTAATAATTTGTTTATTTTTAAAGGGTGACCGAAAGTCAAGTCGTTACCTACTCACCGTAAAACAGTAAAAAAAAAAAGTGCCCAGTAAAATAATCTATTTTTACGTGTACCCCGGCTAACCACCTACGATTATAAAAAAAATGTTGCATAAATATCAGATAGACACCTACCTATAATATTATTATGAACGATTTAATAAAATGTAATGGCTAGGTAATGAATATTTTATAACCAATAATAATTGGTAGGAAACATTTTCAGAAAATATTTCATTATTGTTTTTGCTCGTAGTTTATGTAGGTTACCTACAGAATTCATATTATAATTTATAAATTGGCGAGTTGACCCGGAATTACAATTATTATAAACCGTCATTGATGTATCATACTCCTATATAGTCATCTTCTTAGTTCTTGCCAACATATCTGTGCTAACATACCTATTTGCTTCAATTTTTGTAGCGGTTTTACGCGAGTACGGCGACACACGATTTCGTGCTCGGAAGTTATTAATGGGTTTTTTTTCCGCCCGTGTAGGAGGGAATCTAGGAAAAAAAAGCCCCGGAAAAAAAAGCCCCGGAAAAAAAAGCCCCTAACAACATTCATCGGAAAAAAAAGCACCGTCATAGGAAAAAAAAGCCCAATACCAACTAAATACATTATTCTTTTTTATTATGATTTATATAATTAATTATAATCATAATATCCATAATCATAAATATAATATTATAAAATAATATACTAGTAAATTATTTTATTATATTATTATGCATCTAATTTATTATACAAGGTAATACATTTATTTTCTTAAAAGGTAACTATAAAAAAAATGACATCTAGTATATGACACATTGACTCGACACGACACTAATAAAAATAATAATAATAATAATAATAACTAATTATATCACAATTAAAAATACACTATTCATTGTAGTTTGTTGTTTGTTTATAATTAAAAATTTTTTTAGGGTAGTTCATAGCAAAAATAAAATTATAAAATTGTATTTAAAAATACAAATATACAAAAAATCAAAGATAAATAATATTATACTCTTTAATTTAAAATTTAAAATAATGCATAATCATAATTTATAATGCATGTACTGAAATAAATGTATAAAAAACCTCACAATAAAATATATATAAATTTAAATAATACTTAAAATTGAACGCGTAATATAGATACCTAGGCATATTGTTTAAAAATTTAAAATTATAAAATGTCGACTATAATAAAAAAAGTGATATGTATTTCGTAGGTACGCCGTACGGGGCTTTTTTTTCCTATGGCGGGGCTTTTTTTACCGTATTTTTTTTCTGGGGCTTTTTTTTCCGGGGCTTTTTTTTCCGGGGCTTTTTTTTCCGAATACCGTAGGAGGTGTGTATCGATTATATTATATATTATAATATGCATAGGTAGTTTTGATGTCTACGTCTTAATATGTCCACGCATATTTGCGGTAAAACTCTAATTTTTTTTTATAATATCAAACAATTTTCTCAGATAAAAATATAATGGACTACGCGTGCAGGTCGATGTACCTACCTATACCTGTAATTGACTATAATATAATAGGAGGTGGTACCTACGTGCTTTTAAACCGAAATTCTAGTCCACGAAAAAATTGAAGAGGCGGGTTCGCCTAAAATGCATTAGTACAAAAAAAAATGTATTCCTAGGTACTTGTAATAATATAATTTATTAGCTAAATATAGTATATAGATTAAAATGATTAATAGTAGGTATAGTGCAGGGTAGGTAAACGTCTCCATATAGCAGAGATCTCAACTAACGTGCCATTATATTACCCAAATTGTTAGCCGGCCTTTAGGTGGATCGAGGCCTGGGGCAAATTTGTTTCAGGCTAGGCCTCAGAAAATATACTTTTTTTTATAAAGCGAGGCTCAAAATGTCACACAAACGCCTCTGTTGCAAGTGATTGATTTCAGTTTCTCGATCGCGTGCAATCTCATTAATTGAAACGTTTGAATTTATACCACCAACGCAAGTAAGTCGTACCGGGATAGGACACATCCATGTAGGTCGAGCTTAAGACTATACCGTCTAAAGACTATTCGACCCTAAACCTGTCAATCGTAGTTCAACAAGAACATTAGAATGCGAACCAAACGATTTCACGCCTGCAACTCAGTTTCTCGACGCGTCGTATTCACCAATAATAATAATAATAATAATAATAATAATAATAATAATGATAATAATAATACTGCTGACGGCGTCGACGAGGATCGTGTGTGGCCGCGGCGGACACCATAACAATAATATAATGGCCCAGGTACACTATAGGTAAATTGTAGGTATTTATCGGAAAGGATTGCGAGGACGAGGATGTAGGCAGATGATACGAGGCATGCACGACGGCGGTGATATGCGTATACAAAATCAAACGCAAAACAATAATAATAAGTGTGCAGTGAACTAAAATTTAAATCAAAAACGCATTCGACTGTGTGTAGGTACGGGTGTCTGTATAATTATTATGTATATCATATTATAATATATAATCTCTGGGGGTTCGGAACAAGAAAACCCGTCATCAGTTGCTCGAGGTAACAAACAGTATTAGCATTAATTAACATTTATAATATTTACATGGACAAAAAAAAAATAAAAACTTGATGCAATTCTCTGATACCTATAAAAAAAGTCATTAATAATTCGATAATAAAAGGGCTGAATACAAATCAACATGCTGATGATAAAATATTGCAAAACACAACAAATAATAAATATAATTTAAGTCATCGATATCGTATCAATATCATGGCCACCGTTATACTGAACGCGTTAGTCAACAAGTTCAGAGAACGTTTGGTCAAGATCGTCACAAATGTATTTGTATTTCTCTTTCTCGTGTACCAACTCGTCTGCAAAATAAAACAAAAACGGAAATGTTCAAAGCAATCATTTTTTTTTTCCAAAATCGCTTTAATATATTTTTTTCTTTTACATTGTTTTATTGGTAAAACATATAGCACTTGGGATGACAATAAATATATGTAAAAAAAAAATTTAATAATAATAAATAATAATTCGTAAAATAAGTTATCAGTGATTACGATCTAAGTGTTAATGAAATAAATCGTCTGTACAATACAAATAAGACGTAGGTAATATATATATTATTTATATACCGAGATGATTATATATCAGAATTTGTGTTTTATTCAATTATATTTTTATCGTAGGTTATTTGACTAACAACGAAAACAATACAAAGCTCTATATAAATCACAAAAAATACATTTTTTTTTTTTTAATAGACATATACAGTTAGACAAAAGTTAGGTTATGGTTTTTTTTTAATGTTATATAAATAAAAACTAAGCGTATATATAAATAATAATAACGTTTGGATAAAAATTAATTATATTCAACAGACGTGTTTTCCGAAGAACAAAAAAAACATTTTAGGTACACGTGACGCCACGGTCGGTACAAAGTGTCAATAGACATTATATGATTTCTCTCAGGTGGAGAAAAAAAGTACCTATCATAGAAATAATAGTTACAATTTTTTTTATATTATTCACTTCGGGGTAGTCAAAGGTCACACCGTACAATTTTCTACAAGCGTAAAAACAAAGCCGAAATAATATCGTAAAATCAGTAAGCTATGAAATACAATACATTGCAAAACAAAAAAAAAAAAAAAATTAAATAAATTAAAATAAAATTTAGGTAATTCACTAAAATACACTAAAGTTACAAGTTTTGTGTCGAAAGGTTTAACGCGTGGACACGGTGTTAGTAGCACTGTATTATTAAAATTATATTTTATTGTTTCGTTTTGTGTTTTGTATATAAAGGGAATGTAGTGTGTGGTAATCGGTAGAGCTGCAGGAGTGTGGTCGGAGACAGAGACGACGAAAATGGATAAAATTTAGTGGTATCGTGTGTGTCGGGAAAGGAGGAGGTCTGTGTGTGTTGTGTGTTTGTGTGTGTGTGTGTTTTTTTTGTGTTTAGATGCCATACAAGTCGACAAACGCAAGGTCCAAGCTGTCGCCAATGTCTCTGAATCTCTCCTTTTCGGCGACCAACTCATCTGAAAAGCAAATCGGTTACCACCGGGTCAGTAAAAACGTTCGGACGCGACTCGGGTTTGTGAAAAGAAATTTTTGGACAGGACAGTGTCTCGGCAGAAGTGTAGATATATATATATATATATATACTTAGAGCCCAATCACATAACCGTAAATATTTAGAAAATAAGAGGACGGACAAAGCCGAATAGAATTTGTTTCGCAAATATATAGAGGATGTTAGCAGGTTTTTAGTATAACAATACAACTACCGTATAAGAATGAAAAAATTAATAATATACATATATAATAATTCATTAATATTATTATAGTGTTAATGGTTTCTAAGGGCAAGGGTCACGTGAAAGAAAATCGATCGTGTTAATCCGTCAACTATCTTACACGCTTATTAGACGTTCATTAGTCGTTATATAGATTTGTGTTTGGTAAGGAAATTATAACGTAGAAATATTAGAAGGTTTAACAACGACAGTATCTAAGAAGTCACTATTAAAACAAAAATCAAATTTTACCCAAAACCAAATACAAAATAATATGTATAAACATATTTTAATAATTATTACTTCAGTGTCTATAATCTACGAAGTCTACATTAAAATAATTACCTATACATTAACTATGACCTTATGATTATACCTATTAATAATTTAAAATGTTGAAAAACGAACAAAAGAATCGAATTTTATTGTATTATTTTAAACTGTATGGATACATTTCTTATAGATAGGTAGGCGTTACGCACGATGTGTGCATATTATGATTCATTTTGTTCATCGTAAAATGTACATTACGTGCAGTCCTACACTCATCGACCTGCCTATATATCATACACTGTAATTGAGACTGTACTAGTTAGTTAACGTCAAGGTGTATTGTTATAGACTATAGAGAACAACATGTTCGGAATTGAATACGTTCCTATTGTTTTAAGGATTCACGATGTGCGGTAATATCGTACTCGAATTATTATAAGAAGTACGGACATTATATTAGTGCATTTATCGCCTTCGAATATTCAATAACGGTCGCACACGATGAAAATGTTTTTTTGCGATTCGAAATGAACCTACGTCTACCCCCCCCCCCCCGTGCTATCTGTGCCATAAAATTGATATTAAAATCCTCAGCGAAAGACCAACCTATTTTATTCGAGCGTAGTATTCGTCAACACGATGCATAAATATAAACATTTGAATATTATGAGCGTTAGTACTTAGTAGTATATAATAATAAAGTCGTTCATAAGGTTAGTAAGTAGTAGTATATACGTTATACGTATAGTGATAGGTTAGAAGAAGAAGAAGAAGAAGAAGAAGAAGAAGAAGAAAGAAAATAATTAAGTTATAAATTACAATATAAAATATAAGTAAATTTAATTATTATTAAAATGTGTATAGTCAAACCTGTGCAATAACGAAGTTAGTATGGAGTGCGGAAATGTTAAACAAAACATAAATATAACGAGTGTAAAAGTATAAAAAAAATTGTTTAAAAAATTAAATAATAATATTAGATAATTTTTAATAAGGAGTAGGAAATTTGCTAAGAAGGGACGGGGAAGGAAAACGCGGGACGGTATGTTATTTTACATGTTTTGAATGTCGTGCAGGGTGGCCTCCATTTCCTCTTGCAGATGTTTGTTCTTTTCCTTTTCGCCAGTTAAGTCGTCTGTGTTGCGTCAGGTCCACAGCAAAACACAAACGCGCGTCACACATGAAAACAAAACATTTAGCTAACATGCACAAACAAGTGAAAATAAAAAAATAAAAACCAAAACAATATCTAAATACAAGTCACTAGACTACTGAAGATAATGTTTAATAAAAAACAAATAATAAAACTCTAAGTGCCGAAAAATCAGACAAGTTAAATATTATATTATTATGATGTTCAATACAGAATCAAGGATGACAAATCCGATGGCGCCGAAGTGTACATTCAAATAGCTAGGACATTTGAGAATTTTACCCCTCACCACACCCCCACTCTAAATAAGAAAATCAAATTTTAGGTAAAATGTAAGTACACCACACAAGTACGTGCAAATATGTACACGTTTATCCGTAAACGGGGTACACATATTATTACACATTGTAGTGTAGCTGTATATAACATTTACACCACCACTTGAGACAATATTAGACGTCATGTTCGGCGCCACCGAGGATGATGATGATGTGTGTCTGCGAGTTCGTTGGGTACATCGCAACGATACTCTATTTAGGATTATTATTAATGTTATAAACATTCGCACGAGCAGAGTGCAGACCATCATCGTATTATTATTACTATAATAATTATGTAATATTGACACAAAAGTGTATCGATTAATCTGCGTTATTTGATTAGAAACACTTAGCGCAATATTAGAAAACACTCTCAAACACGATAAAAACACATTTTATTTATTTATATTTTTGTAGGTATAGTTCTCGATTGTTTACCATGCGCCTTCCCCGTTGTGACATTGAAACTTCAACGGTCTTAGATCATGCTGCAGATATTTTGTGGACTATACAGTCTAACTAGTCAAGACTAGACATCTTGTACAGTATGATGCATAGTGCACTATAATGCATGCACATCAAATTGGCGGGGACCGAGGAATCTCATTATCGTATACAGAGAATCCCCACCAGTTTTTTATATCGAAATTCAGAAGACCCTGTATGTTATATTGTCATGCATAAGACATGAATGAGATCCGCGGAAAAATATTAATACTCCCGCGTAAAACAGTGCCTATAATTAGCCACACGGGATATTAGGTAGGTACCATAATATTTTATTACGCGACACACTATGCGTTTAGATATTGCTGGTCTTCTTTGTATATATATTATTATAATAAACTATCGATCCCAAGACTGTAAACCGATATAATAGTATTTTTGAAAATATATAACCAGTGTACGAGGGAAACATAAAACTCACCTTCGAGCCTGTCGACTTCCTTCTGCAATTTCTGCACTGATCTCTCAGCGAATTCAGCGCGTGCCTCAGCCTATAAGTGGAAAAAAAAAATCGAGTGTCGATTAATGTCTGTTAAATATTTACAGTTTTGTATTTTTTTTGTTTTTAACAAATAAACACAACAAGTATAATATTATAAGTGTACACAGAGTGTATTATTCCGAGGATATGACGGTTTTACAATTATATACAAATTACATTAAAAATATCAAATTCTCGTGATATGGATACACTCCGTGCACACTATACACATAGAAGAAAAACCATGCGGTATAATAAATTAGAAATCAAATTAATTTAAATAAAACGATCTTATATTATGGCAGTGATATTGTTAACGAAACACGGTGTTATGAACTGCAAACGAAAACTTCAGATTTAAAATTATTATTAATATTATAATATGTATATGACGATTGATGGCGGCGTGTGCGGAAATCGTGCGAAAACTGTGAACTCGTTGAAAGCATCGAGATGTGCGTTATTAACAAATAATTATTATACTTAATACGAGTCCATCGTATATACAATGGAATACATCGACACATCGTTCACGTGAAATCAGCACGAAAACTTCAGAATAACGATCAAACTTTGTTTTCATGTTACCGTAATCACATAATATACACGAACAGTCGTGATAAAGAAAATATTATGTTCTGTGTGGTACTCAGATTAGCTTCAATATTAAGTCAAAAATTGAGTTACGGCAATCTGCGACCGACGAGTAGAGAATATAGATAATTATTTTATAATTATTCACACATAGATAATTATTAAATGATAAATATACGAGAAAAATGTAGAATGAACATTATAAATTATATAATAATTATGAAGTGTATTAAATATGCATTGAGCTTATACCTCTTTGAGCTGTGCTCCGAGACCTTTTACTTGTTCCTCAAACGTTTCTTCCCTTTGTGTGGCCTATATTTATTTTTAAGTATATAAACGTGCGCCGTGTTTGTGAGTTAAGCGTGTACAAACCAATTTGCAAAAAAAAAAAAACAAAATCAAGTTAGACAAAAGTATTATAACACACGTTAAGATAATATATTGTTAAATTTGGTTTTGTCGGTGATTTTATATGTATAGTGGGGGTGTATTTAGTAAGTTTTGTGGGAAAGGTGTCACATCAAAATCACAAGTTTTATTATTAGTTATTATATAAAAACGGTATACGAGTGGTGTAAGTAACGTTATAAGCCTTGGTGGTATTTTTTTTTTAATTTTCTTAAGCAGGCTAAAATGCAAACAAACGCAGCCTGTGAATTGTTTTTTTTTTTTTTATAAAATACCTCCTTCAAACGGTTGGTCAAAGTCTTAATTTGGTTCTTATATTCTTCTTCACGTTGATTTGCCTGTCCAAAACCATTAGTTAGAAATTTAGAAATTTTTTATACAATAGGATATCTTTAAATACTATATAAGGATTTATGGATTTCTGAAATGTCTCGTCAGTTTATTAACTGTTTAACACATCTACCTATAATATTCCCCATTTCGTAGAGTCTCGCTAAATAGTTATTTTTTCTAATCTTTGGTCAACACATATTGATTTATAAAATAGTCTGAATCAATAATGTAAACCTTTGGTCAACAGATATTGATTTATAAAAAATATTCTAAATCAATAATGTAAGGTTTTAAAAAAAATAAATGTCAATTATTGGATTATCTATAACATATTATGTTGATAGATAATATAGGAAAACTAATGAATATTGTTTTGTAATATTGTTTTGTAAACGTCTTATTGTTCGTAAAAATGAATGTAACTAATTTAACTGAATTGTATACGTGTACCTTTTCTTCAGAAACCTCGAGGGATTTCAAGTTGTTGCCAACAACACGTAATTCTTCTTCCAATTCCACGATCTTTCTATAGGATAAAAATGAACACAGAATTATTACAACTGGCAATACACAAAATAATTATCTTCACTACTAAGTTAAATTTTTTTTAAATATCAACTCAAACTTAAGGGTTTCTATAATGTGATGGAAGGTTTAAAGAAAATTTTTTTTTTACTATAAATACCCTTAAAAGTTACATGAGTAAATATTACAACAGAAAAAATTGGTAATTTTTGATTGCGATGAAAAGCCACTCGGACGCAACACACTACTTTCAAATAAAGCAAAAATACAACAAAATATGTTCACGAAAAAGTTGTACCATCTTTGTTGTTCAGCACTTACCAAAAAGTAGTCATCTAACTATGGTCTAAAATAAGTGTGGAAGTATTTTTAAATTTATTTTCGAAGTGCGCGTTCTCACTTTTCGATTTTAAAACGACTAATATACTTACGCATCGCTGTGTTCAGCTCTTTCTTCAGCTCTTTCCAAATCTTGTTCCATCATGACCAGTTTACGGCCGACCTAATTGCAATTGAAAATAAAAAAAATATAACAAACTAATTTCATGCAATAAAACTAAAAATAATAAAATATATTGGACAAATTGGAAAAAGGACAAAGATATAGATAATGTATATATAACAATATTATATAATATGGATAGATGAAAAACACACAAAACACAAAAACAAAAATAAACCGAAAACCGAAAACGAAAACTAAAAAAAAAATTCAAACAGCCGCCGAATGGAAACTATATAAGCTTCAGTATTTTGTTTTATGAAAATTACTATGATTGTGAATAAAGCCCAAAAAAACTTAATAACACTAATTATGCGCGCAACAATTATTATTTAAGCGTAGTATAATATTATATGATATAATAATACACTACAGTATATGTTCTGCTAAAGCAATGAAAAATCGCAATCATAAAAATTATCCAACGATTTCCTTTAAGTGTTTTTCATATGTGTAAATCTAATGATTTATTAATCGTCCTTACGATTCGCCTGATTCGGCACGTTCTTCGGCTCTTTCCAAGTCGGCTTCAACCATGGCCAGCTTACGCGCTACCTAATCGCAATAATTTCCCAAAAAAGATAATTAAACAAAAACGGTCTTAACAATTTTTTATACAAATAGGTATTAAGAAATAGGTAAATTAATGAACACACACACGCACACACATTATCATATACCATATGTATTTATGTATAGAGTGGTGTAGCGAGGATATCTGCAGTGTAGGTCGGGGCGAATATAAATAAATTACTTCATGAAAATCAGACTTTAGCAGTCTCCGTTACTGTTTTTCTCCAATGGAGAAAATAAAATACCACCATTCCCCTTGACCACTTCTTATAACAAACACATTTAGCTGCAGTATACCTAATAAGATTACTATAGAGTTACCTAGTAATTATTGATGGGCGCCATATTATAATAATATATACGATATACTACCACTATCACACTCAGCCACTCAGGTACATATAAATATGTAATAATCATATTTATATTTTTCGACCAATAGGACAGTAAAATAAAACAGCTATAAGGCATTGATTATAGAGAAATTCAAGATAAATTAGTCGACTTGCAAGGCTGATGGTTTAAAAGAAAAAAATAACGGATCATTGTTATTCATTGTGGAATGTGGGGGGAGTAGTGTTTCATTCAGTTCCTGGTCCCTTAGCTACACCACATTAAACATTTACATATTATATTATATTAACTTGTAACACTCTACAGCATGTAAACAATGTTACTATTATTGATTAGGAATGACAGGAATGTATAGGTATGTATAGTCAATTTGATATGCAAAAGAACACCAAGACAGTAAAATTGTTAGATTTCGACGAGTTAAACAGAGAACAAACCACAAACAGTCTAACGAGTTATCCTATATCATTCTAATATACTTAATTATGCAAACTGTGTGGCTTATATAACAAAATTACTATTGAATCCAAGTAAACCGACTTTAAAATATACCTAGATGGTCGACTATAACGTTTTACAATATAAAGATTAACATTTAACTTAAAAATTACATTATACATTAAACAAATTAATACTGAGTGATATACTAGTGACGTATTTTACAAACACACGTATACAAAAAAATTAATTTTAATTGCCTATCAAGTAAAAAAATGTTTATACAAAATCAACCAGCACGATAAATATATAATATATTAGCGATACATGCATTACAATTATTTTAAGTAATAACACGTCATAATATTATACTCATTATTATTTTATGACGAATACCGATTCAGCCAATACACTCAGTAGTTGTTATTTTTATTATATTTGTAAACAAATACAAAACAGTAACAATACCCGTTATTTGAAATCGGTTGTACATTAGTCATTACCATTATGGATGCACAATGCCTTATTATGAAAAAAATGGTGTCTTAGCTGAACGAGTTTACAACCAATAACTACATACGTAAGCTTTCGCGACGATTACAAACCGTGTCCGCTCACAAGATAACATTCGAAACTTCGAAAGAACCCACATGTAACGACAATAATATTTCATTATAAACTAACAATTAAACGAGATTCGTCAATCGTCCAAAAAAAAATTCGAATGATTATACATTGTTAAAACTCGGAAAAATTAGCTCATGAGTCATGATAATTCCTCAAAATTGCACTCATTCTGTGTGCGAGAGAATATCTTTGAAATACAAAACGTTTTGCTAATATTATAATATTTTCTAGAAACTGTTATCATTTTTTATTGGTAAACCAATTGTATACATAGGTAGTTGTTTAAAACGTAACACGCTAACATTCATCGACCCGTATATTATGTTCGTCAAGTTTTTACAGTTTTTTTTAATAGTGGCAATTTTGTAACGACTCCCAAAACTGTCAATCTTTAATTATTTTATTACGAAATAAAAAGAGAAAAAAATTGTTCGATATTTTTTTGAATATTTGGCGTAGAATTAATATTCAAATTGTTTTTTTTTACATAATAGCATTCAAAAGAATATTTAGACAGTAAAAAACACTAGTGGTAGAAGAAACTCAGCGAAATTGCTCAAAAATACTCCGCTTATCAAATCATTGTGAAGCTCAAAAGATATAAATAGAAAGCTATTATTTCAATATCCGTTACATTTTACAAATGAATATTTCATAAAAATATTCCGCTTGAAAGGCTGCCATACTAATATTTGTTTTCTCTGGCAACAAAAGTATTGCACTATTGCGTACTAACACGATTACGATTCTTAAGTCCAGTCTAAGGCAAAGGGACAACGACCATCTATGGTACGTTTTTATAGAGAAGGTTATTACTTATTTCCTATGAATTGGTCTAGGTCCAGTAGTTTTTTGAATTTTTTATAATGATAAACGAGTTTTAATTTAATTTATTTTTAACCATTAAGAACTTCTTAAAATTGAAATAAAAACTATCTGGCTAATGCACTGAAATTAAACTAATCTATACTATAAGAACCTCGTAAATAACAAGGTATATAGATCTATTTGCCCTTAAGAGAAGCCTACACGGCCACTTGTTGTCTCCGTCTTACAAGTGCGTAACATGGAAAATGTACGCTCAGTTAGTTTAAACATTAGAGTGAATCGGCCTATTATGAAACTTGATGTTAAGAACATTATCTGTTCTTGTATGTGGGTTTTTTACAATAGTTAAATTTTTTAGCAAGTTATTCGTATATAATGTAGTGTAAATTAAAAATGCTCATAACTCATTTAAAAACTGAATTATCGTAAAAAACCCACTACAAACCCAGATAATGTTCTTACCATCAAGTTACATGATGGGTCAATTTACTATAATTTTTAAACTAACAGAGGTAAACGTGATCTTCTGGGCGTAAATTTGCGATGTTACGCACTTGTAAGACGGAGATAACAAATATCTGTGTAGCGTCCTGTTAAATGAACGTCGTGGAAGTACGGAATACATGTTGTCATATGCCAGACTGAGAAAACAAATGTTAGTATTGCTCCCCGAGAGATAAACAATAATAAAGAGTGGCCTTCTTTTTCTTAAATAATGGTAAACGTCTTTTTACCATTATTTAGCGTTGTATTGAGTCACCCAAAAACACAAAATTCGAGTGAGGGACGTCCAGCGTGTACGGTGGTGTATATAGAATCGCTCTGTATAATAATATATTGTAACGTCCACGTTGACAAAAATGTGGACCGCCTGGACGTCAGGAATTTAGACTCGTCGGCGAAACAATAACGACTTATTATCATCAGTGCCTACGTTTTAAACGTATTCTTTGTATTATCCTTCTTAAAATATTATTCATAGAGCGACGTCAACGTTCGAAATATCCATATGGTCTACTTTTTGTGTTTATACAAAATTATGTCACGTCCTATTATTAAGAGGACGCTTCACCCGCATGTGCTATCTCCGTCTTACAAATGTACAAAACAGTATTTGCAATGTTGTGCATTTGTAAGACGGAGACAACGCATGCGAGTATAGCGTCCTCTTAATTTAGACATATTATGATATTATTACTTATAAGATACCTACGTCATATTATTATTATTATTATTAATATGTCGTCATTGGTTATCGTAGGAAAAATACCCATTAACGGGCAAATCTATGTTTTTGGACGGCTCGATTATTGATTATTCTTAAAAAAACAAAAATATATTACAAAATATTATTATTATTATTTAGTTTGTGATTGAAGTTAAAAGTATTATTATATCTATCATTAATGTATGCTTTGTACGTACAAGGTACGCATAAGTAAAATAATTTCATGATTGTGATGATAATATATGAATCGGAATTGTTGTTCTTCGAAACATTATACGGAAAAGCAACATTACCGGGTAATTATTTCAACTGGAGTCAAAACAATGACTAATCGGACGTGTTTTTAAGGACGATTCACATCGGTATGAGTGTTTAAAAATTATTTCTGCTGGATTATTTAATATTTTAATTTTACAGATCTACATACCTATAGACATAGGACATACAAGTTACAACATCGTATTATTATTATATTGTATAATATGATACGCGTACATAAAAACGTAAAGACCTTGGAATTATAATTTCGTCGCTTGTGTAAAATTTAAACAAGTCGAATGCATAGGTCGTGAGAAAATGATAATATTTTTTTTCATATTTATGTATATTAATATAATAATATGTGTGTGGGACAGTAGAATGTAGATAAGAAGTAACAAAAACGCCGATTAGCAACCATGAAAAGAAACTGAATTAATTTGTTGTAAGTGCAAACGGTAGGGACAAAAAAACAAAATAATATAATATAAAATTCTTAGTCCCTCCCCACAACCATAATATAATATTGTTATATTTTGTCCAAACAAGGAGATCGGACGTTACACCGATAAAAAGTTGTTATTCCCATAGGATTTTCTGCATCCGACCGACATAATGAATCATATTGAATCAATATTGCATCCGACCGACTATAATATATATAACTGAAAAAAATTGATGGCCGTCGATCGTAGAAAACTTATAATAGGGCATAGAGGTTTGGTGTATAACCATCGATGTATTAATTTAATTTTTCATGAGACACATAAGTCATCAATATGCAATTACCACCCCCCGGGAGTCCAACCATACTCTTTTATCGTAAACTGATACTGCTGTGTAATATTATAGGCTCACAATTTTTTCTGGAAGACTGATCGCAAAATATTATGACGTTATTGCTGTTATAAGTTTATATTGCGTTTAGCCGCTATTACATTCATAAAAAAAATCTGTATCCCTCCCAATTGAAATGCCTTGTATGCCTATACGGATTTGCTAGGAACAACGACGTCGGAATCGGTTTTATTTTAACTGTTTATAATAATATTATTATATAGTTTACAAGTCTTTCATTCGACGTTCATAAGACGCGAGCAGTGTACGTCGTTTCAAGTATTTTTCAATACATATAATAATAACAGAATGTGTGTATTTTAGAAGAAGAATTATGATAATGGATGAAACTCATTCTCGGACAACAAAACCAGTTCTCTCTTTTACAGACCGAATACACCCTTTTCCCCGGTTACCGTCGTGTTGAATATATTATTATTACACATACAAAAAGTATGTAACGCCCGTAACGTCGTACCGTCATTTTACGACTTATAATCCTATTAGAAATGATTTTTTTGTTTCTTCATAATATTATAAAACAATTCGAGGAATGCAAATAGTGGCTATACGCAACCGTAATAACGTTTAACATGTATTATTATTATTATGCCGTTTTTAGTGTACACACAATCTTCACATGAGATTTCACTATAGATTGATTGATTTGTTTCATTGTTATTTTATTGAATGCCACATCGTGTCCACTAATCGACTATGAGCTTTCGTTTTTAATTTTTTATTTATTATCCTACTATGACGTCTTGGGCGGACATATTTTTTTTTTCATCGGACTACGTCAATCTGTCGTTTTCGTAATTTATTTTAAAAACCATAATACCTTCAACTCTTTGAGAACTTCTCTTAAAATATTAATATCGTATATACATCGTAGACACTGGCTGAATATAACATTGTAGTCACTAGTCACTACAGAATAGTACAGAGTCAATAATCACCTTTCAATTGCTCAATTCTAACAAGATAGCTCATATTTTTAGAACCATAATATTATAATATATTATTAGGTATATAGTAATTATGATACTAAAAATGTTCAAAATAATACAAAAATAAATTAAAACAGAAATACTGATTTATTCAGTTACACAAGAAAAATAATATATCAAACAACTCAAATATTAGATAAATTATTAAAACTCCCATTAGTTTTTAGCCAACTTAAAATTACCAAAACATTAACATTGTGAATAACAATAATAAAATAATAATAGATACTATTATTCATTATCATTAAAAGCATACAGTTTTGTAAAAGTCGGTTATAAACAAAAAAATGTATACATGTACAAAAATTACGAGTGTAACATTAATTACGTAAGATTACGATTTATTAAGTAGTACAATTTCATAGAATAATATATATCTGAACAGCTTTTTTTATATCGACTTTTAAATAAATAAATTTGATATAAATTTTAATTTTAAAATAGAATTATGAATACATAATAAATGTTATGTTATTTTTCATTATTTAACACAAAAATAAAATTCAAGACACTTAAAAAATATGTAATCAATTTTTTACAATATTTTTAAAAACAAAAACATAACAGAAAAAAAACTTGACAATAGTTCTTAAAACTCATAACAGCCTATGTCAATGGTATATAATTTTGAAGTAGGATATATTTTAATATATAAAATGTCAATATTACTTGGATTCAATAAAAAATGATAATTAGGTAATGTAAACAATTTAATAATGGTAAAGTTTAAATTCACAAAACAATAAAAAATAAAAATTATTGTTTGCACAAACTGCCAAAACTCATAAAAATATACCAACAGCGAAAACGCCTATATTTTTACTGATGGTTTTTTATTATCCTTAAGCCATTAGTAATAAAATTTCCATTTTATGGACTCATTTGTTTTCACACAGATTTTGTTTGAGTCACATTATGCCATATTACAGTTGCATACAACTGACATTTGTAAAATTATTGATTAGTAAAATTCAAGTGAGATAACGATTTAATAGTGTTAGTAACACACTATCGTTCACCTCATCATATTTCTTATCAGCTTCTTCAGCCAAGAAGCGGGCTTCCTTTAGCTGATTCTCCAATGCATCCATACGTTCTTCATCGGCCAAACTGCGGTTTTCCAACACCTTACGTGCACTATATAAATCCCAACCAATAAGTTACTCCCTATAAATCTAGAGCTTAAATTGTACCTATCAATATACTTATATATCTACTCAAGGGATTTATAACTCCTAACAAAAAATCTACTTATTTTAATTTTCCTAACCAAATCAGTCAAATGAACAATACCTACAGTGTCCATGTAGCCACGTCGTGTTTTTGTGCTTATCAGGAATATAAGGACAAGGTTGTAAAACAATTTGAAACACAATAAAAAAAATACTCAGATGCTGTTATTTTACCTCCTCATATTTTTTGTCAGCCTCCTCGGCAATAAGTTTGGCTTGTGCCAATTGAGCTTCGAGAATGGCTACTCGGTCATCCTCCATATTTGTTCGGTTCTCCAATGCTTTTCGGATCCTTTTAATTTACAAACAACAACACATCAAACAGATGCACACACAGCGTTATTGTTTTAGCGGGAAAGTAGTACATGATAAATATAATTTAAACTAGAATTTTCTACTTGAAAACAAATTAGTAAGTAGTGGATTATGTAATACATAATTGTTTATGATTTACCTATTTCCTATTAAGTACATAATCAAGAATCTAAAATGAAATGTTGGTTTATAAGCGGTTGTCTATAGTGAAAGTATTGACTTATTTGATGCATAAAAGTTGTATAAACTATAAAATAAATACTTAATTCAATGATTTTGAAGGAATCAAGTGAATAACAAAAATAATTAGTTTTAATAATAATCTCAAAGAATTTGGATAGTATAAATGTATGAAAATTGATAATCAATTGCATATTTATAAATTTAAATAAATCACTGAACACTAATCAGACAAATTTGAATACAAGATAGAAAATAATATGTAAGGTCCTACAATTTAATCAAATTTCTAAGAAAGCGAGGTTTACAAAAAATAAATGTATACATCATTTCATTTTTGAAATATTTATATTAATACAAACCATAATGTATGTGTAAATAACATGCAGAACTTAATTAATGAAATAAAAATAATTTAAGTTTTAAAAATGTCAGTGGTTTTAAAATATCAATAAGATATCTCAAATATTAACTATATCATTATCTAAACACATAAACAAACAGTAGGACTATATTATCTATTATAGATACAATTATTTTTTTTTTTATTTAATCTATATATTATGCCTTTTAATTTTGTCATTATATAGTTTACTAATTTTAAATTTGTAGTTGAAGAAAATTTCCTTGATATGAATGTAAAGCATATCTCTGATACCTACTGGTTAAAAAAATATAGATATCATTCTTCATATTAGAATAGAATATCTGTAGTTGTACTTAAATTAATTTAAATTCAATTATCTATACTTATTACTAAATAAACAGGCATGTCAGCTAGATTAAATTGCGCATAAAATATTCCACAAACTTTGAATAAACGCTCAAGTATTGAACACTATAATATTTAACATTATACATTTGATATGGTTAGGCGTTAGAAACATGCACGATGATAGTGAAAATTTAACTTTAGGTGACATGCCTGTTTATTATGTCTATTATACCTAGATGTTTTTAATAATTTTTATCAATTCTGTAAAATTTTGAATACCCAACACAAATAAATATTTAAATTAAAGATGAAAATTTCCAAAGTACACAGTATACCTATTTCGAAATTGTATTTTGCAAGAAGTAAATTTTTAGGTATATAAAGTTAATTCAAAAGATGTTTTATATTCACTTTTTAAGGGAATTTGAATAGGCAAATCTAATGAGAGTTTAATAAAAATTATAATCTATTTTTTTATACAAATTTAAATAGGTACATATTTTAATAACCTACATTTACCGAATAAAATAAAAAATTATCCCATATAATTATGATTATTGATAGGTGAATAGTTACAAATTTATAGATAAAAACCATTTTGTACCAATGTCAATCAAAATATAGCCATTATAAACTAAGCACATTTTTATAATAAATTGAGTGAGATTATCTAAAATAAGATTTTGGTAATTTGGATAAGTTCAATAGTTTTCAAGCATTTATGATAAAAATATCTTTAAATTGTAAATATAATATTATCTTTATTCACACCAAGTTTAATTTATGATTTTTACATTTGATTTACATGCACACAACATTCACTTAGGAGGCTTTAGTAAAATATTTAAAAACTGATGTTAGTTATCAATTATTATAGTACCTATTATAAGTAAATGAGAACTAGCATTTTTAAACATAGTTAATAGGTATTACATCTTGCAAATTAAATCAGACAAAACATTGTTAATGGATATATATTGGTAATTTAAACTTACCTACATAAAGACGACGTGACAGAATTTACAACAAGATAATGTAAATATAATGATTTTTAAGATTTTTAAATGTATACTATATTTAATGAGCCTATTAAAATATATTTAACTAAATATACCTCTACCTAACATATTGTAATAAATAATTTTACTTTTACATTTATTATCTGCTAGGATATAAAATGTCTAATTTAAATAATATTACAAGTAGTATTTATTCACACTGAATAATTGTATTTATCTACAAGATAATATTATAGTAATTGGTTTTTAACGTTCAAAACCTATTTGATATTATTAAAATAAATATAGGAACTAGTACCTATAAATGTTTTTTTGAGATCAAAATATAACCTAAGATCTAAGAATCTATGAGTCCTAGAATCCTGAAACACTAATACCTTTGACAAACATTTAACACACACTTACCGTTCAGACTCATCAGCAGCTTGAGATGCCTCGGCCAACTTAGCAGTGGCCGTGGCCAAGCGCTCTTCAGACCTTTCAAGGTCCTCTTCCAACAATTGGATACGCCTGTTAAGTGCAGCAACTTCACTTTCAGCCTGTAATGAAAAATTAACAATAAATATTTAGCATAATGCTGTTTATGCGGGGGGAAATATTTCATAGATTTTTATTGGACCTATATTTATACAGGATTGTTCACATAAAAGTAAACATTATGTAAATACAAATATAAATATCCTATTTTATACATATTCAGGTGTAAAATACCAAATTAACAGGAAACCCAACCTAGGCCGTAACTTCCTGAATTCACAGCAGACAAAACTGTCTGTATATTTAACACACATGAAGCCCATTGTTAGGAGATAAATTATTTCATCACGCCTCATCGTTCCATATATAACCTTGAATGATCAGCTTAATTTTACATACTACAAAACTGTTTAGTTATTAAACTCAAAGTTTGTATGCAATAATGCTTGTGTTTAAATTCCCCTATCATATTATCAGTATTATGAATGTTTAAGGTTTGTTTAAGATGTCACATAAATAAACATTAAATTGAATAAATTAGGTATAAGTCTTATGTTAATTTATTTTACCCAATAATAAATAACAATTATGTATTCATATTATATTGTATTTGATCAATGACATTAAAAACCAGTGATATAAATTATGGGTAATTTCAAAATATATGAACTATTAATCCCACGGTCTAACATTTTTAATTATTACATAACTCCAATTTTTAAAGTGCAACAATCAATAAAATATTCAGATAACACTTATTTTTTGTAACAATTAGGTAATTAAAATTTTTTTCCTCGAATAGTTATGAATAAATAAGTTCCATATAGTTCATTGCTAACAATATATTAGATTATTGGTTTCTATATTTTTAATCTTGGTTTCTATAGTTGACTAATGACGGGACTAATGAGTATAATGAGTAATGACTAATGGCTGATTAAATTTCAACAATAAATCTTAATTTTCTTGAATGATATGTGAACAATTATTTTCTTAGCTTTAAGCAAAAATAAAAATATGAGGTACCTACAAACATATAGGTACGTTTACCAACAACACATCTAAATAGATAACGTCGTTGTTTTTTTTTATTCCTAATAAACAAACAATAACTAATTTAGTACCTATATATCTACATAGGTGATATACCTATTAATTGTTGAATATTTGCATTAAAAGTGCTAGGTATAACTTTACATTTTGAATTCTAAGTTTAGATCGGGGTTTAGATCAAAAATATGCATATTCAACAACTAATAGGTAGGTATTAAAACACGTCACAATAATGATAATGAATGAAATGTGCCCAGTTAAATGTTTTGTTTCCAATTATCATGTTGTTTTAATCTACAATAACTGTACAAGTGAATAGCCGTACAGGATACGTATATTGAACTAAACATGGAGCCAATAGACTACCAAATTATCAATAAAATTTTGCAAATACCTACCTATTATACATATAAGTCCATTTTACATTAACATTTACGCTTATACTAAAGTAACTATTTGATAAATACATAGAAAATATTATCGACTACATAATGAGTGAAAACCTTTAGATATACACTGATCACTTTTTTGTAGGATAAACAAAGTTAAGTCATATTTATTTCATCAATAGTAAATAAATCAATCAAATATAGATGGATAACCAGACAAATGGATAATTGAAATGGAGTAAAAATCAAAATCCATTCACAATACATAGGTAGAGCCACATAGGCAATTACAATCTTTTTTCATCTGAAATTCAAAAGTGTACCTACCTAATACAAAATTTTGCAAAAAGAAGGTGTAAACGGCAGTAGGGACGTAGGGTTGAGTATGATATGCTTTTAACGGAGGATCTTACGTGCCACCCACTACTATCAGCCCTAGTCAACAGCGAAACGGTATAGGGCTCAAGATATGAACTTCAAAAACAGTTTGGTTGAGCATCGTTGACACATTATTATTGTGATCGTAGTCAGTATTTCTGGGGAGAAGGGGGGGGGTTGCTTTTGCGAAATCACGAGTAACCACTATAATATTATATAGGTAGGCAGGCGTATTATTATTTATTATGCCGGAAAACTCAACGTACTTCCTCGCGTCTCATGACCTCCATCTGGAGTTTCTTGTGGAAATCCTCGCACTCCTCCTTATACCTCTCCATCTCCTCCTTGGTCTGACGCATTTTTTTCTTCAGCACGTCCAACAGCGAACCCTGCTGTATGGTGGTCATGGTGAATTCGCGGCGAGGGGAGGACAAACGACCAACGAACAAGACGACGACCGGAAAACCGCGCACTTACGCCACCACCCTCGTGTGCCTGACCGGGAAGAGACGTAAACTACGCTTTTGGTACGACGTGGGCGTTGTTTTCTCACGTTGTCCGGGAAAATCGGACGGACGACGGGGCAGCGGGTGAGCCGGCACGCGTTTGTCGCGGTAACGGACGGACGGACGGACGGACAACACACACAAATCGCGAACACACAAGCTAACGCACACTGAGTCACTGACACCGGGAACAAGTCCACAACCACTGTCGGTGACTGGAGAGTGGTGACGACGACCGCTAATATTTTTACGTTGGTTACGTGCAACGTTCGGTTACGGGGACGCACTGCAGAAGCCCTACACACACACACGCGCGCGCTCGCGACACGCACACTCGTTCGCTCGCTAACGGCCAACCAGTAACCAACCAAACTATACGATAATATTATTATAACATAATATAATATATATATATGTATATAATATTATTGTATTTACGATAATAATAGTAATAATAATACCTACGACGACGGTTCGTCGGACGAATACAATACTCGCGCACAGTGCTCACACACACACACATGTACGCGGGTCATGCGCGCGCCCCGCCCAGCCCGTCAGAGTGTCGGGGCGGCGAAGTACCGTCGGGGCGGTGGCCTTGCGGGCGACGTTGCCGGATTTCGACGACGGTCGGTGCGGCGGTAATTCCGCTCGTATTTCGCGTCGACCGAGACCGGCCGGCCGGCGCAAAAATATCTCGAACTGGTTCCGCGGACGGTCGCAGAAATCTCGTCCCGCGCGGCTTTTCCTCAAACGCGCCGCGCCTCCCCTCGCCCACCCCTTCCATCGGCACAAAAGCCGCTAGGACCGGGCCATCTGTTGTGACTTGTGACTCCGAACTCGTCTTGTAGCGATCGGCCGGACCATAATATGCTAAATATGGTAATGTTTCATCGTTGATTATTGTTACGCGCGCACAAGGGTCGTGTGCCACTGACACGCACGACAAGTGTTTCGCCAAATAAGGGGCGGTGGAGTAGACTTTTCGCTCGCAATCATCATAATATACGTTCTCTTCCTTTCGCAACACCTGCATGTCATGACGTCCCGTGTGTTCCGACGATGTTTCGCCTTTTACGTACAACGATATTATTACTATTGTTATTATGTACACCTCTAAACCTCTTCTACATACCGAATACGACGACACTAGAAACACGACGGACGAGTTATCCTGGAGTGGGGGTGGGGGGTCGGAATGAGAGGTACAACAAAACTTTGAGGCACGGTCATACGACAAAACATGAAAATGTGTATTTAAAAAATGAGCTTAGAGTAGTCAAGGGACAACGAGACAAAATCGCTATGTATACGACATTATAATAATATGGCCACCATGCACAGTTTAAGCCGTTACATGTTCCAACGAAATACGAAACCATCACGTTATTATCTGTGAATACTTTTTGTACGCGTGAATAGCTCGAGTCGTGATTGTATAAAACGAAACGATTTATATTCATTAATCTTTACTGTGCATTTCACAAACACAGATTTTAATCAAGGGACTTTAAAGAATTCAAACTGTTTGTTCTAAAGGTTTGCAGTTTGTGCAGTGTTTGCACGGTTATGAGAAATTCTTAGCTGATGTCAGATGTTTGATAAAAGTTGAAAATTGTGTGTACGCAACACAAAAAGTTTTTTACCACACAATAATCAAAATAAATTCCTAAATATCATTTAAATATTAAATCTACAATCTGCCATACCTACTCAATCAAATGTGTAATAATATATTATCATAACATCTTTCGAATTTGTATTCGTTAAAACCTATTCAACACCACGTCATATTATACGAACATCGTTAATGTTTTTCTCTATTTTTAATTCGTATAAACAAACACGGACACGTGCAAATTCCAAAGTGCGATTTATTGCAACGTTAATAATTATTGATTTAGACATAAAGATTATTTCGTTGTATGAATATTAAATAAATATTATTTTCTACGTATTAAAAAGATGTTACAATGGTCAATTTGTTTTAGTATAGTATGCAGTGTGATTTTTGTAAATCGTCAATTTCCCACATCCTATATTTAAAGTGTGTTTCATAATAATTGGACTTGATTTTATAATCAGCCGGTATAAGGAAAAAAAATAGTTAATGAAAAAACGCTACATTTTTTAATTGTACTACACTCGTAGGCTTATTAATATATTTATAATATATTTTTATATAGGTTATAACTTACTACACCTACACTTCAGTACTTCACAATAACTATTATTGATGATACGAATATATGATGTTTTCGTGATGCATAATATATAAACACAAAAGTTAAACAAAAAGTTATTTTTTACAAAACCACACGCATTTTCGAGTTATATCTATACGCCTATATTTGACCGGTCACGCGGTTTTGTTTTCGATTAGCCACACCTACTGTATTAGGTACTATGTAGGCAATGCCGTAACTCCCCTTGAAACGGTTTTAACTTAACAGAGAAAGAGAACCATAAAACACGAAAAAAACCACATAAATCAATACACGTGTAACCGGTGAGTAGTAAAACAGTAAAATACTACCTAAAGCGAACGTGCGACCAACTAACTACACCGTATTATATAAAATAATAAAATTCATTATTATGTGCAGACAGCCTCCGGTTTTTGTCGATTCTTTACAATGAATATAATATGATATTCAATTATTGAATTATACAAATAATAATAGTTAGGGCACGTATGTTGTTGCGTTATAGCAATTTTCCAATGCAATGATGTTTAGATTGTTTCAATTTGTCTTTAATACTTATTTATTAAAATTATCATTTAAGAAATGAAAAATGAAAATAGGTGTGAAACATTATTGGATATTTATTCAAAGTATACTGTTAACCGTTAAGTTAAAAAACAAAATAACAAATTAACATTTATAACGAAACTCTTTGTAATTTGTTATTTTTTTATACTATAGCAATCAACTTCAATAGTTGTTGTTAACTACTACAACATCTGTGCCCTATTAATAATACGCCTAGGTTATGATTTAATATGGTCGTACGGTATTATGATGGGTTACGTGAGACGTACTTATGCGAAAAAAATTATCAAAAACCGTTACTATCTCCGTCGTCGTCGACATGTTATCGATATCGCGGAATATTAAGAACAAGGCCGCATATTTTGGCGTATCCACCGAATTGCATATCAGTGGCGTATTTGAGACGTTCAAAAGGCGAGATGAGGAGGGAATAGTGTAAAAACACACTAAAAACACTTACAATACAAGTAGATGACAAGTAAAATTGTTGATCACATATTCATAAAAGATTGTCAACAAGTAACAACGTATTTATAGACTCTGATCATTGAATTGTTGGGGGGGGGGATTAATGCCTACCGGCACCCAGACCCTCGGTCCGCAAATACGCCACCGAGGACTTGTTGAATGCGTATAAACGGTATGACGATTTATCGTGCATTGTAATAATAATAATAATATTATGTAGTGCCTAAGTATGATGTGCCAACAACAAAAAAGACGCGCCATGTCAATCACAATAATATTATATATTACAAATTACAATAGTAATAACTATTGGGCTGCGACAACCATAACCACTATAATAATAGCGTACGTTATAATAGCGGCGGCGTCATAGCGCTGCGCGTAATAACAATATCGGAAAGAACGCGAAGGTTGACGGCGCGACGGCACCAGCTGGAGGTGGCCGAACGAACAGTCAGTCCCCCGGAATGCGGTGTGGGATCTGGTCCGCCGCCGCCGCTGCCACAGCAGCAGTTGGGATAGTTGGCACCGCGCCTACGGTTTAATTATACGTTTAAATAATAATTGCCGGCAGAACCAGTGGTCGTTAAAGGTCGAAAACTATAATGCCGTGTAGCACCGAAAAACGGAATCGAAAATCGAACCACGGATCCTCCGCCGCGATCACGGCCCTACGAGTACGACCGCCGCGAGAGTGGGAGGGTGCCCTGGTGAGGTCGGTCGGGGAGACGAGAATCGGACGGACGGAATAACCGGCTGAAACGTTGAGAACCCGCGGTGGTTCCACGTCGGCGATGATGGGAGATGGTTCGTCGACGGCGGCGGCGGCGGTCGGCGGTCGACGGGCAGTCAGCTGCTACAAATAGAGTCGGCCGCCGCCGCCGCTGCCACCGCGGTCACACCGCCACCGACTTACCCGTCGCAGTTGCGGCTTGAGCACGTTGTGCAGTTCGTTCCTGATGATACTGAACTTCATGCCCGTTTCCGTGCTGAACACGGAACTGGAAAGCGCTAGCCCAGGATAGTCGGGGCACCGTCGTCGCTGCCGTCGCTTCTCCCGTTCGGCGACCACCTCGGCGCTCTCGCTAGGACACCGGAGCTTGGCCAGCAGTTCAGTGTCATCGGCCACGCCGCTTCCTCCGGCAGCCTCTACGCAGTCTTCCACTCCATCACCGGATTCCCGTATCCGGCATTCCTGTTGCGGCGGTAACCTCGGCGTCGACGGCTGAGGTGGCTGTGGTTGTTCCGTTGCTGGCGATTTCGGCGTCGGTGGAGTCTGTGGCCGTATCAATCGGGGCGGCGGGGGCTGTGACAGTTGCAGTCTGGGTGACGGTAGCAGTCGGGGAGGTGGCGGCGGCGGTGGTTTGCAAGGGCCGGCGGTGGAGGCCGTGGCCGTCGAACCGGCCGCCATTTCAGCGCCGACCACTACACGTTGCTGTTGGTCGGGCGACCACTGCGGCCGCCTAGGTGCCCGAGGGCCCCTGTGCGGACGCCTGTCGCCCGGCCGCCTATCGCGTCCACCGCGGATGTCCATCCGTGTGGCCGTCCTTCGTCCACAACGTGGCGGTGGTGGCGTCGTCGTCAACGGGAACGGCTGTAGCAGCAGCAGCGCTCTCACACGGCCGACGGAGCGTCGTGTACAGTGAACGGCAGCAGTGAACGCGCAGGAAATGCACGCGCACGACGCCGCTGCGGTTCCGTGTCGTTTTGTTGGCTGGTGTTCAGAAACGTAAAACGACGCACAAGACGGCGGGCGGGCGGTGCCACCGTCTGGCCCGCCGTGCGTGTTGATCTCACCGTCTTTTCCCTCTCTCCCGAACGGCGCCGCCGCGAACGGTGTATAACGCGACCGTGTTGACTTGCTCTAGTCTCGCGTTAATTAAACGAATTAATAAAACGTCGTCGCGATTGATCGACCACCGTTGTACTAGTCGCATTTATTAATAATATTATTATCATATCTTGAGCACTGTTGCCTTGTACAATAAAATTGTGGTATAAAATGCATTATAAAGTGTGCGACAACGTAATAGTTATAATGTTGTCATCATTTCGGGTTCCCGGATAGGATTCTCGGATTACTATGTGTCTATGTATATATATATATATATCATAACTCTTAATGATATTTTTTTAATAGACGGATCCGCTTACTTTGGTTACTGATGTTGACGTAGGTGGTACACGAAACCGTGTCGTTGATCAATTAGAGAGAGAGTGAGGGAGAGAAGAAAACCGTAACCCGATCTATGCGCGTATAATTACTGGCAAACGATAGATCATTCGGTGAGCGTTTAATTATAATTATTGTTGGCAGGCTTCGATGACAGACGTTTGGTGGCCGAGATAGTAATATTAAATAATAAATATTATAGTGCCGTATTGGTGTTACTCAAATAATAATAATAGCTTTATAAATAATAAATTTATAAAAATAAAAAACATGACCATCGTGACACCGTTCGACACCTTTCCGTTGGAACTTCGAAGTCGGAAACGGTCATAAATTGTAATACTGTTATGCAGGCACACTAATTGTTATTGCATTGGATCATATTACGTTCATAAACTATTTTGTTGTTTTCATTTTTTATTTCGATTAGATTAAAGAAATGTGTGCACTAAAATTCTATAATTATATGAAGGTCAAACTCACAATGTCTTAATATTTCAACCGAATATAATCGCTTTTAGTACAAACCGTGTAGGTTCTATTAATAGTACCTATTTAATCTAGTTTCTATGTTTTATTTTAATACGATTGCATTTTTGTAATAAGTACATTTGAATTCAAAATACCTTTTTTTATACCTTGCCTATTATGTGTGTATAATATTATATATATTATATACCTACAATATCGAGTTTATTACACATAGTCACGTACATTATATTACATTATAGTTAAATAGTTTGAAGTTTTGTTTAATGGAAATTGATAAATGACAAGTCACAAGTGAATAGTGAATACCCAGGAACTAATAATTTACTGTTGGCAGTTGACTTGTATAGATTAAAATTTAAAGTACAACAATGAAAAACATTTTTATAAGATCTACGAAAAAATAAAACTAAAATACTCCATCATAACTTATATCGTTATGGCGCATTATTGTAAAATTAATATTATTATTGGCTTATAATAATGATTTAGATTATAAAGTACCTATTTAAAAGTTATAATGAGAGTTTTCTCCTTGCCATTGATCAGTGATCACTCATTATGTAGTCGTGTAGCTGTACGTCTGTACTGACTGTACTACGTAACAATATAATATTATAAATTATTTATACACACATTAATATTATGCAGACTAAAAAATATAATACAACAATAATTAAATACGAGTACCCGACAACAGTCATTGTATATCCCGTATTCCCATCATACTCTAATACTCTACTCATTACGTTCTACGAATAGTGTACTATGGTGTATGACGTCTATGACGTATCAAAAACTGCGTCATTACATGATAATATGGGCGACTAAAATATTAATAATGTCCTAGTGCAGCAGTAAGTTGTATATTATAATTTATTATACGTATTACACTTGTACATCCGTCGTATATGTATAGTGTATACGATGTACATAATATAACATTATCAGGGCCGGATTGGTAAGGCGAGCTACCGAGAAAATCTCGGTGGACCGCTTAAAGTTTGGGACGGTCTTGTGAGTGTGAATGAAAATAAATTCATGTTTAAAATACGATTGGCCACCTATAAGCAAAGTTAATGAAAATAATTAACTCAAGTTGAGTTATGAGGACACAAGATCGATAAGTTAACAGTTAACAAATTATAAATTTAACTCGATAAGTTAAAAGTTTATATAGCAAAAAATATTAACTTAACTTAATTTTTTTTTTTATAATTATGCAAATTACATAAAGAGTGAATGTGTCTTTCTAGTTTCTAATTTATAAATTATAAAAAACATTTTTATTGAACTTTTATCATAATGTACACTGTATACCATTTTAATTTTAACTTACTGTGATTAACTAATTTAAACTATACTCATCTCAAATTAATAATTGAAATAATATATTTTTTTATACTGTAAATTAAACTAGTTAAGTTCATAAGTTGATTAGAAAATAAACTAACTAGTTAATGCCCACCTTTGCCTTTAAGCTCGTAATGATTATAGACGTAATTTTGGGCCACTGAATATGTAAATGGGCCACTTATAGAAGCGAAAATCTCGATGGGCCGATACATACCAATCCGGCCCTGAACATCATATAGGCATAATATAGATTTTATCCCTTTTGTATACTTGTATATAGTATATACTGGTATTAGCTCACTGCTCACAAAAATTCCGTATATGTATCATAGTTTAAATATTAAAAATTATTATCTTAAAAATATGATAAATAAATATATTTATTTAGTATACAAATGAAATAAATTACTATAAAGCGAATGGATAAATATTATAAGCAGAAAATGATCAAATATACACAAAAAAGGAGTGACGACTAACGAGAATTATATAAGTTGAGTAAACTCCAAAATCGAAATTGTCCACTGTTCACAAGTCACACCAATACAACATATATTTAAAATAGATACCTAATATAACTAATTAACCTAAATCCTAATGACCTTATATATTAGACTTGGTTGTGCAACGTAAAGTGACAAACAAAATAATAATAAATGCAAAATATGATAGTAAATCGGTTTCCTAGTAGGTAATAACCAAAATTCTGCAATATGACAACGAAAGTAACCTATTTAGTTATCTAGACTCATTATGCATTGTATAATAATCAAAAGTGAAGTACAAAAGTGTTATAGATTATAATTTATAGATATATACATAAATACATTATAATTTATGTTTTATAATATGTTTAGAGTGTATGATGAACTAATTTATCAAACCTGGGCAAATAAGTGATAATGTCTAACTAGTTAAAATAAAGAACTACTAAAGAGTTTATGTCGTTTATGAAGTATAATAATACTTAGGTAGTTAAATTAGAATTTAGTGGATTAATATACCAACTAAGTCACCTACTAAAAAAACAAAAATATTTTATACCTTTACGTAAAGTAGGGTAGGTTTATAAAAATAAATAATTATTTATTGCATTTTAATAATATTGTTTTTTTTTTCAAAATTGTTGATAAATGTAGATAAAATATTTCATTGAAAATTAATTTAATTATAACTTTTTGATTTTAAATTTTTCGATAATTTTGTGGAAATTCAGTTGAATAGTATAATGTCTCAGTTACTATATAAAATATAATTTATAAATAAACTAACTAGTTAAGTTAGAAGTTTTCGACAAAAGATTAACATTTAACTTAACTTTTTACTGATATAAGTTAACATTAGGTATTTAGGTATTATGTAAGTATGTAACAATTCATTACTTAATAAATAATTGTCAAATAGTAGGATACATATTTCAGCTGTTATCAGTGAGAAAAAAACATGATATTATTACTACTGTTTTGACAAAGTAACTAATCAGCTAATTATAGGCATTGAAAGAAAATTTTTAATTTATATAGGTATTTTACGTAATAACCAAATATGATGAAAAACCAAACCAATAAAACAGTTTAGAATTAATTGTGTTTGTACTACAGAATGGCCAACGAGTTCTGTATATCAGCTATAATCTACATATTGTTTACAAATGTAAACAATACCACTACTTTAATTGTATTTCAGTTATGTCTATTATCTATATTCAGTTCATGTTTAATAAGTATATGAGGCATATTATGAGCATATTATAAATTTATTATTTTGTTATTATGATTTATAATCAAAAGAAATACTAAAGACTAAAGACCAATATTTAGTGGTTACAATATTAGTACACAACTTAACGGTCAGGCTAGTAATATGTATTGCGTCTTTGTAATAATCCAGGCGTCTACTAATCAAAATATGCATTTATTTCTATACCTATTTTTCGGGATGTTTTCTTCCCGTTAACATAGTGTGCAAATATATATATCTTATAAACATATTTCTGTAGTATGTAACAAAATCACATTAAAATGTACAAAATTATATGTACTCACACTAATCAAGAAAAAATTATACGAATTTCAAGTTTCGATATCATGTAAAATATAATGTAAGTTATAATTAAGTTATAAAGTGTTATGTAATATGTATAATATAATGCATAAATATATAATATGAGTATCCTTATTTGGCAAAGCTAGTTATATCGACACTGAAATAATAAGTAAAATACTAAAATATAATTTGTGATGTGTGCTACTTATGAAAAAAGGGTAAGCATCTAAATGCACTTGTATTTTTGCTTGTTCTTGTTTATTCGTATTAAGTATTTAAATTGGCCCAAATAGTTTTTGTAAAATATAATTAATTTTATGTAAAAAATAAGATAAATATAGATTATTTTTAAATTTAACAACTCGTAGTACCTATATATTATTACAATATTTGGCAATACTCTATATTATATTATATTCTTATTTCTTATATATTCTTATTCTTACATACATTTATTCTTATTTTTTTACAAAATATTAATATGCATAACTTAGTGTATTTTATACTTTTATTTTAAAATGCACGTTACTATAATTATAGAAGTTTAATATTTAAAAAGGATAATATTATAATAACTAATAAGTAATATTATGTTATATTTACTATATATAAAATCGATTTACCTAATAAATAATAATATACAATAAACCTATAGAATTATGGTCGTATTATAATATCAAATTTATAATTCAATTATGAAACATAATAAAAAAAAATACCACAGTAATATTATTTAATATTTTTCAAATTCATTTTTTTATTTTAATTTAGGATTACATACATCCACATACATAATATTAACTTAATATTTTAATATAATATAATAGACACAACTACAGAAAATGTCATACTCTATTTGATTTAGCGATTTCGCCAATGATCTATTATGGCTGAGTATTAGTTGCACATAATATGCTGACACTATAATATACGTTGTACACAAGCGATAAACATTAACGATTCGAGGAAGTTTTAGTAGAAATTATTCACATATTCAGGTAATGACGTAATATGTAAATAATAAATATACAATATAGGGACACCTTCATCACATATATTTATGTGAGTCCCTTAATTCTGAAATGTTGATATATAGGTACTACGCATGAATAGAAGAAAACAAAAGTTTAGTTAACAAACATACAATTATTATTACAAAATTATTAATTTTTATGAAAAATTTGAAAATGCTTTCTAATTCAATTTTAAACAATATATCTTAAATGTCTAATCATTTTAATTACCTAACTACACATCCGAAAGACTATCTATTTTATATTTTTGATAGGTACTTTTTAGTTAATACTAATTTAATGCTTGGACAATAAATGTTAAAAAGTGTAACCAATACCTAAATAAAACCTTCATCAGTCGTTACACTCTACTCTAAGGTAGAGTGAAAAATGCTGTGTTATTATTTTAAAAATATAAATGAGATAACCATTTAAAAAGTTAATTTTTGCTGAGCTTAGTTGACCAAAATATTCTTAATATTTTGTTAAGAACGATCAAAATTATATTCCCTTGTAATTCCGAATTATTTTTCACACTTTTATAGTTATATTGTAATAGGCTTTTTTCGTAATTTTACTCATCTTAATGAGATAGTTTTCATTAAAATAAAAAGGATAACAAATAGTTTATGAGTTTATCACAAGGCACTATAGCATTCAAAATCTATCAGACATTTTTAAAAATCTGATTATTGTTCGATAATAAATAATAATTTTTTTTTTTTTAAAACATATTTTTTAAGCTGAATTAATTTAAAAATCATTTGATTAATGTATGGTTTCGTAATTTGTTTAAAACGTTATGAAAAATATCTATTCGATCTATTTAATGATATAAATCAGTTTTTAAATTATAATAAATCAGAAATACATTTTTAATTACTATATTTTAATATCAATGATTGAACAAGAAACATGGTTTATATATATATAATTTTATAAATTATAGCTAATTTTAATGTCAACAATAATATCGTTACTTTACGGAGTATTGGGTTACATATTATACTGAGCCCGGAGACATCTGTTATGTATGCGAATCGCGCGTCGGTCCGTATTTGGCACAGTGTAACATAAATACCAGTTCTATTCTTGAACCACGCGGAGGGCCTCTAATTTTAGAATAGCCTAAACCAACACTGGTCTTTGCACACAGCGCTAACAGATTTTAAGACCAATAAACCTCCTTTTTAATAATATTAGTTTTTATACAAAATTTTTTTAGAATAATCAATATTATTCGGGTAAAAAATCTATTCTTACAACTCAATCGTTAGTTGTATAATATTATCATTTACCTCTTAAATCTTAATGTAATACATTTTGTCCAGTTGCAGGATAAATATTTAAAAAAATATACTTTGGCAGCTATACAAATGTATTATTATAATAATCCCTGAAGAGAGAATATAAATTACAGCCAGGGCGCAGGCACAAAATAGGAATTTTTTTTTACTGATATCAAATTGTATTCCCACACGTATGGCGTATACCTAGTTTATAACGAGTATTTATTTGACCGGAAATATTTATGACGCATATTGTACAATGGACGTGACTATTTGATATGTTAGTATATACCAACCTAATATTGCGTAATATTTCTGCAAACTAAAATCAAATTAATAATAAAAAGAAAGGTAGTGCGAATTGCAGGAGAATTACATATTATCACAGAACCTGACGAAAAAACGTGACAAAACTTTGAAATCTGAGTATATGCACTGACGTACTGTCAATGTTAATGTTAATAAATTAATTACCATTCTAGTATTCTACGTGGTTATAATTGACTGATGTACCTATGATAAACATATTTTTTTTATTTGAAATTTGAAAATATAGATTTAACAAATTAATGTTGGATATTTACTTACAAATATGATGTGTTCTTAAAAGATAAACTACCTATAGGCTATTAAGATATTTCATTTTGTGTTTGTTTTTGTTTTTTGTGTGTCTAATGGATCGACTGGAAATATATTTTAATGGTTGTCTGCACCATTGATGACGGTATTCGATAAAACGCATACCTACAAACGATTTACAAATTTCATTGGTATGTGACAATAGAACCCAGAACCAGAATGTCGTTTAGTCGCTTCTTAGTCATTGCATGTAATATTTTGTACACGGAGTATAGAATATGTTTGACGTATACATAATATTTTTCTTATTTTTACTGGACAGAATAGTTTTATAAAAATCCTATAATATCTACCATTTTGTTAACATAATACACTGTCCACTTAATGAATAAATCCGTTAAATGTTAAGTAATAAATAATAATCATTGTGGTATAATGTTAAAACAAGTACCTGTACAATACTAGCACGTCTTTAAGTCATAATATTGTTATTATTATTAACTAGACAAACTGATGTCTTTGTGTTAAGGTCAGCATATTTTGAAAAATTTTAACAAACTGGGTTGTAAGAACTGGAATTATATTCGAAATAATATACAATCAAATAGGTTAATTTTGTATACGTGATTTTTTATTTTAGTTATAACTAGCAATAACTAATAGAAACTATATTTTTTCGAATTATACGAATTGCGAAGTGAAGAAAAACTATTAAGTTATTTGGCATAGTATTAAAATAACAAGCTATGCAAATTACAATATCTCATAATTATTCGATAATTTTGTGCTATGAAATAAGTGTCTTGTTTTGATAATTTGATTGTATGGCCTAAATTCCTTAATAAAGTAAATATTTAAATTAAAGATAAAGTATACGAATAAAATCCAAACATTTAAACGTAGTCCTAAATTGCATGTAGAGATGTAAACTAGACTTTGATTTGGATAATAGTGATGCATAGTAAGTGATACAATAATATTTAAAATATACTCACATTTTGCAAAGCCTTGTCCTTCTCTTCAAGTTTGGCACTAACTGTCATAAGCTGTTCCTGAGTTTGGTCGAGCTCATTTTCAATTGTTTGAATCTTTTTTTGTAAGGCTCTTGCCTCTTCTTCAGCCTTTTCGGCTCTTAAATTGGCATCACGAGCTTGTTGTTCGCATAATAAGGCCCTGTCCATAGCATTGTCCTTCTCCAGCTTCATCGCCTGCATTTTCTTCTTGATCGCGTCCATTTTTGAAGTTTTTTTTTGAGCGACTGAAATTTCAAATTATTAATTATACGCTGGATTATATTTTAAATTGTTTTTTATGGGTATTTTATATAAATCAACTAAATAGGCACCTAGAAGAAGTATTTTTTATAGGTTTTTTAAAATAGTTTTACTATTTTGACTTTATAAATTGTATTAATTATATTGATACAAATTATAAAGTTACTATCAACAATAGTTTTTTAAATTAAAAATACAAAAAAGCTAAGTAATTTTTCAAAGTTGATAAAAAAAACTCTAAAATGTATATAATAAAAAAAATTCTTACCTAGTCACAAAATATAATAATAATTACACAAAAACGATATTAACTTAACACCCGTAAGCACACGCGTTAGCACTGAACTTGCGTCGACTAGCAACCAGACATGTAGCAGTAGACCCCCGGTACGGTTTTATGACAGAGTGGGGGGAATAATGAAGACGATCAGCTTTCTTTGGCCTCAACGAACAGTAGTGGGGAGAGGGACAGGCTTCTGTCTATTTTTGGGATGTCCTAAAATCTCACTCGGAGACACAAATTATTTATTACTCCAGACCAGGATGACATAATACCATATCCATATGGGTATGTATGACATACTTAAATAGAAAATTGCATCGCTCATGTCATACATAAATAACTAATGAATATTCACATTGATTAAAATAAATTACGTAATTTTTTATTAAATTTATATATTCTATCAATGTTGCTATGGTTTTGTAAATTATTCAGTTAATTGGTAGGTACCTACCTATAATTGTGTTAAAAATGGAAGGTAGTACACAACATTATTATAAGTCACGTATATAGACAAGAATTTGTGGTTGAGGAAAAACAAAGAGCTAAGCAGATTTGTGTACGGTTAAGATTCTTCCCACTCTCGTGTATATTATTATAGTTATTACATGCAACGTTAGAAGCGTTTCAAAACCACATTTACATGGTTGCATTTTACGGGTTTTAATAATGTAGTTATTTAATCCAAAATAAAACGGGTACTTGAGGTCAATTGAGTTTATTCCTCATACACGATTAAACGGAAACAGAATCAATAAAATTAATTGTATAATATTAATCATGTTTGTTATAAATTATAATGTTATATATAGGTCATAGGTGGTAGGTACCTATACTTATATTATACATTACTTAGACTCATTCTTAAGGCCGTATTTAGATATGTATTTGAAGGGTGAGTCCAAATTGTCCAAATATGTAATTATTTGTAATTTTAGTCAATACTGACGTTTGGTCAATGATGTGACAAAAACAAAATATATTATTTTTTTTATAGGGAGTATATTATAAGAATCACTCAGATACGTCCTTGATTATGCATTCATACAATATACTAGTTGGTATTTACTATTTAGTATAATATTTTGGTATAGGTATGAGATACTATACGATTTAATGTATTGTAGTATTTTAAACTTTTAATTGTTGTTTGTTGCAGATTTAGAGTCATATAATTTCAAAATATTATGTAATTTATGCCCCAACAGAGGGCATATCACAAGTTATTGTATTCATCATTTCAGCGTGAATGAATAGTGTATAATATTGTAGTAATGCGTTATAAATCATTCCATATAAGGCCATAAAATGCATGTATTACCAACAAAAACGACATGCATGTAATATTGAATCCGTTTAAAAGTATTATTATTTTTTTTTTTATATTAAGTAGAAATATACAATATATATCAGTAGACATAATAAGTATATAATAATATTATGATACAAGACAGATAACAAAAGTAGCTATTCAAAATATTGAGAAAAATTGTTATATTTTGCATTATGACTTATGAGTAGGTAGATTGGAGAATTGTAACTATTCTCATAATCTCATTGTTTACCAATTTAAAAGCATCTTAATTATTGGCACCTTAAAAAAATGTCCAATCAGAACAGTCGTAAAAATTTTTATGAAAAAATCAATAAATAAAAATTATTGTTAAAATTTGATTAATATGTAGGTAGATTCTAGCCTGTAGGTACCTATATTATCTTGTTATAAATTATAATCATTTACTGTTTAGTTTTCAAATATTGACAGAAACTAATACAATTAATGAATTAAATATGTCTCAATTTGCAATAGGTACCTAACTTAAATGCTATTACCATTAGGTACCTATACATCATAATTTAATTTAAGTCATGATATTTTATTGTTAAGAATAGGGTGTTATACAGACAATGGCTGTACCTATGCAACTATAATTATTAATTATTGATGTAGCTACCTAACAAATCATGTATTGATGTATCATAATATTATTAAGTATTGACGTATTGTGATATTGTTATTTGTAATGCAAATAATGTAATAGTATTTTACCTACTAACAATACGTGCAAAGCATGTATCAGTAAAGTGGATGTTTCATAACAAATAACAAATAATACAATTAACAAATAAACACACTGCAATTCTGAAATTTGGTCGAAAATTAATTATTTAAGATCTTTAATAATTATTAGTATAGCTCAGGGCCTAAAATTGTGTGCAGTAGCACACACTATGTGCAGTAGCTAATATTAAATGTGCAGTAGAAAATTTAAAAGTGTGCAGTACTCATTTTTGGTTTTATACATTTATATTTGATTAATATTCAATATTGATTATTGAAAATTGGTAATTAGCATAATATTGTATTCGTTTAAAATCCTTACTAAAAATAATACCTACTACATCATATTCTGGGCGGCTTATAATATAATAATTATATTAACCTATAGGTATATAGGTAGGTATCAAGGAATTATATAGAAAATTGTTTTAGATTGTTTTTATTATAACTAATTATTAATGAATAACAAAAACAATTATGCAATGAAGTTATATGTGGCATGTGCACTACTAGGTGCATTATATTAAAATATTTTGGTGTGGAATAAGGTGTGCAGTAGCAAAATATCTTAATTTTAGGCCCTGGATAGCTCACTCGTATACTTACTTGTAACTGATTACTGATTAGTTATTATGTATAATAACGACAGGAGCATTAAATAGTAGTATACAAATTATTATATAATATAGGTACAAATAACTAGAGTAAGGATAATACTAAGTCGATGATTATGGGTTTGGAAGATATTAGGGCCATAATGTTGACTACTGACTTCACCACTTTAGAAATTAATATTAATCTATAAACACCTATACATTTATAATTATAATTTGTAAAAATAGTCAAAGTACAAAAAATAAACATTAGATCCAATATTATATTATTTTATATTTTTGTAAAAGTAGATTTTAGGACTTATACCTTAGTATCAACTACTCGTTCGCATTTTGAATTAGATACATATACCTACAATTTTTTTTTTAAATTACCCACTAAGTAATTTACAATAAAACATGGAGGGAAAAAGGTTCTTAGTTGAAAAACAGAATTTTGTGTGTCTACTGGACACTTCTTAAGTAGTAAAACCATTCTCAAGAACTTATAAAATGTGGTATTTAAAGTATTTAAAAAATTCAAATCCAGAATTTCAATAAATTCATTATTAAATGAAAAAATGGACTGAGCATGCTTCGTGAATCATCCTCTATGTTTAATATTTATCTTATTTTTATTGTTATAAATTATTATAGATACTACCTGTAGAGGTCTATGTATTGACTATGAAGGTATATAGTAAATTTCTTTTCAATCGATTATCGAATTATAAAATAATATATTCTAATAGGTAGTTACCTATTTGTAAAGGACCTATACCTACCAAAGAAAAAAAAGCAGCTGATGACGATTTTTTTAGAAATTAAATGGAAATTATTCATAACACCTAATAAAACAGTTTTGTGGTATTGATAAGCCAAGTAACACCTTGAAGGCTACTGTAAACGTGAGTCATCGCGTTGCCGGGTTTGATACCATAAATGGTTACGAAACTGCACATAATATTGTTGTCGGTTGCAGACAACTATCACCGGCCGGCGCATATGTTTATCAAGATTTGGATTCTCATCTGGCAACTGGAGCGACAGGTACATAATTTACTGTCTTTTTGACGTACGACCTATATATTTATTGATGTTTTTTCTTTTCTATAAGTATAAAAAAAATACCATAAGAAGGTTATTTCATTACGTCTTATATATGTATTATGATGGCAAGTAGTGTAATTGTACCTAACACTGTAATGACTATTGAGTATTATGTATACATATTATATGATATAGGCATAACAGCAGACCAGCTGTTGACAGACAACAACAATTTATTTTTCGATGAAGACATTCAAGAAAAAATGTTCATTGGTCCAACTGTAAATAAAAAGTTAAATAATTAAATGTTGTTACTATATATAGGTGCGAAACTAAGTTAGAATTTAAAGTAAGTTTTTCTAACATGAAATTGAAATATTAAGAGTAAAATAATTAATTTAAAGTGTTAGTAGTTTTTCTAATGTTATTTGTAATTGTAAAATTGTACATAAATAGGTTTTTTTTGCAAAATAGGAAAAAGGTTCAGAAATTGAAAATGTATAGTAGGAAGGTATGATAGAGAATTGAGGAATTTGATAGGTAGCGATTATTTAAATATAAAATCGTACTGTAGATAAAGCATAACATTGATTGGGGAGGCAAACCATTATCTTTACCTCACTATAAAATGTAAGGGGTGCAACTGCGTGCAAGTAGGTACACTTTGCCTGCCCCTGAGGCTTGAGTAATGAGTACTCAAACTGTTTTATATAATGATACTCTTTGCAATTTATTAGAAGTCGAAAATAGCACTAAAAGTATAAAACCATACGGTAAAGCTGTACGTACCATATACTGGATATTAAATATAGGTATAATATTATGGACAATGTACTAACATTTTGTAAAACAATTTTATTTTTTAAATTTTAAAATGTTCAATTACATTTTGTATTGGACAACTTTTTTTAATTTCCTTTTGATGAAATTTGTATTTTTCATATCGTATTTGCGTGTTCCTACTTCCTATACTGTTTTTATTAGTAAATAGGTAACCTAAAATACTATTTAGTAGTATGAACAGTATATTAACATGAAAATACGCAATTAAAAAACAAATTGCATTAAAAGAAAATGCTAAAAAAAATTTCTTATAAGAAATCTAAGCAGGAGGTATTAACATTTTAATATGACTACAAATTATTCCACTGACAAACACGAATTAACGTTTTTACAAGAAAATAGAATAAATGGGATAAATTTTTACGTTATACCCGCTTGTGTTGTCTCCGTCTTACAAGTGCAAAACATGGCAAATTTTACGCTCGGCAAAACACGTTTAGCTCCATTAATTTAAAAATGTGAGTAAATTGACCTCTTATGAAATCTAAAGGTAAGATTATTATTTAGACAACCTCATGGGCTTTCTATAATATGTATATTTTAAAGCGAGTTATGAGTACTTTAAAATGTATAAACAATTTACAATTTTAAAATACTCATAACTCGCTTTAAAATTAAAATATAATAAAAAGCCCATGAGGTTGTCTAGATAATAATCTTACCTTTAGATTTTATAAGAGGTCGATTCACTCTAATTTTAAAGCTAACGGAGCTACACGTGTTCTGCTTTGCGTATAATTTGCTATGTTACGCACTTGTAAGACGGAGACAACACATGCGGGTATAACGACTCTCAAAAAAAAAAAAATAGTTTTTAGTTTTTATATTAACTAAGGAACAAGTCAACAACTATAAAATTAATTATAAAAGGCTTAAAAATACTGAAAAAAGTATAAAATATATGTCATAAACACAGAAACATTTTTAAAGATGAAAATCACATTTATAGTAGGTAGGTATAGGAGATACCTAATCGAGTTTTCGGAGCATATATGTAAAAATATAAAATATATATTATAAATTATAATGAGCGTTGCCTGAATGAACGAACATATTTTGTGGGTCAATCTATTTTAAAATTTTATTTAAGTATATCATATATTCATAATATATATGATATATATAACTTATAATCAACGTTGTTAAGTTAGTTTAAATATAAACGGCTAAATGCGTTTGATATTATAATGTATAATATTTAATGTTAATATTAAAAAGTAATTAAATATAAACAATAGCATGCTCACTTTAAATAATTTATTTATATTCAAATTCAAATTTTTAGAATTTTAAGATTTCTTGAAGACCATTTTTCTAATTAGATACTCCGATTTATTATGCCATATAAGGACCGTCCTTCGACAGATGACAGTAAAAACTATTGTTTTTAATTGAAAACCACGATTCTTTACTGTGAATTGAAGAAAAATTTTTTGATAGTTAATCTAAATTTAAATTTGATCGAGTATACAATATAATATAGTTTCTGATATACTAAAATTTCGTACGAAGGATAATAGTTTATAATAATAAGTTTAAATAATGAGGGATGCAATTATGATTTTAAAATAAATAAAGTAGGTATCTAATTATAATTAATAGGTATATTAGATTTTTATGAACAGTGTAGTTTAGTACTCGGCAAAGGCCCAGGGCCACATTTAGGGGGGGGGGCTGGGTACAACTGCCAGTCAGTGGCGCATTTAGGGGGGGGGGGGCGAAGGGGGCAAATGCCCCCGGCGGCAAATTTTTAAGAGTTTTAGGGGCGGCAGTTTTATCGAGTGTATTTTTTATTTTTTTTTTTTTATCACAATTTGTAATATAACATTGTTTAACGTGTATAAATTGTATAAGGTATAATATTTTATGATAATGATTTTGTGATAACGGATTATCGTATCAAATCATTTTGAGTTAAATGTGCAGATATTGTGATATGAATGTATGATTGTCGACTGATAACGTATAAAACGAATTATTATTTATTACTAAACGAATTCAAGCCGTTTAGAATTCAAAATTGAAGGTATAATTTTTATATAATACGTCATTATGTCATATGTGGTGTAGCCCTTGTAAGGTGTAAACACATATTATACTCAATTTTTATGGTTTTATTACGGAAATTACTACTGTGGAGGTAAGAGAAAAGGCTGCAGTTCTACAGCAAATATATAGGTAAGGATGATCTTGGGAAAACTTTTCCAAATGAATGTGTCCACTTCAGAGCACACATACTAAGTTTAAAAAAAAATGAAGAAAATAGTCCCAGGGACCGCTCAGGATTCGTTGACTTTTATAAAAGTGAATAACCTAATTGAACTTTCTCCATATGTACTATGTAGACATAGCTCTTAGGATGCTATTATGTACTCCATCTAGCAATTGTTCTGCAGAGAGATCATTTTCTGCTCTTAAAAGAGTCAAAAATTATCTACGGTCTACAATTGGAATGGAACGGTTAAACTCCTTAGCCATGCTCAATATAGAATCCAAGTTGACAAATTAACTCCAATATGATGACATTATTGATGAATTTGAAAACCAACAGGCAAGAAAAAAATTGTAATTAAACTGTTCAATAAAATAAATAAAAATTGACTTATGTCATTAAGTATTTGGTATGATTTTTTCATTGAATAAACCTTTTGAAATTGTATACTGTTAAACCCTATGGTAGGTCTGAGGTTGTAATGAGTAGCGACCAGAAGGGGGGGGCGGCAATAAAATAATTTCGCCCCGGGGCGCATATATTCTAAATGCGCCACTGCTGCCAGTATTTTAGGCCAAAATGTTGTGGTCAGAAATTTGTTTACTTGTGAATTATTAAAATTTTATAATTTTAATTATTTTAATAACAGTATTATATAATATAATTTAGTATAATAGTATTATGCTGTTTAAAATTGTTTTAATTAGTATTAATTTGCATAATTTTATATAATTTCAATTTATTTATTCATGAAGTAGGTACCTACAACCTAAATATGTTTTAAAAAAACAACTTATATGATGAATTATAAGCAAAGTTTAAGTGACATAAATTCAAATGTATATTTGCAGCGGAGAGAGGATCAAGCAATTACTAAACAAGATTTTTGAAAAAAAGCACACTTTGTAAAACAAATATTCTTTTCTATGCTCAAAATTTAATAGGTTAATGAGGATCTATCTCTCATATTTAGGTCCCTTAGGGGGGCGCAATTTTTTTTCACCGGGTCTTGAGGGTGCCAATTTTTTTTTTTTGCACCGGGGCGCAAACTGTCTAAATGCGGCACTGGGCAAAGCTCATTTCATTATTTTTTTTAATTAGTGGTTCAATAAGGCACTGTATCTAAGTGTTTGATATCATGATGAGTTTTAATTTTTTGTTTAGGTTTCCACAACATATTGGGGGAATCTTGGTGGAATCATGTATAAGAGAAAGAGAGAAAAAACATAATGGGGGAAATCATAGACGTATGAAACTAATATTGTATATCGTACCCCTGACCTCTCTCTCTAAGCGCTGTCCATTAATTTATAGGTCTATGATTATATCTTAGTCCGTGATCGTGATTAACAGTGTTGGTAAAATCAGTCCTAAGACACGATGTGGATAAGATCTACTCTACATCGTAGTTTAAGCTTAGATCATATACTATGGATGGAACCACAGCGTATTAAATCAATACAAAAAACGTTGCCGATATCAGAGACGAGTCGCCGAATTAGGTGCTCGATATGCGCATGTGCAATGCGACTTCTCGCATATTTATCGACAGATATAGGTATCTTCTAGTATCTACCTACAATATGTTAAATCTTTTTTCTGTGGGTTGTGCTTATGGATAATTATGCGAGGCATGAATTAAGATATATCTTAATTCGTGATGCGAGGAGTTGCATCGCGCTTGCACATCGATCACCTAATTCAGCGACTCGTCGCTATATCGGCAACAAAACCATACGCTGTAACTCATAGACATATAAATAAATAAATAAATTTATACGTCTATGCTGTAGCTACATCCATAGTATATCGTGGGTAATTGAAATTTCATCTATTCTGTATGAAATTTCGGGACAAGTACCCCGATCTTGATAGTACTATCTTAAAGCTATGTCCTAGCTGGTTTGCACGCATGCGGGGAAAAACAAAATTGCGCGCAGAACAGCATGGTCAGTATATAAAATTTACTCCCAAATTTGACTTTTATGTAACGAAATACTGTATCTAAATATTCTGCTTTTAAAGATGAAATTAAAATTGAATGTTTTAATTTAAAAAAAGGTGGGTATCACTCTGCTATACATTAGGTTACAAATTACAAGTGTGTTACTGTATAATGGAAGGTATTAAATTTGAATTCAATGATATAATAATAGGTAGGTATCAACTATTCATTGTAGGTACCTATAAGAAAAACGATCCTGAGCGGTGATGGTTTATCAGTGTGGATATTTTACATTATATTTAAATTGTTATTACTTATTCTTAATACGGTAGCTGGTAAGTGTAATTAATATTATAAAATTAACAAAATAACTATTAAATTATTAACTAATTAATTCTTGGTTATTTGATACGTAATTCCCTCCAAATTTGAACATAAAATACTATTAAAAAAACTGTTTTTTTATTTTTGAGATTTTTTGGTTACAAAATTAACAATATACTTACTTGCAACCTTGTTTTAAATTTTCAATCCTTATATATCTATACAAGTTGAATATTAATTTATACATATTTAACCACAAAATCCTTTTTAAATCTTAAATTTGATAAATGTTGTCAAAAATCGATCTTTAAATGCTTATAAAAAAGAAATTGAGCCTATGTATTTTTAATATTTTTCAACTGCTATTTAAGCAATATATCAGGAGCCTTGTATTAAATTTTGAAGCTTTTTGCCCATCAAATAAAATTTAATCAATATTTATAGAAAAAAAAGGTGGGTAAGTGGATGTCGCTCTGCTGTACTGTAGGTTACAAGTGGGTCATGGAGTATGGACCATGGTATAATGGATGGTATTAAATTTGAATTCAATGATATAATATCATTGTATAAGAAAAACGATTCTGAGTGGAGACGGTATGTCAATCTAGGTATAAGACATATACTTATCGATGGTATTAAAAAAAAATTGACCTATAATAGATAGGTACCTATAATAAATTCCAAATTAATCATATCACAATATCCATTAGGTATCATATATCCCCGAATACTATTTTTAAATTACAACGAAAAACCAAGATCGTTAATATTGATTTTAATATGTAATTTCGTCCAAATTTGGATTTAAAATGTCTGTAAAAATTAACTGTGTTCATATATTTTTTAGATTTTTTGGTTAAAGTATGAATTATTTAAGAGAATCTTTGTTTTAAATTTTCAACTCTTAGTTATAAAAACTGAACATTTTATAATTTTTTAATTCCAACGATTGATAATTTTCGATATTTTGATAAATTTTGTCAAAATTCCAACTTTAAATGCTTATAAAAAAAAATTGTGCCTATGTATTTTTAATATTTTCAACTGTTATTGTAACAATATATCAGGAGCCTTGTATTAAATTTTTACACTTTTTGGCCCAACAGATAAAACTTTATTGATATTTATAGAAAAAAAAAACTAAAAAAATTGAAAACCGAAAATGTCCGTAAACGGCTAAAAAAGAGTCAAAATATTTTCAAAATTGTATATGGTGTATAGGAAATTCAAATATAAACATTCAGTGAAATTTTCATGTATCTACAGTCATTCGTTTTTGAATTACAACAAGATAAGGAAATCGCTACATGAGAAATCGAGTGAATATTCAATGTTGTAAAAATTTGAATTTCAAACGCTCATAAAAATTTAATTTGACTTTCCGGTAGAGATTTTTTTATTGATAAAGGTAGACAATCTTATGAGTAATCTTGTATTAGATTTTCAAATCTTAGATTTAAAAAGAAAAATTTTTACGAATTCTTAACTCAAAATAATTTGCTAATTTTCGTGATTTTTCCATATTTTGTCAATTTTTGAACTTTAAATTCTTATAAAAAAAAATTGTGACTAAGGATTTTTAATATTTTTCATCTGCCTTTGAAACAATATATTAGGAGCCTTCTATTAAATTTTCTAGCTTTCGCAACTAACAAATAAAATTTTATTGATATTTCTAGAAAAAAAACTAAAAAAAAACTAAAAATGAAAATGTCCCTAAACAGTTCAAAATAAATCAAAATATTTTGAAAATGTTATCGTGTATAGAAAATGCAAATATAAACAACCAGTGAAAATTTCATGTATACACGTTCATTTGTTTTAGAGTTACACCAATAACCAAAATCGATTTTTTGGAAAATCAATTTTGCGTAAAAATTCCCGTTTTTCCTTAATTTTTATGTTGTTTTATTATTATTTATTATTATTTTTATGTTGTCCCGGCGCTTGTGAAAACTACTGGGAAATTTAAATTTTGACCTCCCCAATGCACCAACGATATTCACTTTCCAATCGAACAAGATACTGAAGTCGAAAATCGAAGCATTATTTCGACTACTTATCGTGTACACAGATACAAAAAAAATAAAAAATAAAAAATAAAAAATAAAAAAATAAAAAATAAAAAATAAAAAAATAAAAAAACACACATCATTGTAAAATCAATACATTCATCGTTTCACTCAGAATCTAAAAAACTAAAAAATTAAATTTTGAAATTGTCCGTAAACAGCTCAAACAAGTCAAAATATTTTGAGAATGTTATCAAGTATAGCCAAAATAAACATGATATAAATCTCAAGTGTCTATGCAGTGGTTGAATTGGGGGGGACGCGGGGGGACGGAGTCCAACTTCTATTTTTAAAATATTTTAGCGTACCCCTTCTAATTTCAAGAATTGATAAGACATTTAAATGTTGGGGGGACGCACAAATGTTTTATACTTTTGCATACCCCTTCTATTTTTTTTCCAATTCAAGCACTGTGTCTATGGTTAATCATTTTTTAATTACAACAAAATAAGAAAATCGCTACATATGAGAAATCGAGTGAATAATATCCAATGTTGTGAAAATTTGAACTTCAAACGCTCATAAAAATTTAATTTGACTTGCTTGTAGGCATTTTTTTTTTTTGATTAAGGTAGAAAAACTTATGAAAAATCTTTTTATGAATTTCTAACTCAAATAATTTGCACATTTTCGTGAATTTTACATATTTTGTCAATATTTGAACTTTAAATGCTTATAAAAAATTGCGACAATGGATTTTTAATATTTTTCATCTTTCTGTGAACCAATATAATAGGATCCTTGTTTTAAATCAAGCTTTTTTACCCAACAAATAACATTTTATTGAAATTCATAGAAAAAAAAAAACTAAAAAAACTGAAACTGAAAATATCCGTAAACAGTTCAAAAATAACCAACATTTTTTGAAAATTTTATCTTGTAAAAATGCTTATGTAAACATTAAACAACTAGGGAAAATGTCATGAATCTACGTTCATTTGTTTTAAAGTTACACCAAAAACCAAAATCGATTTTGCTTAAAAATTACAGGTTTTCCTTAATTTTCTTTTGGTTTTTCCCGGCGCTTTTGAAAACTATTTGGAATTTTTTACTTTTGACCCCCCAAAGTACCTACCAACTAGATTCACTTTCTTATTAGTAAAGATTGGACTGCTTAAGAAAATCTAAGCATTTTTTCTGTCCTCAAAGGTGATGACAGAAACAAAAAAATAAAACACACATTGTACAATTAATGCATTCATCGCTCCGCTCAGAATCTATAAAAAGTTGGATTTTTGAAAATTTCCGACTTGTACTTACAGTTGCTGACATTCGGGGGGTATCAACCCCCCCTTAAAATCGCCCCCGTTTAAAGTTTTAAACTTTAACTTAAATAAAATTCAAATAGTGGACAAGTTAAGATGGTGAATTTTTGTAGTGGTTTTGATTGTACTAGCTCAAGTGACGTTAGGAAAGACTTGTCATTTCACAAGTTAGTATATATAGTTATTTATCATAATATAATTTTGTTAATTTGTGGTGTATTTTTTTTTTTTATTATGCTTTAATGATTGTATGTATGAATGCTTGTATATGTAATAAATCAACCATCATATATCACCACAATAGGTTCTTATATAGTTAAATATTTTGCTAGTTTATTTTAAATAAAATATTTTTACAAATTTATAGTTTTATTGTCATTACAGAAAAATATCTAGCTGAAGTCAACTCAACATAAATTACCTAGTTGACTTCACAGACCATATAACTCCAAGGTTACGACTATAGTTAAAGTATCTACAATTTCTTATAGTATCTTTAAATGATTACCTATTTATTTTAGGTTAGGAAAGTAGTAAGTACAATTTAAGGTAGGTAAGTAGTAAATACAGTTTCAGGTACGTAAGTAGTGTAATTTTTCTTTCAATTATGAATAATATTATAAATACTATGTTTTTATTTTAATAAATATATTATTTTACTAAAAATAAAATTGACGTTATTTTATATGCTTATGGTTATGAATTAAAACCGTCTAACTTTCAATTTACTAGTTAATTGATTCCCAACATACAATTTCCCGAAATTATTCCTTTACATTATATGATTTATATGAAAAATGTAGAAGTCCTCAAGAAAAGTATGTTTCATTACTTGTTATATTATAAATTATTAATATTCTATTAAAGATTTTGTGGAAGTTAAAAAATAAATAAGGAGATCCAAATTTTAAGAATTAAACTAAAATAATATCGAGGTAAACGAATATTAGATGTGTCATATGCGCCATGTGCATGACAAAGATAGTAAAACAATTAGTATGTCCCATTTCGTTCTAACATTCTCTCTCGGGCAACACTGCTTGGTGAGCATTCCAGTTATCATATAGTTCAATGATTATAAATAACGTTAATAGTTGATAATAGATAATATCATCACAATGATTAAAAACAATTTCAAAATTAAAATATAAATTGTAAATTTGAAAGAATTTAGAAATATAAAGTTGTAGGTTGTATTTTGTTTTAGTGACAAACATTTAGTTTATTCAAAATTAATTAAAACTTCTCACTTACCAGGTAAAATCTTAATTTATGATCAAAAATCATTTATTTGTACCAGTAACTATAAATTACGTAGTACCTACCTATAAATCAGGTAGGTACCTTAGTTTATAGTTGAAAATAGATTTTATATTATTAAAATCCTTAGATAACCAAAATTTTGACTTAACATTTATCACTTGTTGCTCGGGAGGTGCGAATTTTTTGGTCGTTTAAATGAATCAAATCATTTGAATCAGATTAGGCATCTAAAATTGTTCTTATAATTAGGTGAATCTATTTTCTTTTGAATCAGTGACAGGTTCATTAATTATGAAGCCAATAGTAAAACCAAGGTGGATTTAATGGATTTTATAAATCCACCTTGAGTAAAACCATAGACCATATTATGAGAGTTGATTGTATGTTTGTAACTTATACACTCAAAAACTAGTTAACTAATTTTATGAAAATTTAAAATTGTTTTTAGAAATGTCAGTATTCATATCAGAAACTAAGTTAGTTCATAATATTTACTAGTATTCTACTAAATGTAGGTATCTATAGTGTTACCATACATACTAAAGACACAGAATTCTGTGCTAAAGATCCAAATTTCAATTTTGTTTCAGTCAATGATACTAATCCGTGTCTACAACAAAGAATAGTTTTATTCAAAATCCTCAAGAGATCTAAAGATCGATTTTACCAAATAATTTCTGAACATTATTCGTTCAGTCGTGACCAGGTACTTGTTGGCTACTTAGCTGTTATCCCATAAGTAGTTTTGTACTCTTGTATAAGCAGCTACAAAACTGTTAAAACTGGTAACAATAATGTCCGATTGCTTGTATCTTGTGGACTTTTCATAATGATTACCTATTTAATAAAACAAGTGTTTTTTGTATTTCATGGATTTATTTGCTATGTACAGTAAATTTTTAAATGGCTGTCAATACACTCATTATAATTCTAGTCTTCTGAAATATATTTTTAATTATAATCTAAGGTCAATATTTATGGTACCGATTCTAGTAGTTAAAAAGGGTTCATTATAACTTGTTAGTTGTTAATACTATATTTTTATTATTTTTCATCTCAACTGTTAATTTATCTGTACAATTTAGTTGTAAATTTGTTATCACTTGTTTTTTACATATCGAACAATTCCATCCAACTAAAATTTATCAAAAGAGGAAGCACAAATATATTATTTAAAAATATTTTAGTTTTACAAGCTTTATTTTATATTTTACTATTTTGTTTTATCTATTATAGTATGAATGACAATTTAGAAAATGAAGAATCTACTGTATTGAAATTTGTCCAAGACTTTTTTAATAGCTATGATAAAAACCGTCACATACTCCACACATTATTTCCAGAAGATGGTACATTTGTTGTGCTTGGCAACCGTATGGTAGGCCATTCATCAATTCAACAAGCTATGTTAACAATGGCTACAACAACTCATCAACTCTTCAGCATTGACATTAATAGTCTCGACATGCAGTTGCCAGAAAAAGCATCAATGTTTCAAGTATTGTGTGCAGGTGATGTCGAGTTTGGAAGTGATGCACAAATACACGGATTTACTGCTACTCTTTTAGTATATTTTCAGAAGCCCAACGTTCTGAATGTTGTATCGTTTGACGAACGATGTCAATGGCCTAAATTGTCCTAGTGTTTAAATTAATAAATGTATAAAATACCAAAAGGAACAAAAATGTTTTTTATTTCATAATATTACACATTTTCACACTATTTAGGCTATTTTGTTTTATGAAGAAAAAAAAATTAATGATTGTAAATTTGTAAAAGAAAAAAATGTTGAGAAATAGAATAATGTATATACAGAGCGTCAGAGAATTCAATTAATTACACTACATATTATATTATAAATTATAATTTATAATAATAAATGTTTGACTTCATATACAACAACAAAACATGTTTACTTTCTTATAAATATTGAGAGTATTTATTTACAAACTTATAAGCTTATAACCTCGCAGAATTAACGACCAACTATTGTTCATTTTATAGATTTAGATATTTTATCCTTTTACCATTTACCTTAATTCGTAGACCGTGGTAGACACTCGGCGCCTGAAAGTGAGTTGTATGTTGATGGCATTTCATGCGGGAATTGTCTGCCATGAGCGCCAATATGGATGATTCTTTAAATAATTATATGTAGTGGTATACGCATCAAAACTTTAGGAACAATTGTTGTTTACTTCTCAAACGATTATTTGGAAATGTTAGTATTTTAAACATGAATTTATTTTCACTCTCAACTCACACGACCGGCCCACCGAGATTTTCTCGGTAGCTTGCCTAACCAATCTGACAACATCTCATCAACTCTTCAGTATTGAAATTACAAGTCTCAACATACAATTATATGAAAAAGTCAAAATATTTCAAGTGTTATGTACAGGTGATGTTGAGATAGGGAGCTATTCACAAACATATGGATTTACTGCAACACTATTAGTACATTTTCTAAGGTTGGGCCCAATTTTGAATATTGTATTGTTTAATGAACAATGTCTTTGGCCTAAATTGAACTAATGTTTAAATAAACAAATTTATAAAATACAAAAAAATTATTTTTATTTTATAATATTACACTCTAAATGACTATTTTGTCTTATTAAAAAAAAAATGAATGATTATAAATAAAAATAGTTTTGAGGATAGAATTATGTATGTACAGACAATTCAATTTTTTTAACTACATGTAAAATATAATAATAAATGTTTTACAACAACAAAACATGTTCACTTTCTTATATACATTGAGAATATTTAATTACAAAACTAATAAGCTTTATATTGGGTTTAAAATATGTAAATACTTATGAATACACACAATGTATCTATACAATGAATATTTCATATACAGAATGGAAGATAAATCACAGATAATATTACATGAGTGAAACACAGCATTGTAAAATTAATAATTATGTATTTTAACATCTGTTCTAAATAAAAATTATGAATTAATCATATATATTTTCATAAAAAATATGAGTATGTTCTAAATCTGGATCCATACACAGTTTAACTACCACAATTAATGGTGTATTCTTAAGGCAATACATTAAATAGTGTTAATCAGAATATTAATAATATACAATCAAAATAACAATAAATTATGGTTAACAATACACAACTCATTTATGTTGACAAAAGAAAATACTTCAATTTAATAAAAAATAAAACATATAGTTTAAATTACAAGTTTTTAACTTCATGTAATTGGAATAAATCAACATTTTAATTAAAGTTTACTTTTTTTAGATTCATAATACAATTTAAATTCAAAATGATTTTGAACTTTTTTCTGGTACTCATATAAATAATAATAAAATTAAAATAATACCTAATAAAAAAAATACATAAATGCAATTAATAAAATAATTAAAAAAACTTATTTTCTTCTAAAAACCTTTTTGAAGAACTAATTTATAATAAATAATGTACTATGGAAATTAGTTTCAAAATAAGTGAATAAAAACATGGGTCCAACATTTTCAATTCATGTAATTATATTAAATTATAAATCATTTTACTTAATGTAACTTTCTACTTTATTATTTAGTTATTTAACAACTAATATTTCAACAAAGGTTACTTAATTAACAAGTATTACAACAAAAATAAATTTAATATTTTTTAACAAGATATTTAGAACATAACAAATAATTGAGAATGATTTTTGTAGAATTAATTTGAGTATGAAACACAATGTTACAAATATCTATATAATTCACAAAAATTGAAAATATACCCAACTTTGTTTAACGATTTAGAAGTTTTCAATATGGCGTAACATTTATTTGTACAATATTTCTATTCACATAAAAAAAAAAAAACAGATAGTAAATCATTATATAAGAATAATTAATTTTGTTTTTAGATCACAGCACTTACTCGTTGTTCACGAAAAATAAAATATACACTTATGAATAAATGGAAAAGTTTGACACAAGTTGGGGAACTTAATTGATTAAAAATCGAAATATTTTTTTTTGTTTTGACTAAGAGTGGACATTTTTATCAATAACGATTTAATTTGAGAAATTGTAAATCTAGAATAGTAATAATAAGATGATATAAGGGCCATTCAACATAATATATGTTTATAGATGAATACAAAATGTAATAAAAATAAAAAAATAGCTTAACATAAATGCTAGACATAAAATAGTTTCTGTAAATTATTTAGTCATGGTAAAATAATAAGTTTATTAAAATAAACTATGAAGAATAGTTAAAAAAAAATACATTTTTCACTAAGCAACTATATTATACATACAAATATAAAAAAATTAATCAAATTAACAAGATAATTAAAAAGTTGGAAATTAAAAAGAAATAAACTCACTCGTTTAGTATAAAATTCAGTTGTGTCAATTAACATTATAAATGAAATTCTAAAGAAGTATCAATAAAGAACAGAAGTACAAAATAACCACAACTCTGATCGGAGTACAGTCTTTACGTTTAACAAACGTTTTTCTTTTTTACAAGGCTACTAAAAAAATTAATAATAGTAATTAAAAAAATAAAATAACAATGATATAGCACCAACTAACCAACATATAATGGAAAAAATATAATACAAAACAACAAGTTATACAAAAGTAACAGCCTTTGGGATAACTTAAGTATTTTATCAAGTCTTAAATAATAAAATACACTCATAACTATATATGTTTAAAAAATACAAAAGAAAATGCATTATTAAGTAAAATGAATGTACTATGTTCAAACCATAATTGGATCCTCATCGCTATCCAATGTATTATTGTTCGAACGTTTAGATTTTTTCGTAGTATTTTTCAGTTTAGCTTTGCGACTACTACTAAGTGTATCTAGAAACAATCAAGAACAAAATATAGTACAATAAATAGTTTTTTTTTTTTTTGATGATGGTATTGATTGTGACAGTCTGTACTAGGGCTGACGGTATTTTCGGTATACCCTAAATACCCGTATACCGGTATTTAAAAATTATTTCGGTAAACGGTATAAAGTAAAAAACCATCTGAACGGTAAAAAACACTCATACCTACCATTTATGTGTGTTACTAAGCTTCAAATTAATTACTTTTAAAGTTTAAACCTATACTGTAGCAGTGTAGAAGAATAAAGATATAAAATACCTATTCATGTAATCATGTTGTTTTATAGGTAATAGATGTTGATAGCCGATAGGTAGGGACAGATTAAAAAAATCCACTAGTTTTACTAGTTATCTACTTATGTTTTTCAAAAAATTGAAGCAAAGTCCAAGAATTTACATAAATAACTTAATTTTAAGTATAAAATAATTATTATTGCAAGTTTTAGTGCTGTTTTCTAGTATCAATGGAAATAATATAGAATATAATATTATATAATAAAGTATATAATGTGAAACAATATTAAAATAAAAAATATTGATACTAGTTAGATTTTATTTATTATTTCGGTATACCGTACCATATCGGTATAATGAATCATTTCAGTTTGATTTTGAGGTATACCAAAACAGTATGGTTTTTAGGTATACCAAACAGTTTTTCGGTATGCCGTTTCAAACCGGTATTGAAATCAATACCGTAATACCGAAAATTATTTTCAATACCGTTAGCCCTAGTCTGTACTGGGTAAATATTAAATTATGATTATTTGTAATATTATTTATTTTTCGATCATATAGTACCATTAATATGAATATAATAACTATCATTGGTATGAAATATATGATCATCAAAGTATATAATTAAAAACTTACTTGTATCAACATCGTCTAAACTTCCATCATCAGTTGATAAGAGATCATCATCTGAATTTGTGCGTCGTAAACTTGGTAAATTTGAGGTCAAAAAGTCTTTCTCTTTCTTGATTTCTTGAATTTGTCCAACCAGCATTTCTTCTTCTTCGTCCATTTTACTGGGTCCTTCAGTTGGTCCATACACCTAAAACATTAGATAGTTTAATTTTTAACATCTCTAGAAATTTAAAAATGTACATACTTTTGAAATACGTAAAGAAGACAATCGATGTGTGGCTGTATGATGTGCAGTATCTAATGTATCAATGTCAGCTAATGTTGATTTGATTTTATCCATTTGGTGGCTAATTATAGAACTGATGCAAAGAGTCTGTTGTTCAATGTCCCTAAGTGATTCTTGAGCAGGAACTAATTTATTTGTTCTTAGTACACATGGCGCAAACACTATAGCCAATGAACTAGCATTCATGCGGTTCACATTTTCATGTAGTGCAACCCTGAAAAAGAGTTGTGCCAAAATAAATTGAAAAAAAATGTTAGCTTAAAATAAATACCTAGCAAGATGAAAAACAAGTCTCTCCATTAAATCATAGTTGACTTTTGGTAATTTTTTTAAAATGTTAAACAGTGTTGAGACACGATCTTCTGATAGGCTAGCAGCACGAATAAAATCATCATAACAATCAAATGTTAATAATGGTTCTGGCATGTCACGTAAAAATGACTTCAATACACTGGCCAGCACATGAACCTGTTGCACATGATTAAACATATTATTGAAACTAAAAGTTCACATTAATGTATGCGGAACAAACAATATGTATTTGTAAATATAGAATACAAAACATCCTTGATTTAAATTTAAAATATGGCTAAAAGCTAGACTAGTTTTTTTTATTATTATTAAACTAACTTACCTGATATTTTTCAAATTCAATTTTGCTTACATCATTGTTGTCAATGAGTTCTTTAAGTTCATTTACACGTGTTGTAAGCTACAACAGATACATAAAAATCATCCGTTATGAACAAATTATTTGTTTTTATTTATTCATTAATTATTTAAACTTAGTAAAACATAAAACTGAATATTTGTAAAAAAACTAACCCCAGGTTTACGGTAAATGCCTTCTGTGTACATTCCATACATTTCAATAATAGTTATAAGACATTCAACTACAGCTGGAACTTTACCCATGCTTAAATCTAATTCACCTAAAGGACGTCCAAAAACTTTTCCTTTAGCAACGCAATGTCCTTTTGACTGCATGTTTGCAGTGGAAGAATTCATGTCTTTTAAACACTCTAGATTTGCACGAGTATAACATTTTTTATGACATGTCAATTTACAATCTAAAAGAAATTAAAATTATGTAGCTGTAAAAAAAATTTTAAAAATACCAAAGTTATACTCACTTCGACACACCAAACTTCTTTCAATTGGCCACAAAAAGAATGAAGTGCAAACTTCACAAGCTGTAGGAATGTTTATCATACTCATTTGTAGCACGTGGCCACCATGAATAATGTGGTCTTCAGATTTCTGTTTTTTCTGTTTTTTACGTTTTGTTTTACTTGGCTTTTCTGTTTCAACTCGATTTTGACTCATAAATTCATTCATAAAACCACGAAACGCATTAACACAAAGAGTCACTGGAAAATCATCTTGGATTTTCTCATTACCACATACTGTTTCAATCACCTATATAAAAAAATATTTTTAACATAAATATGTGTGCAAAATTTAAAAATAATATAAAAATACAATATCTTACATGTAAGAAGTTGGCAATTAGATCTTTATATTTAATATTGAGCACTTGACCGTTTCCTTGTTTATTAGCAACACTATAAGTTGCAATAAGATTTTCCTTAAACTCACGTAATGCCTGTTTAAATATTCTATCAACTTGTGATGGTTTTTTAACTTCTTCTCGTTCAATTTTGTACAACTGAAATATGATCAAAATATAAAAATTAAATTTATATTACCTACCTAACAAGATCCAAACTTTAAAATTAATACAAATTTTCCTAATAAAAAACAAAATTTGAACATTGTAAAGTTCAAGTATACAGAAGTTATAATTTATTATGTATCCTATTGTGACCTACAAGTAAAGATCAATAATGACTATTATTAAATAGTGACCTATCTAATAACTTACTAAAACAAAAATATATATTGATATTATAAAAAACAACCGTTAAACATTGAACTTGATATTAGCTGTACATTTGTAAGATCCACGGGTATGACTGACATCCTCTCAACTCTTGAGTATAAAATATTGTCAAAATTCAGGAGTTAATCAAAAGACTTAATAAAAAATCTGTGCCTAGTATCATTTTATAATATTTTTTAACTGTAACATAGGAATAAAAAATATTCAAACTTTCATTGAGTAGATCAGGGACGAATACAGGCCTAGAGATTTTCACTATGGGCCCTAACTATTGATGGCTCCAAGGCACAGGTAAGTACTAAGTTTAGTATTTGTGAGTCGTGTAGTATGCTACCTAACGTTACTTCGCTGGTGAAGTATGTTACCTACCATAAAATGCAACCTACCAAAAAACTTTACAGGTTTTTACCAAATTTTACCTACTGATTATTAATTAATAACAATTTATTAAGAGGGCGTCACACCCACATGTGTTGTCTCCATCTTAGAATTGTACAACACATCAAAAACCGTTTTGCGAGGGACAATTTTACTCCCACTTATTACCAAAATTCCACAATGCACAGGGACGAACTTTATCCCTGTCGTGGTGTTTTCATTTTTCAAACAAAAAATTAAAATTATACATAGTTAACTCATATATTCCATCTTTAAATAATGTAATAAGTATAAAATATCGGTGTGATTCAAGGAGGGGGGAGGTGACTGTAAAATACGATCAATGGGCAGAGCACGGGCTCCATGTGCGCCCCCCCCCCCCGTTAAGTACGCATCTTGTTGAACTAATTAGTAATTGTTGAAAAACTACAAAAGTATTGAAAAATATAATATAATATACAAATTATCGTTATTAACTTATAAGTCAATATCGACGTGGCGTTGAATGGTATGAAAAGGTTCAAGGTATAATATTATCAAAAAATAATTTTTTTTAAGTTTCTAAGATTATTATTTTTTGAATTACAGCAAAATAACTAAAATCGTTATTTTACATTAAAATTATATCAAATTTCATCAAAATAGATATAAGAATCGGGTGATCGTGTGACTGAAACATAGCACGCAACTCGATATTTTATACTTCGAAGAATATTTATGAATTATAAATATGTAAAAGGTCCCCACACACTGCAGCGGTGACGTTAAATTCTATTGTTTTCGCTTTATCGCCACGGTGAGCGGTGAAATGTGTCCTGTAGCAGTTTTATAGTTTTCGTGGTTCGACACTTTAAACCTAAGTGGCTAAGTATGAAATTTAAGTTTAAGTTGTCATTAATGTAATTATTCAAATTTTGAATTCGTAGTTGCAGTTTTCATATTTTTTTTGGCAAACTTTTCCACGTTATTAAAAAATACGAGAATACGGAGGATTTTATACTTTTTTTTACCCCTAACTCCTTAGTATCAACTAAATACAATTTACTAGAAACAGTGTTGAATATTGAAGTTTAAATATTTTCTGTTTAAAACCCTGACATCAGCCACAAAAAATACAATAGGAGAAAAATAGGTCACAACTCTATTGTACATAGTTAGTACACAGTATCATAGGCGTAACTAGGGTTAAAATTGTGGGAGGGCTAACAACACTATTTATTTAAAATAACCCAGAGGGGACTTAGGTATATCTAAATCAATAAGACATTTTTTTTTTTTTTTGGGGGGGGGCTAAGCCCCCCTAGCTGAGCCAATTCACAGTATAGGTGTAGAGTGTATACCTCGTCGTTAATAAGTAGTAAGTCATGTTATGTAAGTGTTAAATTGGAATTCAATGATAAATAAATAATAATTGCATACGAATAATGTACGAAAAAAGACCGCTAGCCTATACTACAAAATATATATTATTAGAAATTTTTTTCATACTTTTTTTTTTTTTTTTTATTGATCCTTAAGCCCGTCTTTTGTGACCATTAGCTGTTTGTAGGGTTGTATTGTGGTGGTGGTAGGGTTTGGAATGGTAGGTTTTTACACGTGAGTGTTTGTGTTTAGCAGAATTTTTGATTGGCCACCCGTAGGTATCTGCCATGCCCGGGTGGGGGATGGCGGCACTTGTTCTCCGGACACCGTGACTTGCCCGAAGAAAAATGCTGCCCGGTGACCAAGGATCGAACCCGGATCGGCTGCGCCGCAGCCGACGCGTTGGACCGCTAGGCCACCTCGTCTCCCAATACGTTTTTTAATATTGAAATTTAAGCGCAATTTATTTAATTACATTTTTTTAAATTCCGAAAACATTATAATATTACTTATTAATATTTAATTGTTATTATTAATTTTTGAGTCTCAATAAATAACCGTAGAATGGTGTGAAATGTGAATAGGCTTGTGGTATAAATAGATAATAGGTTCAAATTAATCTATAAATACCTATAATGTTATCTAAGACTATCAAAATTATACTATCCTGTTAAACCAGACTACGGCTATTATCGCGACTACCACCCCAGACTACCTCCGTTATTGCGACTACCTATCTGCTATTATATCTGAACGATATCCATAAGCTGTGATTATATTTATTATATTTGTGGATTTACCATTTTGTATTATTATTATTATTATTATTTTATTAATTTATTGTTTTCCGTACTCCGCGGCAAATTTAGCACTTTGGCGTGTAACATGTAAAACACATTACGAATAATTACTAAGTATTTAAATGTTTTCTTTATTTCATTCTGGCCATCCCCACGACCCCACAATACATATTATTAAAAAATATATCAAAGAAGGCAAGAAAAATAAGGTAGTCTCGTATAACAGGAAGTACCATTTTGGTAATCTTAGATAACAGGATTGTGATGTTTCACAAAATAACCGCGGAAGTCACGATAACGGAGGTAGTCTTGGGTGGTAGTCGCGATAACAGCCGTAGTCTCGTATAACAGGAAAGTACCTATTTTGAAAATTATTTCATATATAGAAAATGCTAACATAATCATTTAACAACTATTTTATGTATCATCGGTCATTGTTTTTGTATTACAACAAAATAAGAAAATCGTTTGATAGACGATAATTGACTTTGAAAAATACTAGATATTATCCATTTGACCCCTCAAAAGTCAAAAGTAACAACTAGATCCAATTTGCTATCCAAAACCAGCCTCAGTTGAAGATCGAAGAATTTTTTCTACTATAAATCATGTATAGGTATATAAAAAACACGCATTGTAAAATCAATCAATACATTCATCGATCCGCTCAGAATTCATAACACTTATCATTGTTTAATAAACACATTTTTCGCTACACTTAGGTACTATCAGCTAATATACATAATTTTGCAAGGAAAAATACTAAAAAAACAAATTTAGGCTAAGATAAAATAGCCTGTAAAACTATAAATTAAATGCTCTTGAGTATAATAAAAAGAAGACATTCTAAAAAATAGGTAATTACTAAAATTATTAGGCAACTGAGTGAAAGTAGGCCACACATAAAACTTGAAAATTACATCCTTGGTTACGTCGACTAGACAAACTTTATCAATGCCACACTTTGAAAATTAATTTGATAAAATACTTTAAGCATATAATAATAAACTTAGGTATTTACTATTTAGACACTTTAATATAATAGTTTTCGTGTAAAATCAATTAAGTGGACGTGTTACCCGCATGTGTTGTCTCCGTCTTGTGCGTAACACAGAAAATTGTACACTCAGCAGAACACGTGTAAGATCATTATCTAAGCAACCTTATGGGCTTTTTAATACATTTTAATTTTAAGGCGAACTATGAGTATTTAAAAAGTAATTAAAATATGTAAAATCAATTTACAATTTTAAAATACTCATAACTCGCTTTAAAATAATAATAATATAAAGCCCATGAAGTTGCCTAAATTCAACTAGTAAATAAAATAATGGCTTAAAAATGAACTATTTTAACTACGAAAACGGATGTCCAACATTTGAACTTTGAACATAAAACATTTAATTATTTACAAAAACCGATAGTAATATTATATGATAAAAATCAATAGCTAAAGGAAAATACACGCAAACTAACCCTTTAGGATATTTTAAAATAACTATAATTATATACCTATTTTATATATAGGGTGATTCTTAACCTAATAATTTAATAAAACAATATTTTAGAATTGTTTGGAATTGGTAAGTATTAAACTTAATATTTCAATCGTTAGAACGGTTGATTTGTTTTATGACTATTTGTGATACATCAAACGAGTAGATAGCTTTTTTTGAGGGACCATAGATAATATTATATTAACTTGGGAAGGGTATCAAATAGTAAAAACCAATTATTATTACCTAATATTGAATAATTTATATTCATATGTACAGCTAATGCTCCATGTCTAATGTCCCATGCAGTTTAAAATGGTCCCTGTTTTAACGAGATTATAAATTTGTATTATATTTGTGATCCTTTATAAATAAATTTTAAACATTTTGAATGTAAGCATATAATTTACGAATAAAACAATGTAGGTCGTCGAATGATGGAGGGGGAAGTATAATTATCGGTCAAAAAGTTGAGGGTTATCGTTACTAGAAAAAACTGGCAGCACGGTAGTATATCAACAGTCAAAATTATTCTCATTCCTTGTTCGCAAGTTGCCTTGGTTAAACTATTTTTCAAAGTAATACACAATTTATTGACAGCAATAAGTGCGGCAATATATTTTTGTAAAATGTCAGATAATTCTACCATGGGACTATTTATGATATCAAATCCAGTGTTCGAATGTTATGCATTTTACGGAAGCATTCTTATTTTAAAAATGATTTTGATGTCTTTTCTAACAGTACTTCAGCGATTTCGAAAAAAAGTAAGATTTATTTACGTTTTTTTTTAGATATAGGTAAAAGTGTTTATATTCAATACTTAAATTTAATTATTTTAAATAAGTGTTCCATGTTGAAGTACCTCCGATGGGAGGCCTCTTCCTTCAGTCTCTTTTTTTGTTCTAATACAATTTAAGCATATTTTTCTAATTGTAACAGATAGCTTAATAAAGAATTTTGTTAAAAAAAAAAAAGATAAGTGTAAAAATAAAACATATTTAAATGTATATAAATTTCTGGTTTTTTCCTTTATAAATAGTAAATAAATAGAAAAGAAAGGATTAATTGGCGCAAATAGGGGGGGGGTAGGGAGTGGGTCCCGCCAATTCATTTTTAGCTGTATCTACTATCTACAAATTAATTTATATATATTTATAATAAGAAAGTCTCCAATTTCTAAATTTACATCTAATGGTCTGAACACTCAAAACTGATCATCATATCAAAAACGGTCTAATTTTATTGAAACGTACAGATTGATAAAATATATGAATATAAAAACGCGATAAGGATTTTGGAAATCTGTTTAGATTCTCAATTGTATGTTTTATATAGATCCTATTAACATTGTTTAACAAATTCAGACTTACAAGCCACTTACCAATATTTTTAAATTTACAAATTATTCAATAGTGAATTACGGTTTTTCGGTTAAAGAAATGCAAACATTTTTTCGTAAGATCCAAACTTAACATATTATTAAGACGTTGAAATTCGTTTTCAAGATCGCATCATAGGACCAAACGGCAGAATCAAAATTGATTAAAATGTTTAGCCTAAATACTACTTATTCAAAACTCCTAACAAACATAGCGTTTCAAATCCCCGACGCTAACAGTAGTCAGTTCCACATCATACTCATCATAGTATCCAATATATTATATTATACAGCCGTACCCAATAGCCGTACACATGCATGTATTGTCCGTTTCACTAACGTACGAAACGTTAGAGTGAATTTACCCATTATCAAATTTAAGGGTAAGAACATTAAGTGTGCTTTTTCAATATTTTAATTTTCAAGCGAGATATGAGTGTGTAAAATATTACAAATTGAAAATGCTCATATCTATCTTAGAAATTAAAATATCGAAAAATCCGACGCCTAAGAACAGAAAATGTTTTTACCTCAAACTTTGATAATACGTAAAATCACTCTTATTTTAAAACTAATAAAGTAATAAGTAATAACACAGTAACACACAGTCAATTCTGATGAACAACAATTTGGTATGCTGTGAGTTAGGTAAGTTTGAAAGACAGAGATAACACATATATGGATAGAGTGGCTCTTAAATACATTTTTATTTAAAAGTTCTCACACACTGCAGCGATAGTGGTAAAACAAGTCTGGACACAATATACTGCCACCACCAAGACAAAAGAATTTTACCGCCACCGCTGCAGTGTGGGGGACCTTTAATCGGGTTTGTCTACGTTCTACTGTTATACATTGAAATACTGTATATAAAATAGCTGCATAAATACTCTTACATGTCTTTTTTATTACATTTTTTAACCAATCCAAAAATCAAATTTTAAACTAAGAAATGTAAAAAAAATATTTATCCGAGTAATTATTATTGTATTTAATAGGTTTTCATAAGCCCAGAAGATACTGCAATTAGCAAAGGAGGCGGGGAAATTAGATATGATGATCCAGATGTAGAAAGAGTAAGAAGGTAAAATGATGAATGCACTGTTCTAAAAATAACTGATAATTATATATATAATCATTTTGAATATTAATTTTAGGGCACATTTAAATGATTTGGAAAATATACCTATATTTTTAATCACTGGATTACTTTTGGTTGCCAGCAAACCTCAAGAAATGATAGCGAACAACTTGTTTAGAATTTATACATTTGTACGAATAATGCATACAATTTCTTATGCTGTGTTTGTATTACCCCAACCTACAAGAGCAATATTTTTTATTGCAGGAGCAGTTATAAATATTATTATGGTAGCATTTGTTATCTTAAGTATGCATTATTTTTAATTTATTTACTTGTAAGCAACTTATTTTGTTCAGTGCACATAATTGACAATTTTAATATTACATAAATTATAAGAAAAATTTTAAATTAATATTTTAGGTATATATTATAGTATTATGTATTTTGTTTTTGTAAGGATTGTTGAATATATATCAACAACAATTAATATGTTATTCTAATTGAGATTTGACAAAAATTCACATAAATGCAACTCATCATTAATATTTTAATTTAAATATATACTATAAACAAAGCAACTGTGTAAAATAATTTATAATAGAGTATACACATGTGTTACAATTGATATATTATATTTATTAGGTCTATTAGTTTTACATTTATTGACCACAGTTTGCCATATCCAATTTTTTTAGTTACACCTAATAATATAATAATAGTCTTTGAATAAAAAATATAAACTAACCTTTTTGGTAATAAAATCTTGCATCATTTTAAGTTCACGCACGTCAGATATAATCTTGTCCGTGCGGTCCGTGAATTCTGATGTACCAGTTAAACTGAATTTTCCTATTGTAGTATTATTTTGATTATTTGCTATGTTCGGTGTTATATGTGCTTTAATGCCAGCAGGGGTAGGTTTCCTAGGTTTTCTTCTGTTGGTCGGTCGATTACATCCATTTTGTTGTATGCATGGCATTTGTAATACACCACCATTTTGAATACACTTTGTATGAAATAACTTTTTACAATCTAAAATATAATATAATAAATTGTTTATCAATAATTGTATAAGAAAATGGTACAAAAAAATCAAACCACTATATTAAAAAGTATGTATTGTAATATATTTTTTATTTTAATTTCACAATATAATATGCTTAGAAGTAGGGATTGGCATGACATACGAATATCTGAACTATCCAAATATCCGGATTTGAATCAAATTCTTGTTTGGATTTCCCAAATAATCCAGATTTATGGATTTGCTTTTTATGTGACTTGTAATTATTTTTAACATATAGTAAAATACATTTTTTTTTATTGTTATGAAAATGTTATAGAATTAAAGGCACACGTGTCGTATGCTATCTACCAAGGAAATCATATCTACAAAAATCTACGTATACGTGTCGTATGCTATCTACCAAACAAATGGATTTTATGACAACCCTTTGAATAAATGTTTGACAACCCTTTTTTACATCATAAAAATTTTGTTATAATAAAATCTCCTTTCACATCAAGTTTTCAGATTTTTTTAAAGTTTCTTTCATTCCACCATTACATTGATCTCCAATAGAATTTAACTTTGTGCACAGTTTTGTATTAGGTGATAAATCACAATGTTTATTGGAATATAAAAATGAGTCATTGATCAGCATATTCAGATTTTTGAAATCCGGATATGCCCACCACTACTTAGAAGAGATTCAGTAACATATAGGTCATCAAACTTATAGCGAAAGACGATACCGCTAACAAGAATGTTATGAACCCGTTTGAGATGGCGCTGAATATTTAAATAATGACAAAATAAAACAAAAAAATATAACAATTTGATTGGCTAGCTACTTATTGCTCTGTCTCACTTTTGTTCATGGACACACCTAGTAATATTAGGGCTCTTTAAGAACAGGTAAAGACAACCATCATTTTCTTTCCAATTGGAATTAATACAAATTATACAAATATTTATCAAAACAAGTAAGTCTATGAAAAATCGTTAATAATCGTTCAAATATATATTTTCCTACCTTTATTCATTAATTACCAAAATTCAATTTCTCAAATAAATTTAATAAATACATGACTAGCTATTATCATTTATCAGCTATGGAAAGAAAATGGCCACTGCCTTTACCCGTGTCTATTAGAGCCTTAATAATATTTAAACAAATAAAACATTTTAATGCAAAATAGTTTACTGTTAAATTATAATTTTAATGAGACATTTTGTTATTAAAAATTAATAATGCATTATAATAAAAATATTTGAATTACCTGAGCATTTGTGTCCTTGAGTTAAAAAGGCATCCATCAATTTATTACAATAAGTACATTTATCTTGAGGAGTAAATCTTCCTAATTTCCTAAACCGATGGCCAGCTATCGTAAACATGGTAGTCCCTTTCCATTCCAATAGTTCAAAAGATGGTGAATATGTTAATTTTGGTTCATCTGATTTTCCTGAGTGTGTGGTTGAACCATCGCTGTTTCTTCTTTTTAATTCTTTTTCATTTGTAATGGAATTGCTATTGAAAAGATAATATTTAAGGTTTTCATACAAAATAATATTATAAAATAAAATAGTTATGAGGATGTCAGCGCACCATTTGTTTTCTATCTATAACATAACAAATTTATGTTTAGCTGAACAAAATCTGTGTTGTTACTTTAATATTATTGTGAATTCGCCTATTATCAAACAATCTATATCCCCATTTCTCTTTTACAATATTTTAATTTTTACATTTATAAGTTTTTTGAAATTGTAATAATTTACACCCTAATAACTTAATTAAAATTTCATAAAATAGCCAACGTAGGGACACAGATAATGTTCTTAACTTAAAGTTTGATAATAGGTGAATTCACTCCAATATTAAAAGTAATAACACAGGATTGGTTCTGCTAAACTTAAATTTGCTAAGGTGAATGTGGGTCAGTGAGAGAAAACAAATAGTGCGCTGACATCGCTTAAGTTAAATCACAATAGCTCAACACTAAAAACTTTTTCTTAATTCTATGATAACAATTTATAATTGCAAGAAAATACAAAATTATGACTTAAAATCAAACACCTTTAAATAGTGCACATTCACATCATAATATACGGACACTCTCATGAATAAGAAACATTCACAGAAAAAAAAAACATTCCGGTTTGCGGTACACTCATTCCGTCAAACACATACATTTCAAATACCCAAGATATACCGAATTATGATACAAACATTAACATCCAGAAACCCACCTTAAACAAAAGCAGTCTATATTACCAAATTTATAAAAGTAACTGATCTGCGCCGACTGATTTAATAAAATCTTAACTCATTGACTACCAACTGTTTACATCATTTTGAGGTTCTCATCCCAATGCGTACATAAAACAATAGTGTCTAATAAAAAAAAAAACTGCTCTTATATGGTAATAATTTCAAACAGCATATGAATAGATTTTTAAAATATCTATTAAGCAAAGTAAATCTACGCCAAATGGCGTCAAAATACCCCAAGAGTGTCAATTGGCAATGGAATGCAATCAAGGTGTTAAATAATGTAAATAATATATTTTAATTGGTTAATAACTTCAAAATTGTTGTCATAAACATGTAAAAAAAATAACTGCCTTAAAAAACTAAAAGTATGAAGGTACTTGAACTGTCTGTTAGTCATTATATTACTATATTAGACATTGGGTAGTTGATATTTTACTAAATTCAAATATTTTTTATCTTACTCTGGTGCTGGTTCAGTATTGGATACACGAAGTCGTCCCAATAAACGGACTGGAGGATTCGGCTCGGAAGTAACATGAGGAGTTCTGGTCAATAAAGTACGTTTATTAGAATCACTGGTTCGTTCCCTTCGTCTCCAAACAACTGGTGGTTTCATATGAGTATCATCTAATTCACTATCACTAAACGCTGTTCCTTCATGAGTTGGACCATCAGTCTTGTGAAAACGTTCTATGAAGTTGAAATTTTTTTTATTTTATTTAAAACAAATTAAGATAGTAACAGTACCTACTTAAATACTAAAATTGTTACTAATAATACATTTTCATAATATGAATATAAATATTATACAACATAGATATAAGATAGCTAAATACTTAAACTCATCATGGTATACAAATACAATAGTAGGTACTAGGTATATAACACATATTATGTCATATAATACGATAAAATTATGAGGGAATGGAAAAATTTTTTGTTACAAACTAATAAATACAAAAGTATTTTGTTATTTGTTTTTGTAACAGTAAAAGTAAAATTAAAGAACTATTAGTACGATAAAGATGGTTTAGAATTAGAAACTATTCAACTAAAAATTGACAAATTTTAGAAATATCTATTATGTTGAAAATGAAATAGTTTAATCATTAATCAAGAAAAACAATAAAAAAATTATTCAAAATGTAATATATGTTCATTTAGAACACATATTTTATTTATTTTGGATTTAATTCAATAACATTTCACATTATAATTTTTTTTCGAAAAGTCTATAATGTATATTTGCATAACTTTTCTTTTTTTTTATTCAACAAAAATTTATATTTACAATCTGTATTTACAAGTAGTACAATAAGTAAATGGGATGTGGGTTGATTGGCGGGAGGGGAAGTCACCCAATGGTGGCACCCCGAGGATATCAATTTAAGGAGAGAGAAGGTCCCCTTTTCAGGCGCCTGGGTGGATTACCTGGGATTTGTTTGGATGATAGTTGAGTGATTATAGGATTTGAGTGAGTACTGTATGTTTGGTGTGTTCTTTTGTAGGTGATCATAGCAAGATTATTTAAGGTTGGAATGCAGATGTCTTTATGAAGTGATTCATTGGTTATATACCAGGGGGCACCTGGTAGACTTATAGACTGGAATTCCTGAATTGTTCTAGTATTTGACGGTTTGGCAGAACCCCAAAGTTGAATGCCATAGTACCACATGGGTCTTAAAAGAGCCATGTAGATTGTTCTTTTGGTTTTTAATGAGAGCTTTGAGCGGAGTAAGGGTCTAAGAAGGTGAAGTCTCAAATTGAGAGCTTTACGCTTGTTTTTTAAGTGGGAACTGGGGACCCCATTTAAGATGTTTGTCCAGAATTAAACCCAGGTATTTAGTTTGTGTGGAAGATGGGATTTGTGCATCTCCAATAAAGGTTGCGGGACTTTCCAAGGATTGAAGCGTGAATGCAACTTGAGAGGATTTTGATGGATTGACTTCAATTTTCCAGTCGTGAAACCAGGTGTTAAATTAAAATACTGATAATTTAATATCTATACCTTTATGTACATCAGTCGGGTGGGATTCTATTCTCAGACGAGATGAAACTTTTCTTTTTGGGGCTTTAAATTGTTCTTCTCTGTATAAAGAAAAAACAATTAAAAATTGAAATTTTAAATTGTTTAATTAATTTTCATACTTAATATTATTAATCATTTTAGGTTGTACAAATGGATCAGCTTCTGATTCGCTGTCACCTTTTGCTCCTCCACTACTTCTGTGAATGAAAAAAGTATAAATCATGCTAATTAAAATGCAATTATTGTTATGTAAATATTTACTCAGAATCGTGCAGTTCTTCTTGACTAGATTCTTTAGAATTGCTAATTTGAGGAGCTGAAACACTCTTCCTCTGCAAATATTATATTATATTAAATTTGAATAATTCCAAAATATATTAAAATGATATACCGTATTTTTTATTTTTGAAAATCTTTGTCGAGCTAAATAACCCCGAGAATGGGCCTGTAAAGTAATAACGCTTCTTCGTAAATTCTTATACCAGCTTGCTACTCTATGTTTTCGCCATACAGATTGTATATAAACAGCAGCTGATTCATCCATTCTCATTTTATTAACCAACCTTTGAGCCAATATCATTCTCCACCATGACTACAATGGAAAATAAAATATATTATGTCCAAAACATAAAATGTTATAAGTTTAATTATACTTGTAACGTTTCTGTAGCCCATGTAATTCTAAGATACTGTCTACGTTGTAATAGTGTACGAAACCAACGTTGTATAGTTACAATGCTTGCCATTATTTGTTGATGAAGTCTATAGTCAAGTTTTAATTTTTCACACTCTCGTAAAAATACCTTAGATTCACCAATTTGATAATTATCTCTATCTAAATTTAATGTTTGTAAGAAATTTCGAACATCTTGAGAGTTACTATAATATAAAGTTAGTTCAACAAAATTAAAATTTGATTAGAAACATTACTAATATACACAATTAAAGATACTATCTTAAATTGTGCTAATATATATACATTTTTTTTTTTTTTACCTATTAAGTCCTTTAGGTAGTAAAATTCGATAAAGTTGAACAAATTCTTCATAACTAAGTCGTACATTATATCCAGCTTGACGAATTCTCACAGTTTCTAACATTCCTGTATAGCGTAATTGTCTTTGAACAGTATCATGATCAAACATATTTGCAACCTATATATTATTAAATAAATATAAAATTTAAGCGTAAATAAACAGTTTTAGAAATTATTAAAAAGACTCACTTTATTACTATTGCTTTTAATACATCGAATAAAAAATGGATTTGCTTGATTAAGAGTATCCATAAGGCTATTTAAAGACATTTGAAATTGAGCAGTTACTGTAAGAGGTTGTTTACGCGCTTTACTGTTAATTGAACCCTGTACTTGTATTCGTCCAGCAAGTGTTTTTACACTTTGAAGATTTTTCAATCCTTTGTTACCACGGTCTTTAGGTCTAAAAGATTTATTTTTCCTGTAACATATAATATTTTATTAGCTGTATCAAATAAAAACAAATATTTATAAAATTATCTATAGATATTTAAATTGTGTACATGGAAGTGTGTTAACAAGAAAATTATAAAGTATGTCTATATGTAAACAATTTTATTTGTTAGTAAATAATTGAAAGAAAGATGAAGCACAAGAAACAAGTATACAATGACTTTTAAATTTTAACTAATATTGTTAAAATAAATAAAAATGGAACAAATATACATTTTTATATTTTATCCTAATTCATACTCAATATTTATAAAGATCTAACAGATTTATTTTTAGTAGTAATAAATAATACATTTTTTTTGCTTAAAAATGTATATTAATCATACAACAAATATATGAAAGCTAATTAAAATTATTATTTTTTTTGGAAACATTTGCACAATAAAGAATATGATAATTTGTTAACTTTATAATATAGATGAAAAATAAAACCTAGCTTCATAATTATTTACAAAATATGATTTCAAACCATGCACATGCTTAAATAATACCAAGTACAAACTAATCATATCCCATGCTTAAAACCATAATATGTTTAAGTAAGATTATATTTTTAATGTTAAAAAGGAAATTATAGTTTCATAAAATGTAATTTTATGTTTTAACTTTGAATGTTTTAATAATATGTTTAGAGTAGTTTGTTTATTGCACAGAATAGATAAAATAGAAGATTCCCATTTTAAGTGATTTTTATAAACTTCCGAAACCATCCGAACACCAAGGTTTAATATGTTTAATTTTTGGAAACATACATAACAATTTGTGTAGCTCGTTCAATGACTTTATCTTCATCCGTAGATTTACAATTGGCACGAGTTTTTATATCTTCTTTATTTATAATTTTATTAGAATTAACAATTTCTAAGTTTGTAAATTTATTGAAAGCTGAATGATTTTTATATATATTATGTTCATTGTTTGGGGCAGATGCCAATTTTTTACCCACATTAAGCACATATCCACCTCCATATGATGTGGAATTTATGGGAAATTTTGGAGTGTACCTGTAAATAGTATGTTAAATAATAATATGCTAATTTGTTTTGTTTAAATAACAACAAACAAAAAAAATCAAACTTAAATCCATTCAGAGCTAATATGTGAAAAAAAAAATAATATATAAATATTGTAACTTTAAATTTAAATAAAACTGGCCCAAAATAAATAATATAAGCCACATATCATATGATATGTCTAAACATAAATGAATAAGTATAAATAATAAATATATTTAGATATGATATGAATATTAAAATGATACATTTTAAGCAGTAACAACAGTATTTAAACTTAACTTACACAATACGATTTATGGTGAGGTTCACCGATGACATTGTTACAAGATGACTGGATGTAGCATAAAAATTAATATTAATAAATAAATAAATTTATATCAAATTATAATTTTATGGACATGAAAAAAAATATTTTTAAAAATCCAGATATAACTTAAAAATTTTGAAATTGGATTTAAAAGTAATAAATGTACAATAAGCATTTAAATTGTTTTGATTTAGTCACCCTTTAGAATTTTTCAAGATATATGATAAGGAACTGTTAAAATACACTAAAAAATAGTAGCACAGTTTTGTTACAAATCATACAAAAAATGCAATAATTGTATAACAATTGAATATAAATAAACTTAACTTAATTAAATATCTCTATTTAATCTTGGAATTAGTGAATTTATTTTAAGGATATAATATATTTAATTAGTCAGTCAGGGAAGCGCTCTTTTCAGCCATTTTTAAATAATAAATTATTTTAAAAACTATAATATATTGAATCCTTTTGTAATTGTTGATTATATATATAAATATAATATAACATTTTTAAATATAACATAGTTCAATGGTTAACTATCTTTAAAGAAATGGTTACATACATATTATGTATTGTAGTATTAATACAATAACTATATTAAAGGAAGAAAATAAATTACCTGATTAAGCTATCATTTTGCAAACTATTTCTGAAACGTAAAGATATACTTGAAGCTTTTACACCGTCAACTAAAATAAGATATATTTAATATTAATTTAGATAAATTTTAAAAATTGAAGTAATTTATATAATTTATTTAAAACAACATAAACAATTACCTCTACTTTGTCGATGTCTACGACCAGCTTCTTGAAATGAAAAATAACCTCTGAAAAATGCCCTTACGATTGCCCAGCGGAACACTGCAACTGGATCCGCACCAACAAGTTCTCGGACAAAAGCCATACTACTATTTTTTAATACACCTACAATGTCTTGTCGCATAAGGTCTAAATTTTTCTCTCTCATCTCAAAAACCTAAATAGAATAATTCATTTTGGCATTCAATAAAATAGTTAAAATAAATAGTTAACAATTAAATTTAAAGTTCCCTTATAATTGTACGCAATTTACAAAACTACTAGAAATCTCCATCAATGCTTAGACCTAAAGATGGATGTAGCATAAGAAAACAGGTATGGATATGTATAATAATTTTTAAGATATTAATGTAATGAGTGAAGTTAGGTAAGCATTGTTTTTTTTTAAGTGACTCAAGCACTTTTTAGGTTTGAGTAGACTCAAAAGTCAAGTACTCAAGTATTCAAAGTGATCAAGTATTCAAAATGTCTTGAGTATTTAAAAATTGTGCGCTGACACAGAAATTACAGTTTTATTGTTGATATGTTGATTTATTAAGTGTTTAGTAGATATGGAATAAAAATTAAATAATTAAATCAAGACATTTTTCCAATAAAATTTACATTGATTTCTTGCCCAACTCTTACTAATGAGATTATATTTAAAAACATTTAATTATCATATCTTTATTTCGAATTATGTTGGTAAAAAAACTTGAAATTAAAGATATAATTAAGCTATACTCAAATTTGTATTAGCCTGTCATTAATACAATATTTGTCAGTGAAATAAATATAAGAAGAACCCTTCTGAATTGTATACTGCTCAGCATAATTCTTTGAACATGATTTATATTACTTATAAAGTTATAAATTCTAAATAAGAAACATTAGTATCAGATGAATTATAAAATGTTCATGAATCATCTAGTTGTTCTAATTTAATTATTATTTAAAACTCAAAAAGCAATTAAATATTTAAACTGATGAAATATAATATCTTTAGTATATACAATTTAAATCAAGGTATATAACTTTTTTAATAAATTAAAAAATATGATATATAATGTGTTAAATTACTTGATATTTAACTCGTCCAGCATAATGTCTCACAATGAAAGCGTTTTCTTTACGTTGAGGCATTTCATAGAACTTGTTATCCTTGTGAACAGAGTTAAATTTTTGTAATAATGTTTCAGAAGATGAGCCAGGAAAACTATGAAACAAATGTTAATAGTGAAAATTCTGTATAATGGTGTGTACAGTAAAATTACTGTAGGTAATATTAAGTTATGTCTAGTTTAACTGTAAACATTATTACTACTTACTTGCATTGATCATCCAAAACACATAATAATCCATTAGGTTTGCCTTCAATCAATTGCAAACAACCAGTATTATCTAAAAAATCTATATCGCTCCATTTAATTCCTTCTTTGCGGTATTCTTCTTGTTCATATTTAAACACATGTTGATTGAAATAATATTGAAGATGTTCATTGGCATAATTTATGCAAAACTGCTCAAAACTAAATAAACCATACATTTATTGTACATAAATCAAAATATAAAATTAATTTATGATTTACCTATTTGAAGTACCAAAGTCTTCAAATCCAAATATATCTAACACTCCAATTGAATTTCCTTGATGATCTCTTAAAGTATCTTTTTTTGAAAGTAATGCATGGTTTACTTGTAATACAATCCAATCAAATAAAGCGCCATAAAGACATTTTGCCATTGCATCTCTAGCTGCTATAGCCTATAATATTTAAAACAATAATGTTGTTTGAAAGTGTAAATAAAGAAAAAATTAATATATTACCTCAGGTAACTTATAGTTAATTACTAATGTTTCTCCAGATGCTTTAGCACGTTTAGCTGTTAAAGCAGCTAACAACGTTTCCTGTTTTACTCTAAGAAGTTGTGATATTAAAAACACTATTTCAGGGTTACGTACAGCAACCGCTTCGTCATGATGGTAAGCAGACTTGCGAGGTTGAAAGTCAACATTTCCTAAAAATAAAAATGAATTAAAAAATATTGAGGAAAAGAATTGTTGCAATATTGTATAATTATTAATTACCTAGTAATAAAACTGCTGAAAGAACTGCAAATAATCGGCGTTGTTTCTCAGGTGTGAAACCTACCATTTCCATAGATTGTTTTAATCTAGAGAATTCATATTTTTCATCTAAATTTCCTAAAGTGTAGCATCCACTCTAAAAATGTAAACAGAAACATTTTCATTAAAGTAAAAATGAATTCTAAAATATAAATATATAAAAAATGTTCTTACTCCATTTAAATAGTTATAATAATCTACTCGATGTAAATGTAATGCCTCTTTTTCTGCATCACTAGCTCCATTTAAAAGGTAATAAAATACATGATAATTACGTTCATTTTGTCCCTGGGAACAAATTCTGGATTTTTCTAAAAGATATTTTTGAACAACCGCACTACAATTTAAAAAAAAATAAAAGTTAAAACATGTAAGTATTACTTATGATTTTTGAAATTTAAGTATAAACATATTTGAAATACAACTTTAAATAATTAGGTATTCAACAATCATATAAAAATGATAATTAGTTAAAAGCTTACAATATTAAATTATTAAGTACTTACCCATGTACCATTCCATTTTCTTTGTAATTAACTTGTATGAATTTACCAAATCGACTTGAATTATTATTATGTGCCGTTTTAGCATTGCCAAAAGCCTAAATAATAATAATATATTGCAGTGTTACAAAAAAAAAAAAGTTTAAATATTTAATAACATACTTCTAATACTGGACCAGCACTAAGTATAGTTTGTTCTACACCACTACCATGACTACCTTTCTGACTCAAAGCAGTGAGGTGGTGTAAAAGAAAATTTGTAGATTCTGTTTTGCCACTACCACTTTCTCCACTTATCACAATGCATTGATTACGTCTTTCCCTTAGCATACAATGGTATGCAGCGTCAGCAATGGCAAAAATATGAGGAGGCAGCTCTGGACCAAGTCTTCGGTTTTGATAGAGTTTTACATATTTTGGATTATAAATGGGATGAAACTAATAACAAAAATGAATGTATAAATATATGTAAGTATAGGTGGTTATATTGTAATATTATAATTTTTTTAGCAGATGACTACTTATTGAGTATCTAAAAAAATATAAGTATTTTAAATTTATTATCCTGTAAAAAAAAAATGTAATCAAATATGTATTTACAAATTATTGTTACAATAAACTTTTACAATATCAGCAACATTTTATTTAAAATATAAAACTCAAAATTTTTTAATTAGTAATTTAAAATTAAATTTAAAACTGTTTGCTATCATTGACCTATACTAAGCCTCGATCAAACTACCAGAGAAAGGTAAAATTTCCGGGATTTTGCCATATATTTCTTTTTATAACATTTAAATTTTTTTACCAACCACATACACTCAATATTTTGTTTATTTGCGCCCTATTTAAAGTTTACAAAATGTGTTAACGATTAACGGTATTAAGAATATATCCTATTCTAATTCAATATTATTGACTAAACCAAATAGATCACCTGCTAAATGAATGCTATAATATTTAACTAATGAAAAACTTAATAAATTATTATTATATTTTACCTTAAAAGGATTAACTGCAATTAAAATGGAACCAACATATGTATATATATGACCAGCCAAAAATCTAGCTCTTAGGTTGTCTAAAAGTGTTTGTTCATTGAGATCAGGTAGTTGACAAAGATCTGGATATTCTCGATCTTGGGGTTGATAAAGAAATCTATAGAAGTAGTCTCGTATAAGTTGTGGGTCCATAGTGAAACCATCAGCCCATAGACTGTCTGATAGTTTTTCTCTCAAATAAAATCTGAAAATTTAACAGTTAGTGATGTAATAAAGTAGTAACTAAATGTTTAAAATATCTTTAATTTATGTTTTACCTATAATATTCTTCTTGTTGAGTGTGCCTACGAGGTTGGGGCCATAAAAGCATAACAGCTACAGGGCATTCTGTAGGACCAAGTCTGCGTTCTTTACATTCTCGTCCAAGAGCATCACCAACCACCTCAGCTAGCTCAAATGCACTGTTGCAAGTAGTTCCACAACCCCCTGATAAAGAAAGTCGTTCCACTATACAGCTAACAATCTCATCAGAAGAAGTTTGTTTGCTAGCCTCCACACTGAGTGCTTCATAGCATTGGGATAAAGCACCCACAAACACTTGCACTATGTACCTCTGGTTGCCTTCACCCATGGCATTTAAAGTTCATGCTCTATCAACAAGTGGCATAACTTATAAAAAAAAAAAAAAATTATTAATATTAGAATTTAAATTAAAAAAAATATTTAAATAATATTGAATTAGTTCATTAAGTAACTTTTTAATGATTAAATATTAGGCTAGTATTAACTAAACAAAATACAAATTTTAAATAAAATCATTTCAAATAAGTATGAGATAGGTAAGATAATATGGTTAAATTCATAAAATTCAAATCATGTGGAATGGTCTAGCTCAAGGTTGTATTCATTAATGCATTTAAGGGCAGGGCTACAAAATAATTGTTTATACTTATAAAGCTATAAGTATTAACAAAATACAAAAATGTCATTGAAAATAAGATGGCAATTAATTAGAAAAAAAAATCCAAGATAAACAAGATACTATCATCAAAAATATACTTAATATAAACTAGAAATTACAAAACAAAACTTCCTTGCCTACTATAATATTATTTTTTTTTGTTTCAATAGAAACGTTTTGGATGTAGAACCTACAGTAAAATAATTTATATTATTTTCTAATTTCTTAATTAATTTAAATTTGTTTACCTACATTTATTAATAATTCAACTTTATATCAAAATCAATACTTTCTTAAACTGCAGATTTCTTGAATTTCTTTGTTCTTTCTAACTAAAATTTAAAAAATGTTTATATTTTTCAAAAGATTACAATGTACTATTTATAGGAATTCATAATTTATGAAAATGAAATATATACGTTATCTAAATATACAAAGATGAATATGCAGTCTAACAATTACCTAGGTCCTACGTAGGTGAATAATCTCGATAATAATTGAGTAATATGTTGAGTATTACATACCTAGGTATGAATATGAAAATCAAAAAGTACCAAATTTTGGGATAGGCCGGGCAAGTTTGTTTAGTCTAATACTGGAATCTTTTGATTGTTATACCCTTTAGGGTGATTCCGAATTCTGATAAGACAATACGCGATTAATTATTATTGACACTATTTAGTGTTTATATTAACGACCAACTGCAAAACCGTTGGTTTGATGGGAATTAACTCTACACAATGCATGTACCATCAGTGGAGTCTCTATTAAAACGAAACGCAAATAAGCAATGGTTCCCGGGGGGGAATCGACGATAGAAAACTCAAGATCCATACCGACGTCAACGGTGGATCGCGCCGCCACAGACGAGCTCAGACTCTCACGAGTGTCTGTCGTAGTGTCGTCGGAATAATATCGAATCCGATCGATGATAAGACGGCCTCGTCCGGATGGTGAACGCGCGTCAATCGCTGTCGGATAACGACGTGTAGTCGTCAAACGCAGACGGACGGCGGTACGACATCGCGCGCGCAACTACGGTTGTCAGAGAGTTTCGGGTCCGGCGACGAGAAAACCTAGGCGACCAAAGGTCCTATTTCTGCGAAACCGTCCGTGGAAACCACAAAAAAAAATCAATTTTGCGTACCCACTCACTATACTATAGACCGCGACGACGGACACTGGCGGAACACAATTACACAAACGGATGATAATGATGATGATACGGTTATATTCACTTGTTGGCGTTTTTCTGCGTGTGCCGTGAGCGTGTGTGCGTGCGTGCGCTACATCTTTTTGAAAATGATAATAACAGAACGTACGTAATCACTAATAACACGGGGGACACGTCCATAGAAAGGAGATTATGGCCGCGCGGTCCACCCGGTAGAGGGGGGTCTCGGGTTTCTTCGCCTCTGTCGCTCGAGATTTTACGTGTGGCGGACGTTTTTATATATTTTTTTTTTGCCTGCTTTTCTTTATCCACATCCGACACGACGCGCGTTCTCCTCGGAAAAACGGAAACGTCGGAAACCGATTAGATAGATAAAATTGTTCAATGATTCGAAAACGCGGCCGCGCATCAGCGCATGCGCTAATAGATGAATGGTCCGTCGCGTGATACGCCATACCCATTACCCATGTCTCATACGGCGGCATACGCCATAGTGGCCATACACGACGTATATCTGGTATCTGCTCCAGAGTCTGGACAACCACGGTATGCGCGTGCGCCAAGCATTTTCCCACGGCCGGAGAATATTTTTCATTTCGAAATGTGTGCCTATACGTCTATTATGTACTCAGATACTCTATACACTATAATAATATTTAGTATTTAGTAGACTACCTGACTACTAGACTAGTCAAGTAGTGAATACAGAGTACACTAGGTGCCTTGTTGTACGCAATCGTATAATTATATTACCTACCATTTAGTATTGACTATTTTAGTCTATAAAGTATAAACTATTATAATTTCAAATTTGTATTATGTCATTATAATATACATATTATTATACATAATAAATAATAATATAATAATATATATAGGTAGTTTAGTAGTTAGGTTTTATTATTATTTAATACCCATTTATTATGGTAATCGGTCAAAAAGTCCGTTATAAAAAAAATTGGACGAAAAGTCCATAAAAGTCCGAGCACATTTTTAGTATCCGACAAAAATTCCAAAAATATAAAATTGTCTATTAAATTTTAATTTATAATTAAAACCCCTAAAAATTATAAAATATAAGCAATATCATACTTTAGACTTTAGTACAGATTACAGAATTGTGTATGGATATTTTAGATTCTGAGAGGAACGATGAATGTATTGATTTTACAATTATGTGTGTTTTTTTTAAATTTTTAAATTTTTTTTTGTGTCTGTCATAGCCTTTTAGGACAGTAAAAGTGCTATGATTTTCTTCAACAGTATCTTTTCTGATAGGAAAGTGAATCTAGTTGGTACTTTGGGGGGTCAAAAGTAAAAATTACTCGTTAGTTTTCAAAAGCATCGTGAAAAACAAAAGAAAAAAGGTGGGCAAGTGGGTGTCGCTCTGCTGTACTGTAGGTTACAAGTGGGTCACTGTATAATGGATGGTATTAAATTTGAATTCAATGATATAATATCATTGTATAAGAAAAACGATTCTGAGCGGTGATGGTATGTCAGTCTATGTATAAGGCATATTATATACATATATATGGTATTAAACAAAATTTGACCTATAATAGGTAGGTACCTATAATAAATTCCAAATTAATCATATCACAATATCCATTAGATACTTATAACGCGTTATACATCAACAAAAACCGTGATACTATCATAGATATATAATAGTACTCTTTAGAAGTTTCAAGTACCCACGAATAGTATTATTCAATCACAACAAAATAACTAAAATCGTAATTCTTGGTTTAAATATGAAATTTTGTCTAAATTTGAAATTAAAATGTCTGTAAAAAATAAGTGTGTTTATATATTTTTTAGATTTTTTGGTTACAGTATGAATTATTTAAGAGAATCTTTGTTTTAAATTTTCAACTCTTAGTTATAAAAACTGAACATTTTATAATTTTTTAATTCCAACGATTGATAATTTTCGAGATTTTGATAAATTTTGTCAAAATTCCAACTTTAAATGCTTATAAAAAAAAATCGTGCCTATGTATTTTTAATATTTTTCAACTGATATTGTAACAATATATCAGGAGCCTTGTATTAAATTTTTACACTTTTTGGCCCAACAGATAAAACTTTATTGATATTTATAGAAAAAAAAACTAAAAAAAATTGAAAGCTGTAAATGTCCATAAACAGCTCAAAAAGAGTCAAAATATTTTCAAAATTGTATGGTGTATATGAAATGCTAATATAAACATTCAGTGAAATTTTCATGTATCTACAGTTATTCGTTTTTGAATTACAACAAAATAAGGAAATCGCTACATGAGAAATCGAGTGAAAATCCAATGTTGTAAAAATTTGAATTTCAAACGCTCATAAAAATTTAATTTTACTGTCCGGTAGAGATTTTTTTATTGATAAAGAATCTTATAAGGAATCTTGTGTTTCATTTTCAAATCTTAGATTTAAAAAGAAAAATTTTTACGAATTCTTAACTCAAAATAATTTGCTAATTTTCGTGATTTTTCCATATTTTGTCAATTTTTGAACTTTAAATGCTTATAAAAAAAAAATTGTGACTAAGGATTTTTAATATTTTTCATCTGCCTTTGAAACAACGTATTAGGAGCCTTCTATTAAATTTTCAAGCTTTCGCAACCAACAAATAAAATTTTATTGATATTTCTAGAAAAAAAACTAAAAAAAAATGAAAAATGAAAATGTCCCTAAACAGTTCAAAATAAATCAAAATATTTTGAAAATGTTATCGTGTATAGAAAATGCAAATATAAACAACCAGTGAAAATTTCATGTATCTACGGTCATTTGTTTTAAAGTTACACCAATAACCAAATTCGATTTTTTGGAAAATCGATTTTGCGTAAAAATTCCCGTTTTTCCTTAATTTTTATGTTGTTTTTCCCGGCGCTTGTGAAAACTATTGGAAAATGTTTACTTTTGACCCCCCAAAGTACCAACTAGATTCACTTTCCTATCAGAAAAGGTACTATTGAAGAAAATCGAAGCACTTTTACTGTCCCAAAACGTGATGACAGACACAAAATATAATAAAATATAAAATATAAAATATAAAAACATACATCATTGTAAAACCAATACATTCATCGCTCCGCTCAGAATCTAAAATTAAGGAAAAACGGGAAATCTGTTTTCAAGAAAATCGATTTTGGGTTTTGGTGTTACTCTTAAACAAATGACCATGGGTACATGATATTTTGACTGAAAGTTTATATTAGCATTATCTATACACCATAAAAATTTCCAAATATTTTAACTTATTTTGAGCTCTTTAAGGACATTTTCAGTTTTCATTTTTTTTAGTTTTTTTTTTTTTACAAATATCAATAAAATGTTATTTGTTGGGTACAAAAGCTTAAAACTTTTAGAAGGCTCCAAATATATTGTTTCAAAGACAGATGAAAAATATTAAAAATCCATAGGCACAATTTTTTTTAATAAGCATTTAAAGTTCAAATATTGACAAAATACATAAAAATGACGAAAATTTCCAAATTATTTTGAGTTAGAAATTCATAAAATTTTTTTTTTTAAATCTAAGATTTGAAAATATAATACAAGATTCCTCATACATTTGTCTACCTGTATAAAAAAAAAAAATGTCTACAAGAAAGTCAAATTAAATTTTTATGAGCGTTTGAAATTCATATTTTTACAACATCTGATATTCACTCGATTTTTCATGCAACGATTTTCTTATTTTGTTGTAATTAAAAAACGAATGACACTAGATACTTGAAAATTTCACTGAATGTTTAAACTAGAATTTCTATACACGATAAAATTTTGAAAATAATATGAATCTTTTTAAGTTGTTTACGGACTGCATTGTCAGTCATCAATTTTTTTAGGTTTTTTTTTCTATAAATATCAATAAACATTTTTTTGTTTGGTAGAAAAGTGTGAAAATTTAATTCAAGGCTCCTGATATATTGTTACAATTATAGCAGTTAAAAAATATTAAAAATACATAGGCACAATTTTTTTTTATAAGCATTTAAAGTTCAAATTTTGACATAATTTATCAAATTTAAAATGTTATAGTTATTTTGTAGTTAATAATTTATAAAATGTTCAACTTTTATAGCTAAGGATTGTAAATTTAAAACAAGATTCCACGTAAATAGGTTATATATAAATTACTTTATTTACCTTAATATCATCAAATTAATATACTTCGTAATATCATAGGCTGACTGGCCGTTTTCGCTCAGAATCGTTTTTCTTATACAATGATATTATATCATTGAATTCAAATTGAACACCATCCATTACAGTGACCCACTTGTAACATACTGTACAGCAGAGGGACTTTTTTCTTTTTCAGTTTATCGCTGCCAGACGTCACTTTTTTATTATTATTCAGTAGGCGTGGACCCTAACCTAATATGTGGAAACTATGTAATACCTATTCATTTTTTTTTAAAACCGTGATTACCGACCAATACCCATTGTGGCAATGTCACAATATAAAATATCAAATAATATTTATTTACAAAATAATTTAAAATAGTCTTTACAAACATCGATGATTTGGTACAATCTACAGTAATAATAATAACAATTAAAATTAGTTATAGGTTTTAAAAAATTGTCATTACAAACATCGTACTGTGCGTCTGTGTTCGGACTTTTTGTCCGACAATCAAAAAAATTAATCCGGACTTTTTGTCCAACTTTTATTCAAACCGGACTTTTCGTTCATGGACTTTTTATCCCTGGACTTTTCGTCGGTATGAGCTAGTACTAACTATAGGTATCGAGGTAGTTGTAGTCTGTAGTGGCCCTCAGTGGCAGTTCCAGGGGGGGGGGCATTTGCCCCTCCCCCAATAGTCGTATTTTCCCTTGTTTTACACTGTGTGTTTAGCCAATTTTTGTACTTTTTGTACTTTTGCCCCCTCATGCCCCCCTCCCAAACTAAGCCCTGGATCCACCATTGACGGCCCTAGGTAGACAGGAGAGTAGTAGACACAATTATAATAAGTAGTTGGTACTGTAGCAGTTATCATTGTTTGTTATTGTTATTTATTTATGATATATAGGCAATGTTTTATATAGATTTTATTATTATACATTTCTATTGTTTTCGTGTTACCATGTTATTTTGTTTCGATATACCTAATAGCTGTTGCAATTATCACGTGTGTCCACTAACAGGATGAGGGGTGAGCAACTTTTTGACGACCAAAGAATTTGGTATTGTGTAATTTTCTTAGATATGTTATATTTATATGATATTATATTCATATCCAAATCCAATACACAATATATATTGTTAAACCATTGGTGGCTTGCCGCATGCCACTTGGCCTTTTTTTAAACAAAAAAACTTGAAATAATAATTTATTATTTTGTTATAAAATGTGTATTGTAGTAGGTATTAAAATACTACCTACTATCTAAAAACTAAGAAAATTCACTAAAATCGTCAAAAAATAAAAAAAAAATTCTTTAAAAGAATCAGTAGATATCAGTATATCACCCAAAACACATTTTGATATTTTATACTTATACAGACCAACGTTTTGAAACACCCGAAAAAAATATGGCTTTGCATCAAAATCAGCCCTATTCATGAGTAACTGGGCACAGTTCACACATTAAGTAATGAGTTCACCTAAAATATATTTTTTTATTTTTTTTGCTATTTAAAATATATTAACTGTTAAAAAAATTAATTAAATTATGAACTGAAGAATCATTCTTTCAAATGTTTGTAACTTAGCTACATCACTTTTAGTCATCAATGTTTGGGCATGTTGATGTTGAGTAATTATTATAAATTGCAGTATACCTTGTGAGTATGAGCAATGGTTTTTGGGCTGACAGTCGCGGAAGCCGTCGGTGGAACTGATGTTATGGGAATACACCTAGGAGGGGGGAGGGTCTGAGTGTTGACGATGACGTTAGAGGTCGTTGTAGATTAAAGATTTTACAATTTTACACCCTCTATAATTGGCCTGACGGTTCCCCTCACCTAAAGCGCAAATATTTGTGGCAGGTGTATATCTAAATATCTTTATTGATATTAAGCAAAAAAAGTTGATGTAGTTTTTTCCGCATCTTACGTAGGTAATAGGTATCTTATTCGTGGGTAACAGTGACGCGGTGTTTCCGAATTGCGGACAAAGTGACAAAAACCATGTGAGTTGCGGACGAAATCTAAAAAGGTAACATACAAATTGCGGACACAAATATAAGATACTAATTGCGGATAATGTTACAATATTTTACTGATTTTCGAAATCAGTAGAATATCATATATACAGGCTGTTTTAAAAACTATGACGATAACCTATAAATATTTTATAAACAATTTTTTCCACAAAATTAAAACAATCTATAATTCAACAACATTTTAAAAATAACGATTGCTCTTTTGCTAGACACAAATATTTTTAACCCCACCTACCAATTTTTTTTTAGCTATTGTCATAAGTCCTGAAAAAGTGGGGAAGGAAAATATTTGTGTCCATAACTAACGTAGTTTTTATTAAAAAAAGCTCTGTACGCAATTAGTATTATGACAACGAAACTCGTGTCCGCAATTGTTATATTATAATTCCTAACCTGAATAATTCGTCCGCAACTAGTATGTGTCCCAGTGACGTATTAGGGGGATAGATCCTTTCTCAAAACTTTGTTTTTACTGATAAGTTTTTGATCAAAGTATTGTTATTTGATAATGACCATTCATGTTTGCTAAAAACGTATAATCCCCCCCACAACCAAATTCCTAATTACGCCACTGGTGGGTAGTTGCAGTTGCCATGATAGTACTATAGTAATCTTTGACATTGGACAATTTCACGCATTTTGAGTGGTTCATTTATCTTTATTTTAGTGTGAAGAATTCAAGAATTGTATTTGTTATTTTAAAAATATCCCAAAAATGAACACCGAAAAATAGAAAAGGTTGAAGGACCTTTTATTTAGGACACCTCATAGTCTTCATCCTAAGTTACGTTGTTATTAAGAACCAGTGATGAGTAAATGAGTCCAGTTCAAAATAGTAGGAGCGGATAGGAATTAGGAGTAGACAGATCGGGGGGATCATGACCTTTTATCTATGTTTAAGATCTGCTAACCATCATAATATATTATTTTTTAATAATAAAATAGTACATGTTAAAAAAGTCAGCCCTATCTCTCCTCTCCACTTGACAAAATCATTTGACAGCCACTGTTAGGTACAGCTTATACTCTTGAATATTTTAAAAGCATTCGAAACACAAATTATCTTACGTCATGATAATTTAATTAGAACTAATTTAGTATCTACTAACTACTATCTGCTCAAATATAATATTCATAAATAACAGTAAGTTTAGTTAAAAATATTAGGTACCTACCTATATTATTATAACATTTATAACGTATTTTCATCGAAACCAGGAAGACATGAAATGTATGACTGATAACTAACCCGGGTGTGTATTAATTTATTAATATAATAAATATGATCGTTCCAAATTATTAAAAAATAAATTTTACAAGACCTAACTGTAATGATTATAATAATCATAATTACTGGGGGATGAGGTGGCCGAGGGGTCTAACGCGTCGGCTGCCGCGCTGCAGGTCACGGTTTCGATTCTCGACCACCGGGCGGCATTTTTCTCCGGGAAAGTCACGGGTGACTAGAAACCTACGGGTGCCCCATTCAAAATTCTGCCAAAAATACACCCACTACATACTTACCGTTCCAAAAACCTACAGTACCACCCCCCTCCCAATGGCCTATGCTGCCACGGGATAATTAATAAAAAAAAAAATCATAATTACTATAACATTTTAAAAATTAAAATATATAAAAAAATATACATATTAGGTTACCTATTATATTATACAAATAAAAACAAAATATGTTGTTTTTTGTGTTGGTAAATATATATATGACATTAATTATATTTATTATTTGTATTATATATAGGTATTATATATTATAATTACTCCTCTTTACGTTCCATCCCGCTCTTTTTCTTATGGTTACAAATTACAATCACCCTATATGGCATATGCATCGTATGCTTCGAGATTTTAATAATGCCTTGTAATTGGTGCTTAACTAATTCATCGGGCACTTATGTATAATATATTTAAAATTCTTTTGCATCTGTGCACATTTTAATTCCATTCAATTTCTGTAATTACTATATATAAGTATAAGTATAAACTGTATATATCCTTACATTATTTATCTAATTGCCCAATTGGGCGTGAGTTAATTAAAATAAATATAAAATAATTTGTAAAATTCAAATAATTTAGATTTTTAAACATACCTTTAGTTTGAATAGACTTATGTCTGTTAAAATTTTAAATGTTATAGTATAGTATTAGTATATATCCCGGACAGTGGCGTAACTAAGGTTCAAATCTTGGGGGTGCTACAATAATGAATCGCTCAAAAATCTGTGGAGGACTCTGCCCCCCACCCCCCCAACATTTCCATTATTTAAATAATTCTATTGTTCACAGTTATACCATTAATAGAAAATAAATTTATCACATTTTATTTTTTTTTTATTATATTATAAATCAAATTGTCAAACATAGCTTTCTATCGATACTAGCAAATGAGTTTAATATTTCTTCAGGTATAATTTCATTAGCTAGGTCTCTCTCGATATTTATAAATTATAATACTCAAATTAGTATAATAGTAATAAGTAATAGTCAGTGCTAGAATTGGTGTGGGGGGGGGGGTGCTCAGGGGGAGCTCCTCTACTATTTTAGATTCTGAGTGAAACGATGAATGTATTGATTTTATACAATGATGTGTGTTTTTTTAAAGTTTTTTTTTTGTGTCTGTCATCACGTTATAGGACAGTAAAAGTGCTTGGATTTTCTTCAACAGTAGCTTTTCTGATAGGAAAGTGAATCTAGTTGGTACCTACTTTGGGGGGTCAAAGGTGAAAATTTCCCAGTAGTTTTCAAAAGCGGTGTGAAAAACAAAACAAAAATTAAGGTAAAACGGGAATTTTTACACTAAAATCTGTTTTCGTTTTTGGTGCAACTCTTAAACAAATGACCGTAGGTACATGAAATTTTGACTGAATGTTTATATTAGTATTTTCTATACACGATAACATTTTCAAAATTTTTTGATTTATTTTGAACTGTTTAGGCAGATTTTCATTTTCCAATTTTATAAGTCTTTTTTTCTTTGAATATGAATAAAACTTTATTTGTTGGGTAAAAAAGATTGAAAATTTAATACAAGGTTCCTACTATATTGTTACAATGGCATTTAAAAAATATTAAAAATCCTTAGTCACAGTTTTTTTTTTATAAGCATTTAAAGTTCAAAAATTGACAAAATATGGAAAAATCACAAAAATTAGCAAATTATTTTGAGTTAAGAAATTTTTCTTTTTAAATCCAAGGTTTTAAAATGTAATACAAGATTCCTTATAAGATTATCTACCTTTATCAAAAAAAAAAAATGTCTATAAGAAAGTCAAATTAAATTTTTATGAGCGTTTGAAATTCAAATTTTTACAACATTGGATATTCACTCGATTTCTCATGTAGCGATTTCTTTATTTTGTCGTAAATCGTAATTCAAAAACGAATAACTGTAGATACATGAAAAATTCACCCAATGTTTAAATTAGAACTTCCTATACACCATACAATTTAGAAAATATTTTGACTCTTTTTTAGCTATTTACGGACATTTACCGCTTTCAATTTTCTTTAGTTTTTTTTTCTATAAATATCAATTAAGTTTTATCTGTTGGGCCAAAAAGTGTAAAAATTTAATACAAGGCTCCTGATATATTGTTACAATATCAGTTGAAAAATATTAAACATACATAGGCACATTTTTTTTTTATAAGCATTTAAAGATCGAATTTTGACAAAATTTATCAAATTTAAAATTGAATAATTATTTTGTGGTTAAAAATGTATAAAATGTTCAACTTTTATATCTAAGGATTGAAAATTTAAAACAAGATTCTGCGTAAGGAGTTAATTCTGTTAACAAAAAATCCAAAAAATACATAAGCACAGTTTATTTTTATAGTCATTTTAAGTTCAAATTTGGACGAAATTACATAAAAAACCTAGAATAACTATTTTAGTTATTTTGTTGTGACTTGTGATTGTATAATATTATTCGTGGGCACTTGAAACTTCTAAAGTACACTATTATATATCTATGATAGTATCAGGGTTTGTTGTTGATGTATAACGCGTTATAAGTAGGTACCTAATGGATATTGTGATATGATTAATTTGAAATTTATTATAGGTACCCTACCTATTATAGGGGAATTTTTTTTAATACCATAGATAAGTATATAATATGTCTTTTACCTAGACTGACATACCGTCTCCGCTTAGAATTGTTTTTCTTATACAATGGTATTATATCATTGAATTCAAATTTAATACTATCCTGCATTATACAGTAACCCACTTATTGTAACCTACTATACAGCAGAGCACCTTTTTTAATATAAAAATATTTTTCATCACGACTCGTGTCAACTTTGTGGGCCATGAAAGAAAAAAATACTTTAGCTGCTAGTTTTGCGCAATTTACCTTGCATAAGTGTGCCTAGAACATTTCCAAAAAAGCTTTAATTATCTTTTTTTTAAGTTTGGTATCACAAGTAAGCTCAATTTATTGATTATCTAGTTATTATAGTAATAATGTGTTTGATACCTCTTTTAAGTTTTAATGCATTTAAAATGTCAAGTACTTATTTGATAATGATTAATGGGGAATTGCCACAACACTTTCAAGACGACTCGGGGTCTCGGGTAACGAGTTTCAGACCATTTATCTATGACTGTCATAAAAGTTTACCTTCCGCCATCGCTGATTATAATATAATATTGTATATTAATTGTTATTTGCACATTTTCAAAGTCTAAAGACAAAAGGTGATAGTATATCTATTTATAAACAGGAACGAAACGGTTGATTCATCAAAAAAAAAAAAAAAACTGAGACATATTTATAAAATTTATAATTATAATATAAACCCACCTATAGCCATAAACCTATGTAGTTGACAGTTGTAGTATTTATTCAGCACATATTATAGCCACATATTGGTAGGTATTATGTATATATTATATACAATATATATATATGAAGGAACCAAGAGAATAATAAAACATCAAAAGAGTCAGAGTCGAACCTTTCGTGTAATTCTTACACATCGTTGGACAAGATCGATCTGCATATAATAATATATAATATTATTGTCATAAATACAATGTATAGGTAATAGGTACATAGATACATATATAATAGGTACCTACATTGTCAAACAATAAAAATTATAAAATAATAAAATAATAAAAAAATTAGGGTTAGGCAAAACAAATCAAAATATTTTGAAAATTTTATCGTGTATAGAAAATGCAAATATAAGCTACCACTGCAAATTTAATGTATATACGTTCATTTGTTTTAGAGTTACACCAAAAACCAAAATCTATTTTGTGGAAAACCGATTTTGCGTAAAAATTCCCGTTTTTCCTTCATTTATATGTTGTTTTTCCCGTCGTTTTTGAAAACTATTTGGATTTTAAAACTTGACCTCCCGAATGCACCATATAGATTCACTTTCCCATCGAACAAGATACTGTTGAAAAAAATCAAAGCAGTTTTACTGCCCTAAACCGTGATGACAGACACAAAAAAAAAAAAAACACATTATTATAAAATCAATACATTCATCGTTTCACTCAGTCACTCAGAATCTAAAATAAGCTTATAAACTAAATATATTAACTACAACTAATTTCTTGTTGTTTCCCTAAAATAGTGATGGTATTCTATACATTGTTTAATATATGGCACAAAACAACATATTGATATGCCAATCAATGCATAAAGTATTATTATATTATACTATGATCTAAAATGTATTTTAATAAATTGTAATATAGTTATATGAATTTATCAGATAATTAACAAAAATAAACAAATAATATGACCTGTATGGCTGTATAGGTACTCATATTTATTTTTGAACTTCTTATTATATAAATGACAAAATCCAATGATTAGGTATTTTTTTTTTCAGATAAATGATAAAACAATAAGAGTATAAAAATAAAAAAAAATATATAAAAATAGAGTTTAAATTAAACCCAAAGTTGAAGACCACTATATGCTAGACATAAAATTTGATGGTCGGTGGCAATATCTAATAGACAATCAATCTAAAGATAAAAAAAAAGGTGAATTAATTAACAAATATTAATTATTTGTATTTTTAAAACTATTAAATCAACTTAATATTAAATACACATATTACATAAAATAAAATAAAAATATTTAAATGAATTTAATTCATATTATTATACTTTATTATAATAATTATATACCTGTTGATTATGTGTGATATTACATTTTTGTAGTTTTGACCTTTTGTATGTACTGTTTTGAGAATCACTTTTAAGTATGTCAAGCAGTGCTCTTTTGTAATCATTAGGTATACAAGAATTCTCAAGCTCACGACATAATATTTCAATAGGATTAATGCCATTCATTTTGTCTTTACCAGAGAGAATTTTTTTTTTAGGAAACCATTGTATTTCTTTAGAGTTAAAGTCACTATCAATTCTTAAAGTTTCAGTTTTGGCCATTTTTGCCCAGTCTGCAGAAGGATCATTAATAAAAACTTGCATCACAGATAGTAACATATCTCGGTTATCAACTAGAGTTTTTAATGTATGCACCATTGTTTCACGAATAAAACCTTAAAGTAGTAATTGCATTTGTTATTTAGAGAAATAATTATAATAATATGTAATACTTTGTAAACAAACCTGTTAAATTTAGTGGTGTCATTAAAGAAACAATATGAGGAGACATTCTAAATGGTATCAGTTCAGGTATTACTTGTATACTAGTTGCAGTATGAAATGCAAAATTAAAATCAATCCCTAAAAAAAGTTAAATAAATTAAAATAACAACATTTAAATAGTTAACCATTTTATATTTTAAGCCAAATATTAAAATGGTAGATGTTTATAATTTAGTTAAAACTATACCTAATATTATATTACCTATGCAAAATCCCGTTTTTACTGAAACAATTGTGTTGTCTAGATGTCTATCACCGATTCCCAACAGCCAATGACAAATTGAAAGTACTGAGAAACTGGTTATAAATTTTGATCTCAAGCAAATATACGTTTCAGCACAATAACATAAGTTTAATAAAGATTTCCTAAAAATAAATCACTGTCTTAATATTACATAAAAATATTTCAATTACATCAAAAAACAATAGTCTACTTATTATCCTAGATCTTATTTTACAGAAAGCTTAAGAGGACATAACACGTACATTTGTTGTCTTTGTCTTACAAATGTGTAACATAGGACACTAATTATGCTTAGCAGTTAGCATTCATGTTTAGCTTTGTTAGAGTGAATCCACTTATTATGAAACTTGATTATAATAAAATAATTTGTGTTTGTATGTGGGTTTTTTTTTTGATAGTTTAATTTTTGAGTATGTTTTGCGTATAATATAGCGTAAAAAAACCCATATTATACAAACACAGATAATGTTCTTAACCTCAAGTTTCATAATAGATTGATTCATTCTAATTTTTAAAATAACCAAGTTAAACATGATCCCCTGAATGTAAATTTATTATGTTACGCACTTCTAAGATGGAGACAACACATGCAGGTGTACCGTCCACCAGTCCACAATTGTTATCTTCGCATAAGTAACATAATAAATTTAATTTAGAAGTTAGTTAAGTTCTTGTAGTTTTTTGCTTTTATTAGATTGAATTGACCAATTAACAAGACTAAAATTATGTATATTATAAACATTTTTAAATTGTAATATTTTACACACATACAACTCATTTTAAAATTAAAATATCAAAAAATAAAACCTTCAACAGAACACAGACAATGCATTTGCATATCAATCTTGAAAAGTCGTATTTAAAGCTAGATGACAGAGAAATCCACTTGAAGGTACAATGCTTAAGTACCTATGTAAAGTTTTATTTTGCATATTCTTGCATATTTAGATTTTTTTTCCTGCTTATTTGTGTATTTTTTATTTTATTTGGATATTTCTATATTTTTGATATTTTATTATATTAACGTGCATATTTTATTGAAATCGTAAGAGAAAACCAAAATGTTATAAAAAATGCAATCATTTATATTTTAACTGTATACTATGTATGGGAATTATAGCAACATACAATGAAGAGGTCGTTACACCAACATTTGTTGTCTCCGTTTTACAAGTGCTTAACATAGCAAATTGTATGCACAACAGAACACGAGTAGTTCTGTAGTTTCACCCCGTTAGTTTAAAAATCAGAGTGAAATGACATATTATAATGGTGTACGTCCTCTTAAAATATAAATAGATATTTCTTGCTATTTTAAAAATTACTTATGCTTTCTTTTTATTTTTAATCCGCATATTTGTAGTGCATTGAATGTATATTTCTGAAATTTTTAAGGCACATTTCAATGAATATTTTGCCAGTTTTTAGTGAATGAGTGCATGCTTATTTAGGTACTTTTTTCAACATTAACTTACAAACTCCGGTTATTACCTTCGATAATAAGTCAATTCTCTCTAATATTAATTAAAACTAAATGTGAACAAATACTGGTGTAGTTCTCTTAAATACTTAGCACTGCCAGCAGTAAAAATGCATATGCAGCCAACGTGGCATATTCTTTTAGAATATCATATATTATCATATGTTTAGTAAGAGTACAAGAGTGCACAAAAAGCCCGTCAGCTTGTCAATTGGTAAGAAAATATGAGCAAAGTACCTTAATATATCATCAGGGATTGATTGGACAAGCTGTTTAAATTTTGCAACAGTAACCAAACTATTATTATTTATAGTTGCTTGTGCATAGACAACCATCTTGTTTGATGATATAGACTTTTCAGACAGCCAACAATAATGTTCTACAACTTTAGACTGTCTAAAAATAATATAATTTAAACTATAATAACATATTGTTAAAATATTATAAGGAGTACTAACAATTGTTTTATTCCAGATTCTTTACCACCAGGAAAAGATTCACAAATTAAATCTTTTAATGTGACTGTATTATTAATCCATTCAATCATACCCAATTTTGTTGATATTGGAAACACCTAAAATATGTAGTTATTTTTTAATATTTCTAGTTCTAAAAGCTTACAAAAAAAAAAATTAGTATCTTACTATATAAGTCAAAAGTGACAGTTTTCTGTCACAACAATATGCATTATTTGACAATGAATCATTTATTACTTTATGTAATTGTTGAATTCGTTGGTCTTGCCTTAAATCTTCACCAAATTTAATTAAGAAACTATATTTTTCACCATTGTTTCCTATCATGGTAATTTTAATTGGATTTCTCATTGAAAATATTACTTGAACCTTAAATTTTAAAAACAATATTTAGATTATTTCTATTATACAACCAATTTAATGATTTTACATTTGGTTTAAATGATGCAATAGTAATATGATTGTCACTATTAGGTTTTTTTGTTCCAGAATACTGTCCTGGAATTTCAATAGTGTCTATATTATGATTAGAATACTGAGCTAGCCATGGACAATAATTAATTAAATGAGTAGACAGTTTTCTACTGTAGTGTGTATTTTTACGAGTATCTACTTGTTTTTTAATTTCTATTAATGCTATACAAACATCATTTAGATTGGAATTAGATGATTTGAATTTGTCTGTAAATAAGAAAAAATTAAAAATATAATAACAAGTAGTCTAAGCAGTGGCGTAAATTGGGTCCAATTTCTGGTGGTGCAGAGGCATATTATCAACCTATAATTTCCAACACAAAAATAATCCAACTTTCTAAGTAAAATCCTTCCTAACAAAAAAAAACTATATATTTATCCATACATTTTGTCAACATTTGAACTTCAAATGCTTATAAAAAAAATTGTGGCTATGTATTTTTAATATTTTTCAACGCTATTGTAACAATATATCAGGAGCCTTTCATTAAATTTTCACGCTTTTTACCCAACAAATAAAATTTTATTGATATTTATAGAAAAAAAAACTAAAAAAATTAAAAAATGACAATGTCCGGAAACAGCTCAAAGAGAGTTAAAATATTTTCAAAACTTTGTGGTGTATAGAAAATTAAAATATAAATATATAAATTTTCATGTATTTACAGTTATTTGTTTGAATAACAACAAATTAACAAAATCGCTACATGAGAAATCTAGTGAATATCCAATCTTGTAAAAATATGATTTTCAAACGCTCATAAAAATTTAATTTGATTTACTTGTGGACATTTTTTTTTTTTGATAAAGGCGTATACAAACTTATGAATAATCTTGTATTACATTTTAAAATCTTAGATTTGAAAAGAAACATTTTTATGATTTTTTCAACTCAAATTATATTGTTAATTTTCGTGATTTTTCTGTATTTTGTCAAGATTTGAACTTTAAATGCTTATAAAAAAAACTGTGACTAAGGATTTTTAATAATTTTCTAATGTCATTGTAACAATATAGTTGGAGCCTTTTATTAAATTTCCAAGCTTTTTTACCCAACCAGTGAATATTTCAATTATACATGTAAATGTTCATTTGTTTGGTCAAAAACCAAAATTGATTTTGTCGAAAACCGATTTCGGGTAAAAATTCCTGTTTTTCCTTAATTTTTATGTTGTTTTTCCTGGCGCTTATGAAACCTGAAGAGAATTTTAAAATTTGATTCAATACGACGTCTAGCTATCATCTGACATTTGACTTTTGAGAATTGAATGAACATTGATCCAGTGATAACACACTATTTTGGCGGTAGAATGTTGATAGCAATATAATTTTACCATATTATACCACAGAACAATTATACGTCTATTCTGTGCACGATTAAAGATATAATATCTTTAATCGTGATTCTGTGATACTGCCATAATAAAATACAAAATTCTGTGGATAGTGGTTACCATAGATAATAATCTAACTATTTATGGGGGTTGTACGATATTTTAGAATATAGATAGGCCAGATAGGGTAATAATTTAAATGATAATGTCTAATACATGCACTAAAATAACTATTTTGTACCTCTTTATATATTATATATTTCAATGATTTTCTGGTGGTGCATAAACATACCTTTGCACCACCACATTTTAGATGTGGTGGTGCAAGTGCTGCATTTGCACCACCCAGTTTACGCCACTGAGTCTAAGTAATATTATATGGTATGCAAATATTCAAGTAACTTACCAAAAATTAATTTAAGATTATTTTTAAAGATATCCAAGGTTTTAAATTCCTTTCCTTTGAAATGTTGGTTTTCTTCAGTAATAAAACAGTTCTTAAATACATTTTCAAATGCCAATTTAATCATACTCAAACAATTTGTTTTTAAACTCTCTTGCACATCATTTATATATTCTAGGAGCTGAGTAAACGGACAACAAACATTACTTATAGCTTTTACAAACATGTCCAAATAAATATCAGATATTAATGGAATGAGTCTGTAAAATAAAATAGATTAAGTTATTGAGTTAGTATTATTTTTCATCAAACAAATTTAAAATAGTATACCTATTTTGAAATATGAATAATGAATTAGAAAATATACTTGTCGTCTACTACACATCTACCGAGTTGACGGAGACGACAATTAAACTTTATTCTAATCAAAGTCCACTTCTATTTTAATAATGTAATGCACTAATGCCTATACTTGGGTCTAACCATTATCATGACTGTAATTGTAATTGTTATGAGATAATCAGTTATATATTAGTTGGTTCAATGTGATATACATTATTCTGTTAGCAAAAAATTTCAATTTAATTATTCAGTCATGGGAAAGCACTGTTACATTTATACAGGAAAATTACTTATTCAATTTATACCCGTCCTTGTGGACACTGACAAAATTCATATAAATATAAAATAACGAAATAAATTTAGACAATGGCACACAATTTATCGGTTTGTTTGTGTATTATTGAATACTATTTTACTAGATAATACATAAAGTTTTTTTTTATTATTATTAAATGGAAAAGTATAAAAATATGTGGTAGACCACCTATGATGTATAGAAACTTGCGAAAATACCAACATTTATATTCTTGTTAAAAAAATACTTTAATCTATTTTTAAAAGACAATTGTGAATACAAAAATTGACTGTGAAATTAATACTAATATTAATATTAAATATTTAAATAAATTTAAAAGTGTTGATGACAATATTTTGATAGATACAAAGAAAAGAATAATTTATTAATAATAAATAAAAAAACAATTGATTACACTACACTATAGTTAAATAATAATACATTTATAAACGACATACTTAGCCTTCAAGAATGTTTCACACTCTTCATTATTATACACATTTCTTTCCATAAAAATGTTCAAAGGTAACTGAATAGCTTTAGGATAAACTTGACATAAACGAATTAAAAGTGGACCAATTACATTAATTAGAGGAGAATCCAAACAACCTAATATCTGATTTATCCATTGCAGGAACATATACTCTGGAACATTTTGATTCTAAACATACAACCAACAATTATATAATTAAATACTATTCATTTATTGCACAAGTCAGATGATATAAAATACTTCTGAAATGAATGTTTCTTTTAATGAACAGTCAGATAGATTTTCAAATTGCAATATTATAGGAAATAATTCTGATGCTTTTTTAGAACCATATTTCATTGCTTTTAAAACAGATTCTATAAATAATATATATTTCTGATTGTCTTCAATGTTTTCTGTAAGTATACAATATAACTATAAAAGTGTAGATAGTTTATTATACACAAATAATGTTTTCTTTGCATTAATAGTTTGATAAAAAATAAAATTGTATAAATGATGAACACTCTATATTCATTATTCATGTTTTTAAGTTATGTTAATTGAGCAACTATGTCTATAGAAAATAAACTAATGATAAATATCAAGTTAAAATATTTAATTTATTTAACTAAATATAGATTATAGATTTACTTATGGTATAAATAAAATAAATTATTTTAATCATAATGTTACTAATTTGTATATAGTATGTACATACCTTTAAAATTGATCTCCTCTAAACAATATTGAGCTAACATCAAATGAGAATCAATAATCGTTTTAGTACATAAATTACTATTAAAAGCAATATGAATGCAATTTTTTAAGTTCTGTATAACAAAAGAGTCAATTTGTTGTAAAACTTCATCGAGACTTCTGTAAACACAAACAATATCAATAACATAATATTAAAAAAAAAAAAGAAAAACATACACTATTAAAAAAACCTACCCAAATTGTATGTTGCTTTTTATTTTACTCATTATCTCTAATAATACATCTTTTGATAGCAAACTAATATTTGATATTTCATGTAAAACATGAGATATATTTTTAGAAATATTTGCAATATGAAAATTAGTTTTTAATAAACAAATTGAAGAACACTGTTCTTCGATCATATTATCTAAAATTAAAAACAATACAATAGATTTATATATTATATAATATTGTGTATTAATCTACTTTGTTATAGTAAATTGTAAATATTACCTAATTCTGACCAAGAATTTAAATAGTATTTAATTTTCTTTTCTGTATCAATAGCATAACAACTAGACATTGCTAATATTTTACTACGACATAGTATAAAATCTGATGTCCAATTTTCAGTATTCTGAAATTAATTCATATTAATTTTAAAATATAACTTTGTGTAATAGATTCAAAATGTTTACTTCAAATTTAAATTCATTCATGTATTTTTTGGCAACATAAAAATTTTTTTTATTTATAGCGCTTTCAATTACAGCTAACATTGACTCTTTTTCATAATTGTTTAACATTTGTTTAAAACAACCATTTTCTTCTGATGGCAATTCATCTATATCGGTCTTGATCTTATTTAAGAAAATTGATCTGTTAAATTAAATGTGATGTAGTTACTATTATATTAATATATAACTAATAGATACATAAATAGTATTTAATAATAACCTGTTGAGCATTTTGATATCCCATAGTAATAATGAGTCAGAATCTATGGGCAGTTGCGATTGCCATGTTTGAATCTGTTTTCTAATTATTTTGGTATCATCATATGATTGAATTGAAGATAATTTTGTGAAATACTAAAAAATATACTTAGGATAAATTTACAACCAACATTAAACAAATAAATAATCTCACATAGATTTCAGAAAGTGTTTGTAAATTTAATAATTTATCAGCACGTAGTTTATAATATTGAGGTGATATGTTTTCCCATTCTTTAAGAAAGTTGCGCATTCCAAGTTTACACCATAGCTGTGCTTTATTTAAATCATCACAACATAAAAATATCATACAAGCTTGAGCTGGTACACGTTTCTATACATAAATTGTAAGCATTTTTTTAATATAAAACGAAAATCAAAATCCAAAATATATTACCAATATATATTCTTCTTTATGTCTATCATTTAACCAATTGCTAAATGTCTCTATAAATTTACCATCCGATATGCCATTAAGTATTTCATTTAATTCTGAATGTAAAATTCTATGTAAAAGATGGTCTTTATAACTATAATTTATACAATACAAATTTAAGACATTTTAAAAATTAAATTAGCTTACATGCATACTAAAAAAATTTACTAAAATGAGTTTATGACTGAATATATAATATAATTGAAATAATATAATAACATATAATACAATTGAATACTTACCAATTATTGTCCCAAATTTTTTCATAGTTTTCTCCAGTTTGAGATTTTAACATTTTGTTGATTTCTTTCCAATCAGATAAATTCTCTGAGCACTAAAATGGAATTATGGAAAACAATTCATTAGGTATGGGTTATCATTTTGTGATTAGTTATTCAAGGAAAACATTTTAATACTTTATAATATTCTTCAAACAAAAAATCTTTATCACTTTCTAAAATTATATTTTCATCATTACATTCTAATACAAATTTGAACTTCATTTGAGCAATTCGCCAATCATGAGATTGTTCAGCTTTCAATGCCTCTTTTAATGAATCACATGATAGATTATTTATTTTTTCGTGAAATATACCTTCAACAACATCCAATTCACCCATATTTTTGTATATCCTTTGGAAAAACAAAAGCTTAATTATTTGATAAGCAAAAAAAAAAAAAAAAATTATATGATAATATACTCGGCTAATTTAATCCAATTATCATCCAGACGTTTGTAAGTAATTTTAGATTTTTTTTCAATGTGTTCATCAACTTGTTTTGATTGTAAATAATTTATTGATGTTTCTATAACTAATGCTCCTAATGACATTAAGCCACATGATGTTGCAACTAATGAAAATGTACAAATGTTAAAATAGTTCATTGTTAAAGATAGATAATACACTTGCCTTCAGTTACTCTATTTGGATCTAAATTAATTTGGGTAGGATAACAGTATGCTGTATCTAAGATAAAGCCTACAAGACTATGATTACAATGACTATGATTTATCATAGTAGTCAAAGATTTATTCAAGCTTTCAAAATATTGCTGGTTAATTTTTGAATTATTTTTTAATCCGCACATGATTGATGAGGAAATTATTCTTGCTATATTATTATCCCTCTGAAAAATTAATATTTAAATTGATTTTATATACTATTTAATTACGAGGAAGGAAAATTACGTAACACCAATAATGTAACATTTACTAGGCAAGAGCTGTTCTAATTTACAGATTTTAAAATATAAATAGAATCTGTTAAAATTAATTTTTTTGGTAAAAATATTCATTAAATGTAAGTAAAATTACTGTGTGGTATATAAAATTATGTTTCTCATGTATTAGATAAGTACAAGTATGAATGTATTCTCTGTGACTCCTTTAAAGTATTAAATAAAAATATAATACAAATAACAAGGATACATACAATGTTGCTGTCTTAAAAGAAACTATGTTGCATCTGGATCAGGATTGTATTTAATGATACTTACTTTGGATAATTCAATCAATGGCTTAATTACAGATGCATTTGTAATTTCAATATCAGGAAAATCCCCAATCCTATATTTTCTGTACATATTAACAGATGATTCACGTTTTTGTGCTCTTTCTTTCTTAAATATTTCACGTTTAACATTTGTTTGTACATTTTTTATTGCAAATTGTTTACTTAAAATTGATTTGTCACTTAATATACGGACTTTTTTTTTCTGTATAAAATCGGATTTTGAATTTAGTATATTATCTAAAAAATATTAATTGTATAGTGTATATTAAAAAATATTAATTTTATTAAAATTTATAAAAAATAAAAAAATATACCAAAATTTTGATTCCAGTTTTGTTGATTAACATCCAAAGTAGATATGTTTATTTCGTTCAATGACATTTGAGAATAAGACTCTAGAGTTGAAATATTATCAGTTAGTTGAGTTTGAAGTATGGTGGGTTGAAACTGTAAAGTCATTGTATTTTTTAATTGGAATTTTTGCTGAATATTAGATTCAGAATTTCCAAGGGTATTTGAACAGTTAAGTTGGCCAACTATAGTGTCAGCATACTTAGGAAAAGTAGACATATTTTTTGCACGCCATGATGCTGTTAAATTATAATCTTCAAATTCACAAGCATGCAGAGGATATTGAAATATTTTTTGTTCGTAATCTAAAGATGTGCAACATGATTCTAGTAGTATGCTAACAAAGTTTCCTAGAAAATGTGATTCAATGTCTGGTGAATAGAGTTGATCCAAAAGAATTAGTAAACGATCAACGCATTTCAGTGGTAATCTTTTATCGTCAGCCCAAAATCTAGTTGGTAAAAATAAAAAATGATTAATTCAGTTTGAGTTATTTAATTGTATTAATAATTTTGGCAACCTAAACACTTTATGTCGAAGTTCATCATCATTATCCATAAGACCATTTAATAAGACCTTTTTACATTGTTCTGTAATTTCTTTTGAAGTATCAGCATTATTTCCTCTATACAATTAAAATACCATTAACAAATATTATTAATTTATAATACTTACCTATATATATATGTATATTTTAAATATAATAATTCTTTAACTTACAAGTACATTTCATAAGTGCTACACATAATATCATAAATCAACTTTCTATGATCATTATTATATTGATGTGAAATGTCAGCAATTATTTTTATTAATATAATGACATTTTTGGCATGAATAGTTGGTATAAGTTGTAAAGTAATGTTTAAACAAATTAGTTGATCATCAGTTCCGCTAAATATAAAGTAAAATGATTTTAGTATTCAATCTTTTAAATTTAAGAATTTTAAATTTCTTATAACAGTTTATGTTTTATAAAACAATTTTTTTAACGATCAAAATTGTCAGTAGAAAATATGAATTTTTATAATGATATAGAAATGATTTAACTTATACACCTGTCAACTTTGGTTTTAAGAAGGATATAGTACACTACAAAAAAATTGGGTAAGTGGATGTTGCTCTGCTGTATAGTAGGTTACAAATGGGTCACTGTTATGGGTGTAATTAAATTTGAATTCAATGATATAATATCATTGAATACGAAAAACGATTCTGAGAGAAGATAGTCTTTTAGCCTATAATAATATTAGTAAGTAAGTATATTTTATGATATTAGTGTTTAAAGTAAATATTTTAGTATCATGCATTAGTATCTACTACAGTAGGTTAATACATTTTTGGCAAAAAAATTACATTTGAAAATGTAAGTTTGTGTATAAAACATAAAATAATATTATAAAAGTTTCAAATATCCACAAATAGTATTAGTAAATTACAACAAAATAACTTAAATTGTTGTTCTCGGTTTTAAATATGCAATTTTGTCAAAAATTTTATTGGAAATGTTCATAAACAAATCAAAACAAGTCGAAATTTTTAAAAGTTTTATCTAGTGTAGAAAATGGTATAATAAACATATTATGTAAATTTCAAGTGTCTACAGTTATTACTTTTTGACCCAACGAATAACATTTTATTGAAATCTATAGAAAAAAAACTAAAAAAATTTGATGGTGATATGTTCGTAAACAGTTTTAAAGGAGTCAAAATATTTAAAAAATACTTTGGTGTAAAGTAAATAATAATATAAATGTTCAGTGAAAATGTTATGCATCTATGATCATTTGTTTTAGAGTTACACCAAAAACCAAAATGGAATTTGTCAAAAACCAATTTTGTGTACAAATTCCTGTTTTTCCATATTTTTTTATTTGTTTTTTAAAAACTTCTGGGAATTTTAACCTACCCAATGCACCAACTAGAATCACTTTCCATCAAACAAGATACTGAAATTGAAAATTGAAACATTATTTTTACTACTTATCGTGTACACACACAAAAAAAAAAAAAACACACATCATTGTAAAATCAATACATTCATTGCTCCTCTCAGAATCTAAAATTACTTTAGTTCTAAGTTTAGGTTTTATAGAATAAGCTGTGAAAATATGGAATTTTGTAATCAAGATTAAGAATAAGGTATCAAGATAATATATAGCTTATAGCAGTTAAAAATAATATTAATGTGTCTTTTATGAAATATTATAATTTATTTTGCATTTTTATAAGCAACTGTTTAATATTTATTTATAGGAATACATATTTTCATTTTTTTAACACTATACAATAAATATTTATATTTTTTAGTTTTTAAATTCGTATAATTCTGATCAGTGGTAATAATAATTTTAAGCACATATTATTAAAATGTAAATACATACTTGTCTTTTAGCATGTTGAAAAAGCCATTTAGTTCTGTAATTTTTTCATATGGATTATTAATTATGGCCATTCTATTCAGAATCATTTCTAAACATTGAGTTCGATGAATACCTTGGAGTTTCTCAAAAATATGAAATAAATTATCCAAATACCTAAAACAAAATTTAAGTACGAAAAATCATAAAATGAATACATTTTGTTTAAAAAGTATTTACTTAAATATAAATATATAATTATATTAATATATTTTGTGTTGCAAACTTTTTTCATAGCTATTGATATTGATAACTTTTCAATTAAAATTGTATTATTCATAAACAATCAATTATTCTTTAAATGAGAAGAAAGGAGAAATAATAACTGTAATATATAATACAAATATTTATTACCTGTCAATAATCTTTGAGTAATGCTTAAGAATATAATACAGACAACTTAAAACTTTAGTTACATCCATGCTTTCAGAAAATTTTAAAACTGAAGACAGACATTGCAACAGTTCCATTTCATTTGTGGATTTTTCATAACAGATCCTGTGAAAAAATAGATTTAGAAAATAGATTCATTACATCTAGTATAATATTTTTATAATTACTTTAGTAGCATTCCAAATATCTCTGAACTAAGCAAATAAATCACTTTATTGTTATGGTTTAAGGTTCCAGTAAGCGAACTTAAAAAACTAGAAACAAAAATTTAAATATAAAAACAAAAATTTATAATTTAATTAAATAAATTGATTGATATAATAATTACCTTTTTTTATTAAATGTGTTGAATGGTATAATACCATTGGCAGATAAGATTCCAATTAAATGCAAACCACATTCTAATGATTTGTCATTTATCGGATTTGGTTTTATTAAAGATAAAAGTTCATCATAATCCATTTCTAGAGAACATTTCCAATTTTCAACAATAAATCTACAAAAATATATATATAACAATTACTTTTAATTTATTAACTAAATTTTCAATATAACTGCAAAATAAACAATTTTAATTCTAAAATTTTTGATTTTCTCTATAGTTTAACAATTTGACAAGTCTTGAAGTATAGGTTTTCAAAAATTGTGTATAAGAGAGGAATGACATATATATATATACGCTTTTACTGCCATTTTATTTTATTTTATAAATTAAAGTATTTATCATATAATAATATTAAGGCTAAAGTTCGAATTTAGGTATAATGCACATTATCAAAATAATGCGCATATTATCCAATTTTGGATCACTGTGCTCAGAATCTAAAATAGAAATACAAGGCAAAATAAATAATATTTTATTTTATTCTTTTAGAATGAATTTTAACTAAATTGTTATACAATTTTATCCATTCTTATAAAAAAATTACTTAAAATATAAAAATGTCAAGAAAGGCTCTAAAAAGTAAGTCTTAAAAATTCAAAATAATGCAAAATAAAAGTTACATTAAAAAAAGATGCAATTTGCATTCAAATCCGTTCCTAATAATCAGTATTTATTAAATATATATATGGAAGTTGTAATGTATTAAGTAATATATAAATATATGCAACGGATGCATATAATAATTAAGTTTTTAGTAGATGATAGTATATCAATCTTAAAAGTGAAGCATATTATAGGTAAATACATAACTCAAACTTCTCATATGCATTTAATATTTATAATATTATTGATTAATTAATATAATATATATTTGTATGTACAAATTATAATACAAATTAGATTAATTTTAATTGAATAAATATATTTACTTGATGAATTCCATATTGTGTTTAAATACATTTTTTATTTCGCTATGGGAAACTGACAAAATAAAACATAATAACTTTTTAGCAAGGAGTTTCTCATATTCTGTGGAGGGTACTGCAATATTATGCCATGAAACAAGCATTGATACCTAAAAAATATTAATTTTTGTATAGATTTATTGAAAGTATCAATAGTATAAACAAAAATATTTAAGTATTACCACATCAGTTATAACATAATTTAAATTATTCCCGAGATGTTTATCTAGTACAAATTGCATTAAAGGACCAAGCCAATGTTTTGCATATGGTTCAAAATTAGTTTCACAGTTAATTATCAATTTTATAAGAAATATTTTTGAATTAATTGTGTCTGTTGCTTTATCACAGAATACTAATTTTAAATTATTCATCCAATCTGGCATATCCACATTAGGCTAAAATATATAAAATAGAATCCTAATAATTAAATGAATACACATGTAAATATCAATATACATATTTTATAATAAATTGTATAACAATTTTGAAAAATATCTATTTTAGTAATAAGTAATAAATATTTATTTTAAGCAAGCATCATCTCAGTTTTTTAAATTCCAGTAGAAATTACGAAGATATAGAGAAGTAAAAAATAAGTCTAATAGTTATATAAAAAATTCTATTACTTTCATTGCACTGCCAATCATGTTTTCTGAACTTAAGTATTTTATAACGGCACATAAATGTGCCATACATTCATGGTTATTGAAACTGTCCATTTCTAGTTCAACACTTAACATTTTATGGAGGGATTGTGACTAATAACAAATATAAAAATGTTTCAATTTAAAACAGTCTACAATATTTTTTTTAAAACTTTTTTTAGTACATTCGGTGATGAACAATCTTCTACAAAGTTTGATCTTAAATAAGAATTATTATAATCATAGCTTCCCAAATCTTCAACAAGTGTATTCTTTAAATGACTACTCAAATCAATATATACTTCAGGTATATTCTGATTGGATTTTGTTCTTATGTTAATTAGTTTTTTTTTCCGTTGTGGTACCTAAAAATAAAAAAATACAAAACATTCATTGTATATAAGTTAATAACAACTAGCGTTTAAATTATGCAATTGATAATACTTGAATACTTTTAATTATTATTTTACCTTTTCAAAATCAATAGGAAATTCATAACGTATAGTACAATCTACTAAATTTCTCCAAATAAATTGTTTTGGAGGACGCTCATTAAACAGAAATATTGTGTATTTATTAAGATCATCCTCAGTATTGCTAATAATAGTAATAAGTGCGTTATATGAAGAACAATGTAACTGTCTAAACAAATGTTTTATTTCATTTGATCCTTTTGTATAATCAACATTACTATAACGAACTTTCACAGCACTATGGACAAATAAACTATGCGTATTAACTAATAAGGTTTAATTTTTTTGTAATATTAGGTAAATAATCTTACGAAGTTCTAAACTGAGTTATTAAATTTTTAGATTGGCTCCCAATATATGTGCATGGTATAGTACAACCATCATTAAGTTCTATGTTGGTAAAGAACTTGAACATCTCTTCTATAAGCTTAAAACAAGCTATTTTTGATATTAATAAATGTCGTGCCTAAAATAAAGCACATAAGATTTTGATTAAAATTTAAAATAAAAATATTCTTGGAATTAAATTCAACCAAAAAATATACTAGTTGGGTTTTTAAATGAAGGAAAACAAACATTTTAAAATTATGGTAAACTAATATTTAGGTTATAAGTATATAAGTATAGGCTAACCACAGTATTAACATATTATTGGTAAATGTTAATCCAAGCTATAATTTCTAATTGTTAATTGGCTAATTTATAAATTGTATAATAAATTAAATAATAATTTATAAATTACTTTTCCACTGTCATTTGCCAAAAGATTCTCATTTACTGTCTTCAAAATAAAATCAATTATATTTGTATACATTTTTGTAATTACATTTTTTCTACAAAAAGACATAATGGGGATTAGGAAAATATTAGAAATCATTTCTCTTCTACTTTCAGATATAAATTCATTTCGAAACTTTTCATATACAAAATACCAACATAGAAGTTGAGTTTCATCAGATAGTCTAAAATAAAGATATAAAACATAATAATACAATTGAGTATAAATTATAAGTAAATACAAACATATAAGAATAATATTAAGTTTATAAATATTTTTTTAACCTTCGAGCGGGCGCGCGGACAGTTTTTACACTGCATATTTGAAAAAAACCGAGCCCATTCGTTAAAAGTTTCAACAAGCGAACCTATCCATTAGGTAATCTCTAATTTCTTATCTATAGTCGTATATAAGGCAGTTGTTATAATTAACATAAACATAAATTCAAATGCGGCTCTAAATTGTGTGGTGCTAATAACGTCGATTGTGTAACTGCAAAATGCGCGCCCTCTAGAAGGTTAAATTATTTTAGAATACATTAAAAGTAAACTTTAATCTAATTAAGTTTTTTTAAAAAGCTGACATCTTGTAGAATTTGTAATTTGTGCATGCTACACATTATACAGATAGCATAGATTACAAAATTAAACTATATTAAAAATATTTAAAACTATAAATTTATAAGGTTACATAATTTGTTTAATATAATTAAATTTGAAAGACCAAAATCGTGACATGAAAGTACTAAAGTTTTCTTTAAGTTTAACCAAGCCTTAATATAAAATAATTTGATAAGTTTAAATTTTAGGCAGAACATACTAAAAAGTAAGTGGTTATTTGGGCTAACTTAGAAATATTTTTTTAGCTTTAATCTAATATAGTTTATATTTTCAGTGTAAAGTTGAGTATTTTCTATTACACATTATTAAAATTACCTTTTAAAAAAATAATGCAAACAATTTTCAACTCGTTCAAAAAATACATGGTTGGGATCTTTAATACACCACTCAACTATCATTTCAAATAATAAATATGAAGAACTCAACTCCATACCAGTTAAGATTTTTTGAAATGTAGTTACTAGATTAGTAAGGTCTAAACTATGCGGTTTTAATTTTGACGAGGTCTCAGAAAAATGTTTATTTCTTAAGTCAATTAGACATTTTCTAAAAACAAAAAAATAAGCAACATAATTAATTACCTATCAACTTTATTCACATAGGTAGTTCATAATATGAACTAAAAATTAAAATGATACTACCTAATAGAATAATCAAGAGGCTCTTTGTAATTTTGACTTGAGACTAATTTTGGTAAAAATCCAAGAAGTCGGCATTTATGATAAATATTCAAATTGCTATTAGCCAAATTATCACAAATCCATTTCTGAAAAAATGTCATGCTTTCATTTCTAAATGTATCAATTACATTAGATGATAATTCGACAAATTCAAATATTTCATTCCAAGAAAATTTATTTCTTAACTGTTCACAGAATTTTTCACTGTTTACAATTTTTTCAATTAATATCTTTCCTTGGTCATCTCTAAATATAATAAACATAATAGTTAATGATAATAATTAAAAATGAATATAATGTATAGCTTACTTTTTTTTATTATTCAATGTTTTAAGAACTTCTAAGATCACATAAAATGTCTGACCACTTAATGGGTATTCAGTAAGCAGTTTAATAACAAAAATGTCAGGATTTTTTAAAAAATACTTTGTTATTGGTTTACTGAATAAACTAAAGAAATATTGACCGAATACTTTTTGTTTATATTTGCTTATGTCAATAATATAATTCTTATCCATGATTAATAATGTTATTATATCATTCTGAAATAATGAAAACAAAATATATAAGTTTCATTACAATTTATAATTAAATAGATTTTTTTAAATGTATACCGCATAATCAAGGTTTATTAAAAATTCTATTAAATTTTCCAGGTATGACAATCTAACTGACTCAACATCTAAAATTACTCCATCATTGTATACATATTTAAATAAATTTTCAAGAATATATTTTCGATTCACAATTTTTTCAAGATCCTATGAATATAAAATATTGTAATTTAAAACAAACATAACTTTAAGATATAAGTTTAAATTCCTTTACTTATTTTTACAATATCAACATAAATCAGTTACTTTACCATAGTTGAAAATATATTGCATTCAAGGATCAGCTGATTTACAGCAATAAAGTTTATTTTTACTGTATATTCAGTTATTGTATTAAAATTGAAGACAACTTCAGACCAATTTGCTGAAAGATGTTGTTTCAATTTGTTGTTAAATTTATTTGAAACACAGGATATTTTAATAAATTGAACTATCACTGGTTTGTGGAGATTTATTTTTTCATCGGAGTAAACCATTTCACAATCAAAAAGACATCTAAAAAAAATTACTGATTATTTAGTACTGTAGACATAATACTAATTTAATGTAATTGCACATAACAGCAGCATTGCAAGAATCGTGTCAACATGTACACAGTTTTTGTACCCGTCCTGACATAAACCTGCATGTTACCATTATTGTAGGATAATAGAAAAGTTATTTTTAACCTAAATGGTATTGCAATTGTTCTTAGTTAGGTATTATTTATTAAAAAAAAAAATTGTTATTTACTGGTTTATATGTGTAAAAATGGACCAATTTTTAACTAATTTAGTATTGTTATTATGTTTATTTTATTTGCTTCAAACAATTTTTAATGAATACATTTTTTAAAATTATAACAAAACAAATATTCAAAGCTTAAGAGATCCAAAATTACGTTGTAACCCACTGATTGAATCCACTGGGGTAGACTGACACATAATCGCAAAATAATTATAGTACACATAAATGTATATTTTAACATGCTCAAGTACACTCAGTGCCTGCCTATTAGTATTACAATTGTAATAGTGTTTAACCATAGAACATAGAGTATATTTTTTAAATCTTAAATAATAAATACAAATTTAAAATTATTATTTCAATCAATAAAGCACAATCCAACCATGTGAATTCAAAAAGAATTCATGTTAAAGGGAACTACTAGTGGTTGTATAAATTATGACTGTATAATATTAGAATTGTAAGTTGGCATTGGTCACTCAGATTATGACATATAATGTTACTAATAAAGGTAGGGCCAGTCTATTAGTGAAAAATCTATGCAAGCAAGCCCTAGTTATAGTAAAAATTAAACTGATTTACTTGATAGCAAGATCGTAAATTTTCTCCTGATTTGCATCATCCAACAATTCACATATTAAATTACTATCAAATACATTTATGAATTGAAAGATACCAATTATAACATGGTTTTTTAAAGTATTAAAATGTCTGGATTGAATAATAATATCTTTGTCACTTTCATTGAATGGTATATTCATAGATGTTAACCATTGCATTAAACTGAATTCTTCTATATGAAATAAAAACTGATGAATAGACTGAAACAAACTAATTATTTTTTTACATTAGGTACTTTTTTTAAATATTATATTAATACAATATTTAATAGATTCTAACATTTAAAATTAAAAAGAATGTATTTTAAAAATTTAAGATAGGATGTAAGAAAGATAACTGAAAATGAATACGACATAACATTAATAATAACACTTTTTAGGTACTAATGTTAAATAATTATTAACAACTCTCACCAAGAATAGGGGGTCTTCAGTAGTTTTGTATCCATCATACTTCCTTTAAAAAGTGATGTATAACAATCCAAAGTAGCAATAAGTTGATTCAACCAATGTATTAATATGCTTATGTTCTTCAAAATTGTATATGAATTTAAATCTCGTTCAATACAGTTAATTAATTCATTTTCTCCGTGTGATATTATAAAAAAATTTAGTATACTTTTTAATGAATTGTGATCTGTAATTGAGTTTTAGTTATTAATAAAAATATAATACAATAATTTATATTAAATCATAAAAGTTATTTAGTGGTCTAATAAATTAGAACTACACATTTTATCTGCATATTTAAAAAAAATATTAAATATTATTACTAAAAGTGACCTGTTATTATGATATAATATAATATATAATATTAACCTTATACTTATCCTAATGGTGTATACACATTATGACAAGATATATCAATGCAGTTAAAACATTTTAATTACTGACTAACTACTTAAAGCCATGCAATTGACCATCCGGCGTCTAATATACATTTAAAATATATGGTTTAAAATTTCCTACATGTGGTTGAATGTTATTTTATTATTATTTAGCGTGGATTAAACGCATGCTTTTAAATATGTATTCATTTTGTCATACACAATGGGTGAAAACTAAAAATGACATATGCAGTCAACGTGTTAAAGATACATAATTCCTCAACTATTGATTAAGGGGATTCGATACCGCAATTTTCTGTTTTTGTCTAACACATGCGCGACATAGTAGTTTAGACGTGTTTTTTGCCAAACATTCCAATTGATCTATTGAAGCAATAAGATTTCTGAAAACAGATTTGAATTTTTCGTCAAGTATACTTGAAATCGGCTTTCCCACATTTTTGATTTTTTGATTTTAACTTCTCCAAAAATTGAAATAACAGAATTTTTAAATACTCTTTTTGAATATGACATTTAAAAAAATTCAGGATATAATATCAAAAATGTGGGAAAGTCGATTTCAAGTAGACTTTATGACAAATTCAAATCTGTTTTCAGAATTCTTATCACTTCATTGGATCAATTGGTATGTTTGGCAATAAACACGTCTAAAATACTATGTCGCTCGTGTGTTAGACAAAAACAGAAAATCATGGTATCAAATCCTCTAAATAGCGAGCAATAGTTATTGTTTTTACTATCATCACACATAAAAATCCTTTTTAAGCCATTTCTAGCTAACTGTTGTCTATATTTAAACTTTAGTGACATTTATCTAAATTAACAATAACGTTAAGAATGTCACTGGACTACTTGCAACCTTAAAATCTTATAATGCATAAAATGAGTTAATTTTTAAAAGACTTCAAAATATAACTTATCTTGTTCTAAGAGATTAAAAATATATAAGTAAAATTTATATTTGTATTACCTTTTACATTAATAGAAAGGGAATTTGCCAAATCGATACACTTTGATCTACAATTGGTCATTGGTGATCCAATATATCTCAAAAGCCACTCAACTACATTAAATAATTGAGTTCCAAGAAATGGTTTTGGTATTTTTCGTGAATTACAAACCTGTATTTAATTCCAATAATTTTAATTAATTAATAATATTAAGGGGGCTGGAGCATGATTCATTTTCGGTCGAAAACATAGCTCACAACTTCAATCACAAAACATTGGGTGTCAACAATGTTCTGATATTAATTTTGAAAGTAAATTTGAATTTGTCACTAAATTATATTTGCTTTGACAATTTAATATTTCTGATTTTTATTTTACGTAGAAATTTACTAACAAAAAGAGTAAAAATAGATCATATTTATAATTCAAATTTAGTATAGATACAGAATATGAAAAATGTACGACAGTTAAAGCATATTAAATTTAGAGGATAATTCAAAACTGCTTTCAAAATTTAAATCGAAACATCCTACTAAGTGCAGTGATTGAAGTCACTGGCAGTATTTTTTGAAAAAAAATTTTTGTAATTTTATAAAGAAATGGTGACATTTGCATGTGCATTTCACTATGATACCCCTATACAACAGGATCGGTACTACGAATTACACACACCAATATTCATTTACTTTCAACACATTCACAAGACCCATATAGACTGAAATATAAAATGCCTAGTTTTTACATTTTACTCCATAGAATGGATTATGCTCTAGCCCCCTTAAATTTTAATTCAACATTACTTCATTAAATAAGCTTGATTTTTCCAAGAATACTCTTTGTAGATGATCTATAGATTTTAAAACATGTTGTTCTGAATTTGTCGATTTGGTCGAATCAAGAATAACAACAAAATAATATAATAATTGAATCCACAATTCATTAATAACAGTTTCATCTTCTCGTAGTATAGAGTAGCAGGAATTAAAAGCAACAGCAGCTCCTAAATTAAATATACGTACATTAGAATTGTATAAAACATATTATTTATTGATTAGATTTTAGGCAGAGCAAAGAAATCTAGCTTTTAGAATAATGCAGTTGTTTAAAATTACTATTAAACTTAGATATTTAATTACCATTACCCCTCTATAGCTATTTGTATTTTAATAACTTATAAAATTTGTTTTTATATAATTTATAATTATTTGTGACATGTTAGAGTTGAACTTGCAAGATTTATTTTAAATGCAAAATGTATTTTTTTTTTTTTTTTATTGAGTTTGAGCCTGGCAACTTAGGCCATTAGCTGTTGGTTTTTTTGTTTGTTTGTAAGTTGTTGGTAGGGGGAAGGAACGGTTGAAAACACGTTTTAGTATGTGTGGCAAGGATTCGTTGCTAAAAATCCCGGGTGGTCATCCATCCGGGAACTAGCAACGCCAGCCGTTACGTACACTTGGTGTTTCCGCAGTTGAGTGTAAGCACTGCTCCACAGGTATTTATTTTTAATTGAAAGTAATTAAAACTATAAATTAAATATAGATATATTAATAATATACCTAGGTACTTAAAACTGCATTAAAAATAATATTTACCTAGCTGCTTATTTGGATCAGAATGCAAACAAAAAGATTCAATTTTTTTTATAATAATGCGCAAACTAATTGAAAGTTTTTGAGATAAGTTGTCTTCTTTTAATGTCCAGCGTAAAAATTCCATAATACATTTTGAAGAAAAATCTCTAACTGCTTCATTGCTATTTTCTGATATACTATCCTGCAAATACATAAAATGTACTTATAGATAATATTTTTTAACTAGTCAGTCGTGGTCATCAAATTATGTTGTAAAAAGCAATCCATGAATTAGTAATGATATACAGTGGAATTTCGATCAGTCAAAATTCAAGGAAAATGAAATTTTTTGAGTTGTCGAGGTTTTTTCTTTACTAAGGTTACGTAGATTAAGCAAGGGAACGGCATTTATTTCTACTTATTAAGGTTCAACTTAGAGATTCCACTGTATTTAATTACGAACAATTATATTATTAAATCAAATAGGTACTCTTAACAGTGGTGGTCAAATGACCGTGTGATACATTGCTAAGTATTGTTCAATAAAGTGTGACACATTAATTTTCCAACATACACTATTTGATCATAAAAATATAATTTATAGTTACCATTTTATACCTATATCTAAGTTATTATAAGTATAGAAAAAAAAGGTCATGGTGCGATCCGCCCATCCTCCCAGTTTGATTGCCATTAACTCTTAATTATAGCAGAATTAAAAATATAAAATAACATATTTTTGAATTATCAAAAGATGAAAAATTCCAACAAAAAGTATGTGTAACTTAAATTATAAAATATTGAAAACACTATTAATTATAACTACGGTAAATATCCTCAATAAATATTGATTATTACCTTTTTTTTTAAAAATGTTAATTTCAGTTGTAGGTATAAAATATTAATCTAATTAGTATGTTATAAAAAACCGAAAAAAAAAAATTTTATTTACCATTAATATATCAATAATTATAGGAGTATAAATACTATTATACTGGATTCCACTTGCAAAATAATGAACAATTCCAATTGCTAAAGGTTCAAAAAGTTGTTGAACTAGATTATCCATGTCACAAGCTAATTTTATAACTATTGGAATAATTTTTTTTGTAATCATTTCCATTTCTGTTGGTTTAGAACGTTCTAAAATAAGATCTATAAAAAAATATATTAACTTTAATTTATAAATTAATAACAAATAACAATGCAGAAATCTGAAATACAACTTGAATATAATATCTTCTATATATTATATACAACAGTGGCGAAGCCAGGATTTTTTTTTTGTGGTGGGGGTAGTTTTTCTCAGCAGTGGTTTATCTAGGTTTTACCATAAGTGTAACATGTAGATGCCGAAGTTATATTTTAGATTTTGGTTCCTATAACCCTTATCATATTTATTGATGATAATAATAATACACTTTTTAAATTGTCTTAATATTTCGGAGGGGGGGGGGGGGCTGCAGCCTCTTCCGCTACCCTGGCTCCGTCATTGGTATAAAAATTAATGTATGGGGCTTATAGACTTAGAAACTACTGAACCAAATGGCACCAATTTTTGCACACATTTTCATCAACTCGGGGAACGTTCTTTGCTTTGTTTTTCAACCCCTATAGGTTGCTATGAGATGTCTCACATATGAATTTTCTTTTACTTCACAAAAATGTATTAGTTATTTGTTTATATAAGAATAGGGTTGCAATTGGTTACAGAAATACAATTTAAAAAAAAAAAAATAGTAGTGTGTAAACTATTTGACATATTTGGCCCAGTCAATACTTTGAGTTTGACTTATGCCTGATCTACATTATTCATTATTAAATAATACAATAATAATTATGACAGGGATAAATTGTCCACATACAGCGTTTTTTTGAGGGGACCAATTGTCCGAAATTCATTTAAAAGGCATGATTAGCATATTCAATTTAATAAGAGAAAAGTATTTTTCACAAACAAGAAGAAAAAAAGTTTAGATTTAATTACAAAATATTTAGGTAATAAAATTGAATTAAAATGAACGCATTTGAATCTAAAATATTAATAATAATTTGTATAATAGTATTGTTTTAATTTAATATTACACTAGTGGAAATGGTTAAAGAAGTACTAAATGTCTAAAAGTTGGTATAGGAGTTAAGCTTCATAACTTAGTCAGTCAAATTAGTAGCATATGCTGATGACATAGGTAGCACTAGTGGCGCCGATCTCTATGTTTAGGTATTACGGATGCAATACTTAATTTAGGTGGGAAGGAGGAGGTGGGTGGTACACTGGTTCATGGTTTTTATTTTTGCCTGTGTGCTGTACCTTAGATCATGATCTAAGGTGCATACTATAGAAACATAAAGGTATATGCAATACCATATAAGAGTGACATTGGAGCCACTGTATATCGCTACTATAGTACATATTATCAAAAACCAAAGGTGGAAGACAATGGCAGAAGATCTCATTGAAGAAAGTAAACAAATGGCCTAGTTCAACGAGATGTAAATTAAGAAAAGATAAAATCACAGAACAATAGTTATAGACATAGAGTTTTATATGGTAGAAAGCTTCAAATATCTAGGAGGAATGGAAATAATTTTTCATGCAATAACCATAAGGAAATCCAGAACAGAATTAATTCAGCTAATAAATACTTCTTTACTATAAAAACAATTTTTAAATCCAAAATAATATCAATCAAATCCAAGTAAACACCATTATAAAGGAATGAGTGACAATTCATCTAATAACGTTATTTATTTATACATAGTTTAACGGGCTATGCCCTTTTTATAATATTTAACAACTGTTGTAATAACATGTGTGTAAAAGACAAGGAGGTAAATTATAAACTTGTTATTTAATCTTATTACAATACAAAAAAAAAAAAGGTGGGTAAGTGGATGTCGCTCTGCTGTACAGTAGGTTACAAGTGGGTCACTGTATAATGGATGCTTTTAAATTTGAATTCAATGATACAATATCATTGTATAAGAAAAACGATTCTGAGCGAAGACGGTATGTCAGTCTAGGTTTAAGACAAATTATATACATATCTATGGTATTAAAAAAAAAATTGACTTATAATAAATTCCAAATTAATCATATCACATTATCACAATATCCATTAGGTACTTATAACATGTTATACATCAACATCAATAACAAACCCTGATACTATCATAGACATATAATAGTACACTTTAGAAGTTTCAAGTAAGTACCCCGTACCCACGAATAATATTATATAATCACAACAAAATAACTAGGTTTTTTAATATGAAATTTCGTCCAAATTTGAACATAAAATGACTATAAAAATAAACTGTGATTGTATATTTTTTAGATTTTTCGGTAAGAGAATTAACTACTTACGTAGAATCTTGTTTTAAATTTTCAATCCTTAGCTATAAAAACTGAACATTTTATAATTTATTAATTACGATGATTAATAATTTTCGAGATTTTGAAAAATTCTGTCAAAATTCGATGTTAAAACGCTTATAAAAAAAAATTGTGCCTACTGCCTATGTATTTTTAATATTTTTCAACTGATATTGTAACAATATATCAGGAGCCTTGTATTAAATTTTTACACTTTTTGGCCCAACAGATAAAACTTAATTGATATTTAGGTATAGAAAAAAAAAACTAAAAAAATTGAAAACTGAAAATGTCCGTAAACGGCTCAAAAAGAGTCAAAATATTTTCAAAATTGTATGGTGTATAGGAAATGCTAATATAAACATTCAGTGAAATTTTCATGTATCTACAGTAATTCGTTTTTTAATTACAACAAAAAAAGGAAATTGCCACATGAGAAATCGAGTGAATATCCAATGTTGTAAAAATTTGAATTTCAAACGCTCATAAAAATTTAATTTGACTTTCCGGTAGAGATTTTTTTATTGATAAAGGTAGACAATCTTATGAGTAATCTTGTATTAGATTTTCAAATCTTAGATTTAAAAAGAAAAATTTTTACGAATTCTTAACTCAAAATAATTTGCTAATTTTCGTGATTTTTCCATATTTTGTCAATTTTTGAACTTTAAATGCTTTTAAAAAAAAATTGTGACTAAGGATTTTTAATATTTTTCATCTGCCTTTGAAACAATATATTAGGAGCCTTCTATTAAATTTTCAAGCTTTCGCAACCAACAAATAAAATTTTATTGATATTTCTAGAAAAAAAACTAAAAAAAAACGAAAAATGAAAATGTCCCTAAACTGTTCAAAATAAATCAAAATATTTTGAAAATGTTATCGTGTATAGAAGATGCAAATATAAACAACCAGTGGAAAATTTCATGTATCTACGGTCATTTGTTTTAAAGTTACACCAAAAACCAGAATCGATTTTTTGGAAAACCGATTTTGCGTAAAAATTCCTGTTTTTCCTTAATTTTTATGTTGTTTTTCCCGGCGCTCTTGAAAACTACTGGGAAATTTAAATTTTGACCTCCTCAATGCACCAACGATATTCACTTTCCAATCGAACAAGATACTGAAGTCGAAAATCGAATCATTATTTCGACTACTTATCGTGTACACAGACACAAAAAAAATAAATATAAAAACACACATCATTGTAAAATCAATACATTCATCGTTTCACTCAGAATCTAAAACTAATACTATAATGATCTTATTAATTCTAAAGTCTTAAATCTAAATATGTTATGAGAAAGTACAAAAAAATCTAATTTGGTTGATATCTTATTGGCCAGAACAAGAGCTCTTGAAAAGAACATACTATTGTCTATTTCCACTATTGGTAATACATTTAGGAATTACGAAAAGATCCAAGTTCCTTGTGTTTATACTTGGGACGCGAAAACCAATTTTGGATAGTAGGTCAGGACAGTCGATGAGGTTGTTTAAAATATCATAAACTAACATAATGTTTGCTATTTGCATGTTGACATGGAGTACGATAAAAATTGATGAACAAAGCCTAGCAAAATTTGAAAGAACGTTGTTCCAACAAATGTTTGACTCCAAAAACAATTAGAACATGGGAGAACAGGAACAAATAAATATGTAGAAGTAATAAACATGTTACAATTTGTTAAACGATTTAGACATAGTGGCAACAGCCATCAGTGAAAAGTCTTATGAGCTGGGCAGGACACGTATGACGGCACTGGGAAAAGGTAATTAAAGTGGTCACCAAATGGACTCCGGGGACAAGATAACTGGACAGAGTAAAAAATGACCTTATCATGTTGAATATAGTAGGATAAGGAGATAGCTACAGGCAGAGAAAGATGTAGTAAATGTTGTAGCAAAGGACCTAAAATGTAGTCTATATTAATTATTAAACAAAAAAAAAAAAAAAAATAATAGTATTGTTTTACATTAAACATTAAAACTTGAGATTAGTAAAATTAAAAAACTTACTATTTCCAAGATAAAGCATCATATAGGCATGGAAAATTTCACACGCAATAAAACGAATTTGACGATTACTACAATATTGGCATAACTCTAAAATTCTAGGAAGAAGATGATCTAAATAAATTAATAAACACCAATATTTTTTTATTAGATATAACTTTAGTAGGTATCTAATAATATTGTATTGTTTTAAAAACATAACTCACCAAAAGAAATGTTTATTTTGCAATCGTTAAATGATAATTTGTAGTTTATTATGTTGAGTGGATAGCTTATAATTTTATTTGGGTCTCCCAATAGTCCTAAACAAGTAGACATATCCAATTGAGCAAAATATTCAAGAATTTTTATCTGGACAATCTCTAGTTCAGTCTCCGGTTTTGTAATTAATTTATTATGTTTAGTTAATGTCCTTTTTCGATTGTTTTGTAATTGCATTTGATCTAGTATTAAATTATTTAATTCAACTTCGTTGTCGTATCCTAAACAAATGTATAATCATAAATATATAATTCACAGAAACTCAGTAATGTAAATTACTTTGTTATTTTAAAGATACATATGATTATGCGCTAGTATCTGAAAATTATGAAATTAATATAATATTTAGAATTAAAACCAAACCTTTAGTTCTAAGTAACAAATCAAGATATGGCATGATACATTTCAATAGTTGATCCATTTCATTTTTTGATAAATCTTGTTGCCATCTCTCAAGAGCATTTACTGCACTTTTTGCCAAAGGTAAAAATGTTGAACCCACGATTAATGTAGTCTTAAAAATAATAAGAAACAAAAACATTATGTACTACAATATTATAACATTTTACATTATGTATATCTATTAGTCATATTTTTTAACTTAATATTCAATATATAATTACTTTTACAACTTCCACTATCTGAATATTTAGTATTTCTTTAACAATAGTTGAAGGTAAGCTCATCAACATTTCAAGACAGCAATATTGCAAATCTCCTTTAAATGTAAGTACATATACCATAACACAATTCACATATTCTATAATTTTTTCTTTAGTACTATTATTATTAATATTCTCTAAAAATTTACACCAATCTAACTCTTGAAAAATAATGGTTAATATCCTATACATTGAACTAATAGTTGGAAGTTCAATAGAATGATTAATTATAACATTAAGGGTATACGGCAACCACGAAGATGCAGTTTCAATATCGAGCTCAAGGTTATGCAATATACCACTGTAAATTTGCACTAAATTAACCAGTGCTGTAATATCTGAAGGTTTTCTGGCAATATATTCAACTTCAAGCTAAAAAAAAAAAGATGTGATAAATACAACTAGAATTTAAGTTGGAATTCTACATACTTCGTTTGAAGATTTATTTGTAGATAAATCTAATTTTCTTATTATTTTCAAGACACTGGACATAAAACTACACATTAGTGATTTTTCTAGTTTAGATTTCACTATTATTGGTATATCTGTAAAAATAATATAAATAAACATGTTTTCCAAAATTTACCATAAAATATTTTATATTGTTAAGAAATTAATCAACTAATTCGCGGTTTGGATAAAATCTACATAAAACTCTTCAGATATTGATATGCTAGATTTTGGATAAGGTAAATAAAAAAAAAAGAAAATTAATTTTTCTTAACACGTTGAAAGCCGGTGTCAACCTGTGGTTAACATAGAGTAACCTATTTTGTATTGAGTCTTTTATAGTGGCTGTAGCTGAACACATTTGAAATTTTTATCGCCCATTCATTACCGTATTGACTATTACGTAAAATCTACTAATTTTACAATTTGCGCATGCTAAATTGAAGTCAGCATTCAACGTGTTAAGATAATTAAAATATAAGCACCAAACATGATTGTTATCAATAACTTACTTCATAAGGTTAAATCAAAGTACTATTAAAATTTGTATTTTATTTCTGTAATATGGACTGATTTTGACAGTTCTAGTCTTCTATATCATGCTATGTTTATCAATAGAAGAGGATCATTCCATAAAAATTATAAGGGTTTCTTAAATATATGATAAAAATATAAAAATGTAGAATCCCAATAAAGTAGAAAATATGTTTTAATTGAATGAAGGCTCTGCCAAACAGAACGCGTTATTCACATGCATTTTAATGCGGTAAATGGCTCGTCGACTTGGTTTTTTAGCGTTGTAACAAATTACAATCAAGCGACGTGAAAATAACGCTTTCTGTTTGACAGAGCCTTTATTGTCATGTTTTATTTTCTTATATTAATTAATTATCAATTATTCAATTGTAATACTGTCTAATAACTTGCCTAATTATGAATAATAATTAGATATGTTATTACTTATTCGTACAATAATTAATATTAATTTAATTACTAATAGATTGTGTTATTTTATTTTAAATATAAGTAAGGATTTAGTAATTACTTACAATTGACAAATATTATCTTATTTTTAAAATAATCTAAATTATTTTAAAAAGCCATGTAGGTAAATAATGTATAATGGTATTATAATTTTGTACCCTAAGATAATATTTTCTCCTCTTGTAATCAACTAAAATAAATATTGCTTTAATACCAAAGACCTTATACTAATAGACAGAACATAGAAGCAGTTACATACTTAGGTGTGTAAAAGATAGACTGTGTCTTATGAAGCACAGTGCACATTCGTGGCAGCGACGCATCCATATGTACAATATACAATTTCATGTAAAATATATATGACTTCTATTATCTAATACTAACACTAATTCTCTCGTCCATACCAATCTACCCTGCCAACTAGGCATGTTTCTTCTATTAGTATAAGGTCTATGTATAGTATTTAAATTTTTGTTGATGAGAAAATTTTTAATCAAGCCGAGTTAATGGCTATTCTTAAACATATTTTATGTAATCAATATAATATAAAAACTATTAGGTGAGAACAAATTGGAATTAGATTTTTCATTCTTGGATAAGCCTTTACTACAAAATTCAAAGACATTCATATTATAGTCATTCAGCAAAATTAAATATTACATAAGCTGGGTTATTATATTTTCTTTGTAAGAAAAACACTCAAACTTTTCTTCAATACAAACTCATTTGTAAAGGATAAGATGAAAAAAAAATCTTACTTAAATATAAATCAAACAAATGACATTGATGAGCTTTTAACAAAGATATCCAAAGTGAAACGTAATTAGTGCTTTTTATTAATACATGCCCAGTATATTCTTCTACTATTTCAGCATCAATAGCTGCACGATGTGAACAAGATTTTATTAATCCCACATAAACTATAAAAATAAATTATTTTAGATTAATAATAAATAGAATATAAAAAAAAAAAAAGCAATCTTACATAATTGTTTTAAGTACTTATCCAAAATATTTCCATGAGACGAAGCTAAACAGTATATGGAAATAATTATAGCATTACTAATATTGTCTTGCCATTCAGATTTTGATTGAGCAGATATAAAATCGTTAAAACAGTAAATGCTTAACCTCTGAATAAATAAAACTTGATCGGTGTTTAAGGATTTAATATTTCTTATAATTAGTGATAATGAATTCAAGTAATTAGCTGCGTTTGGATCATAAGATTTTTTTCCCAATGGGCAACTAAATAAAAATAAATTAGGATAATTAAGTGCTTATAAATAAATATTTTGAATAAAGAATATACTTTAAAAATTTTTCCTCAGCTTGTAGTGACAAAATAGTAAATATTCCAATTAAATGGTCTTCTCCCAAAAGATTATTACAGGGTTCTGCTAACCAGCCTATACTTCTCACTACTATAGCATGTTCTTGATGATTTAATTTGAAATCATATAACTTGTGTTTTAGAAATATAATCATATTCTAATAAAAAAAAAAAAACCAAGTAGAAATTTAAGGTATGCGGAGGGTACAGTACAGTGGAATAAAATAACATAAATTTGTTTAAAATGGTATCTATACAAATTACATTATATATTAATTTATACTTTTATTATTTCTTGTTGAACATTTCTGATATTTGATTCAATTATTTTATTTTGTCTCGCAAATTCTATTGAAGCACCTTTATAAAAAACTTCAAATGAAGATAATCCAATTTTTTTATCTTCTATATTTGGCAATAAACTCCAATCCCAAAGTTTTTTTTGAAACCACATAACTTCAGCTGCATTTTGAAATATTAACTTCAAAAATAATTGAATATGTTTTTGAAATAAATTTAGACCAGCTGAAAATAATATTTTGTTTTTATATAATAATTGTTAGTCAATAGTCACAACAAGTAATGGTTTTCATTTATTATTGTATTATACTTCGATTAATAACATGTCTCTTTTTTTCTTCAACGGTTCCGATTAATTTTTTTAATATTTCATATAAACGTAGACAATAATCATGAGTTTTGATATGGTCTGCAAAATTATTTAAAAATCCTGTCAATCCATTTAAACATCCTGTAGCCACAGGAGATAGAAATTTTTTTAAATTAGTCTCCCGTATTTCTATCTGCAAAGTTTGAAAATATCATAAAAATATGTTAATATAATAATAAAAAAAACAATATTAACCTGACTTTGAAGTTCATAACAAAACAGATTCATGAGTTTATCTTCATAATTTTTTAAGTACATAGGATGATGTTGAGCAATTACACCAAACAGATTATATATATGTTGTCGGGCTAAAAATTATTATATGTGTTATTTTACATTTTTATTATTTAAATTAATAATATAAATTTACCTGTAGGGGTTATTTTATCACCTAACGAAACTTGATAATTTAAGTGTTCAATTATTTTATTGATTTCAATTTGATCACTGAAATGATTTATCTCTAATAGTTTTTCATATATTTGATAAGTTCTTGTACTTATGTCTGTGCTTTGTTTTGAATTGTTGGTGCATAGATTACATAAAATCTATAATATACATATTATTTAATAATAATTTTAAATGCAGTCATGAACTACATTATTATAAAGAACACAACAAATATAGAACAAATATGACAGTGCTTGGAAAGTTCCTTTAAAAACGGAATTAGTTTATGTTCATCTTGTTAAAAAGGAACTAAATTGTTTCTGGCTTGTTCCTAAATAAAGAACATTTTTTGTTCCTTGATAATTTTAAAATTATATTCAAGGAGCACAAAATACAAAAAAATGTTCTTTACATTTTTTTTAAATGTTCAATTATTGAAGCTATAGCTGTATTAAATGGTTTGGTGAAAATCGATGTAAAAAAAAAAATGATTACTTTAAGAGATCTTAAGAAATATAGAATAGCCACGTGACATCATTGGGCCCTGCTCATCGTAATTTCCTATCTTATATGTGTTCAAGTTTTTCGCTTCACACAACAATTTACCAATCTAAAAATTTTATTTTTGAAATTTAGTTTACATATAAATGTGTGATTTTATGTGTTTAAGACGATTAAAGTATCAGAAATTCAATATAACATTTAGTTTTTTAAATATTAATAAATCTTTAAAATTCTATTTTTATTAAATGGTGAGTCATGGCCATTTAAATTAAATATAAAATAAAAATTCAAATATATATTTTAAGATTTTTAATATTTAAAAAACTTAACGTTATATTGAAATTCTGATACTTGTCTCGTCTTAAACACATAATACCACACATTCATATGTAAATAAAATTTCAAAATTAAACTTTTAGGTTAATCTTTGTGTGAAGCGAGGAACTTTTACTTTTAAGATAGGCAATTACGATGAGCAGGACCCAATGATGTCACGCCTCTCTTTTTAATTGCTCATAACTTATTAAATAATGCGAGTAGAAGTGTAAAACCTATATCATTATTATTTGAATTGAACATTCTTTCAAATTAAAAAAAAAACTTTTTTTGTTGTTTGCTATTTTAACACGTAGACTGCGTATGTCTTTTTGCAGTTTTCACCCAGTGCGTATGATAAAAGTAAAAACAAAATAAATTAAAAAAAAATATAAAGAAACTGCTCATAACGACGTATGTATACATATTTAAAAACATGCGTTTAATCCGCGCTAAATAATAATAAAATAACATTCAGCCATGCGTAGGGAATTTTAAACCATTTATTTTAAATGTATATTAGACGCCATATGGCGTCAAACGCGTTGCTGAATGATACTTATGACGCCAGTTGGCGTCAGTACGCAGTGAAAGTGTTAATATAATTTTTAGTAGGTAATCAATTGTTTATTAGGTAGATTTTTTGTTTTTAAAATATTTAATTTATTTATTACATACAAGTTAAGACCGATAAGACTTGAAATTTTGTAAACATTGTCAATATTATCTCGTATCGTTATAAATAGTTTTAACTGCATACCTAGCTCATTATATTGACTACATTTTTAATAACACAACTATTTAAAATCCCTATGTTTATAAGAACAGATGAACGAAAAAAGGAACTACATTCCCATTAAGTTCTTGATAATTGAACAAAATCATAGAAACAAGATCTTTCCAAGCACTGGTACATGATAGGTGCAGCTATGTTTTAAATTCATTGTATTATATTTTTATTTACCATTATTAATTTTATGTAATAAACAACATATGTAGGAAACAACTCAATTAACTGAAGAAATAAGAACAGAATATCAGCTATAATTATTTTAGTATTTATTGAATCCAAGCTGATTATTGACTTTGCAAAACATAAAATTCCTTTATCATCAGCAAATAATATTTTGAGAGCTAGCTCTAAATACAGATAAAACACATTTCAAAAATTAAACTGTTATACATTTTTATCTTATAAATAACTATTAATATTAGCTGGTTGGGTTTAAGTAAGACACTTAAATTAAAAAAATATATATTTGAATATAATATCTGTAAGGTGAGTTAATAATATATACTTTTGATTAGTGTTGTGGAGTAATTATTAAAAGTAGTAACTACATTTTAAGTAATTTTATGGTAATTTAATTACATTTAATTGTAAGTAATATAATATAAACAATTTAAATTACATTTTCGTATAAAATTTATTTTATACATCTTAAGAGGACGTCTCATTACCTGTGTTTTCATGTAGGTTTTTTACGATATTTTAATTTTTAAGTGAGTTATGAACATTTTAGAATATGAATACTTTACATACCCATAACTCACTTAAAAATTAAAATATCGTAAAAAACCAACGAGAGAACACAGATAATGTTGTTACCTAAAAGTTTGACAATAGGTTGATTCACTCTAATATCAAAACTGACATACCCTATTGAAACTAGCAAACGAAAATTTGCTATGTCGTACGTGTGTAAGACGGAGAAAACACATCCGGGTGAGACGTCCTCTTAAGAGGATGTATCACCTGCATTTGCTGTCTCCGTCTTACACACGTACGGCATAGCGAAAACTGTTTTGCAAGGGAGAGAACCAAAAAGGCTTCAGTCATAATTAAAAAACAATATTTTCACCACATTTAAAGAAGAACTTTGGCTGTGCAATATCGTTTTTATTTTTTTCGATATCGGAACTTCAAAAAATTTGTTTGAAAAACACAAATAATAATGGATTTTGAAACAATAAGAACAATAAGTGATATGAAAAAAATAAAAACAATATTTTATGTGGTGAAAATTTTGTTTCTTAGTTAGGACTGTAGCCTTCTCGGTTCTTTCCCTAGCTTAACAGTTTTTGTATGTTTGTAAGACGGAGGCAACAAATGTGGGTGAAACGTCCTCTTAAGAACAAATTAATAATATTTGTAAATATATTATCAAAAAAGTATAATTTTCTGACAGTACATTTTTTTAATAGTTATTTGTCAAAATATCATCATTTTTAATTAATACCTAGAATTTGGAAAATGGATTGTTAATCAAAATAAATTTAAAAAATAAATAATAAAATGTGTTAAGACAGTAAATTATTGCCTTGTTTGGTTCTAAAATAAAAATTTTAGTGTTTTACCCATATAATTTCATATTGTTGATTGTCATTAATTAATATACTAACATCATAATTATTAAGCTATTTTTAAAAACAAAAACTAAGAAGTTACTTTTTTTAATTTGTCCAAAATAAAAAAGTAACTTAAGAATAGTTACAATTTTGAAAGGTAATTTAACCACAAAAAAAATTAAGTGCTATAATACTGATTTTGAAATGTACGCGTGCGTTGGCTATCATATAGTATGCGGTCTACCGGTGAATTTACGAGTATAGTATGCGGTCTACCTGCTATTTGCGAATATAGTATGCGGTCTACCACAAATAAATAAAGTATCAATTATATCATAATATTATACTATAATTGTTGTCAAAAATGATGAATATTGTGCATTATCTTAAATAATTAAAAAAAATTAATAATTAAAAATTTGTTTGTCAAAAATATTGTTGTCAAAAAAAAAAAATATACAATAATAATAATTTAAAAAAAAACATATGTTGTTCATATTACAAAAACTTCAACCATATCTCTCAAAAATGAATTAAATAAATCCAATTTGTTTATTCCTCGCCACCATCTTTTTCACGCTGCTTTTGAAAACTATTGGGAAATTTTCATTTTTGAACCCCCAAAGTACCAACTAGATTCACTTTCCTATCAGAAAAGCTACTGTTGAAGAAAATTCAAGCACTTTTACTGTCCTAAAACGTGATGACAGACACAAAAAAAAAAAAAACACACAACATTGTAAAATCAATACATTCATCGTTCCACTCAGAATCTAAAATAAACTTAGGCCTGTCTAAAAACCGGCCGGTCGCAGGTAGACCGTATCCTTCAGCGGCCTGCCGGCCGGTAGAACATGTTTGCTGGTAGACCGCATACTATATGACAGCCCGTGCGTTTTCATTTACATTAGTTAAATTCATACACACCACTACTACGATGGCACAATTTCTTTGCCGGTATGGCAAGTATGAACCTAATCAATGTAAACTACGCGTACGATAAGACCTGTCCATTTGAAACGGGACTAACATTGTTTAGAAGTTATAATTGTATTATGTATTCTTCCTATAAATTCATATTGTATATATTTTAATAAATCACCGGATTCGATAGATGTTATGTCACTTTTGAAATACTGATTTATCTGATAAATGTGCTGTTGAGCAGCTTGAACATCCAAATTACTACCATTTAGTGCAATATCTGTGTGTAGTGCACACAAACATAATTTAATGGTGGACATTCTGTATATAATTTGTATAAAAATTATAAATAAATCCCAAAACTTTCACATTTCAGACTGATGAGTGTTAAAAAAATCACAATGTAGTGAATTTTAAAACTTCATATTCTGCAAAATAAAAAGAAGAAAACATGGTATTTGTAATGTATTTTAAATATCTTAATTATTATTTTTTTAAATTAAATATCCTGTTGTCTATTTTATGACATAGGTCCTTAAAAATACATAATATTATTTACTAATTTCATATGCTATTGTCTATAAACAAAAACTTTTAAATGAAATGTTTAAGTTACATTACAGAACATAAATGGTGTGAAATGTAATGCCATAATTGGTCAATACTTGGGTACATATCGACATTGTACACATGTGGCATACTTTACATTACTTTATTACTATTACTTTGCATATTTTACATTTCGCAAAGCTGATAGTTGTCACATGGGTCAAAAATGTATCTTCTAAATGGCACATGTGAATATGTCATCAAATATAAATTTCTAACACAAATTATGTAAAATGTTATAATATATTGATAATACAAAAAAAAACGATAAGCTAGATCAGTTGTAACTTTGTAAGTTATATTACAAGGTAAATAAGAATACTACTTGACTACGTAGTTTTGGGAGCTTTATAACCTCAATTGTGTTGATACGGAAATTCAAAATTGGTATCACGAGTTAACTTGACGTGAAAACTGAAAAGACTGGTCTATTCACAATTCAATAAATGTCACATGTCACTTGTGGAACACAGGGTCTGGATTGGATTCTGGAACTGTATTCTGGCATTTCGTATTACATTTATGATTAGTATTTCGTACATATTTACTGGCTACTTGCGCAAAGAGCAATCCACATTCCAGTCATTCCACTGTAAAATGTAACGGGTTGTCACTTGTCGAATGTCGGTTGACGCCAGACGGTTATCTATTTTCCATTATAGCCTATCCTACATTCCTACTGGGCACTGGCGATAGAAAGTGATAAGCTGTAAACAGTGCATACTGCATAGGCCACAGCCATGAACATTAGAGGAAGGACGCCGAACTGTGTATATAAAAGTGGTCCGGAATTATCGCATTCCGCCAGAATGCGCGTCGGACCGTAATGATGTCGTTTTTACATGTACAGCATAGGGAATTTATTGGTTTTTTAATATTATAATTTATATTCTAAATGGTGTAACTTATGAATAATTACTATAGAACATTTTTTTAAAACCAAATTGCCCTCGACCGAATATATGTGTTTCCAATAATATACGACTTTTATAAAAAGAGACAACAACTATATACGTCCGTAACTACAACCACAGCTTACATGTAAATTCAAAATTGCCCGTTGGCCGTTATTCAAGTCTATAAAGGAAATTGATAGCTATTTAAAAATATAAACATTTTTTTGCATTCAGTTTCAATGTAATTTACAAAAATTATTTTCTTTAAATTTGATTGATCACCACAATTGTGTGTTTTACAATACGACCTAGTGCTGTTCTATGCTAGTACCTACCTACGTTATTTTAATTTAAAGAAAATCTTTTTTGTTAAGTACTATTGTAACTGAATGCAAAAAATGTTTATATTTTCAAATAGCTACTATCAATTTCATTTACAATAATATATATATATTATATATTGAATATATGGTAAAACTGCTTAAATTAAAGTATCATTACTCCAAAATTCAAAAACGCATTAAGACACTTAAAATTTCAACATAATGTAGCAATTAATACTAAAATAAAGATCGTCAAGTAGGTGTCGCTCTACTGTACAGTAGAGACCTGCAAAAGTCCTTAAAAAGCCCTGTCCGAAGTGGCATTGGACTGGGCCGGGAATTTAAAACAAAGGGTTGGACCGGTCTTTTTAAGTCTTGGAGTTTTATTCCGGATCAGGCCTGGGCTTTTTTTTGAATAATTTTTTGGGCCGGGCTTCGAATAATAAATCTAGGGTTGGACCGGGCTTTTTAAGGATTCTTCTTCGACAATAAATAATCACAATTTAAAATAATAAATTATAATGATAAAACCGACATTGGTACAGATTGACTTACATTTGAGTACAAATTCCCGTTTTTCCTTAATTTTTCTTTTGAAAACTACAGGAAAATTTTTACTAACCCCCCAAAGTACCAAAAATATAAACAAAATGCAACCTTTTATATAATATTATGTATACAATATTAATATTGTTATTACTCTCAATGGGCAATACTACTTAATAATTTTATTCTCCTATGGACCCCCAGCCAAATTTTTATATGTATGGCAGCTGCCATCCATAAACATGGACTTCAGCGCCACTGACTATGGTAAAGATCAATTATTAAAAATAAAAAAACTAATAAATAATAATTTTTTTGTTTTAGAAATAGTACTTTTGGCATGCTGAAATTGTTATTCATCCCACTTTCACTGACTGTTATATTACACTCCTACAATGTTAAAAATAAAGTCTACTAATACATTTTAAATGTTATAATTTTTATTTAATTCATACAACTATTAAAATTTATTTATCTTATTTTCATTTAAAATTCAATACATTAAAAATAATCTTAAAAAAAATATGTACTAGTTAAATTATTACATGCTTAGAGTTCAAATTCAAATCATATTAACATTAACCTTATTATTTTCAAACAAAAATTACAAAATAGTACATGGAACAAAATGTATAGTTAAATCTAAATATTCAACCTATTGGTACGCTTTTTAATAATTAATGATGGTGGTTGTTCAGTGTGTTCTTTTTTAGTTGTACCTCTTTTCTCTCTAACTTTTATTTCAATATCTTGTTTTGTTGTAGACTTCATGATGTTTTCTTTTCCAATTTTCTTCTTAACAGCTGAATCATTTTTAATTTTTTCAGTCCCTTTTATCAAAGGGGATTTTATTTTATTTTGTCTTGAATTTGGACTTTCTAGTGTCATTCTTAATTTTCTTACAGCTGGAGTAACAAATCTTGGTACTGCTTGTGATCTTGTATTAACTCGCAGTTTAGTAGCCTTTGGTGTCCTTAATTCTTGCATAACCTGAGATTCTGCCACAGGTGAATGATTAACATTTGAGATAGCATAACTCATGATGTTATTAACTTTAAGTGAAATAATTAGTTCATTCACGTACATTGACAACCATTCATCATGGCAAGATTCTTTAGCTTTTTTAAGGTAAACCATTGACTTAGATGGATCATTAAAAAGAACAAGGTGTTCTGCATAATGATACTTGGCTAAAGTTTTTTGTCTAACTGTTAAGATGTTATACACTTCATTTTTATTGAACTGTGGTAGAGACAATTCCAATAATTTAAATGTACGTTTAAAATAATATTCGGCTAATTTTTGTTGATTGGCTTTAGAACAGTAAACAGCTTTAAGCACGCACGCTTCAATAACAGAGTGCATAACTATTGGATCGAAAGGGCCATTGCTATTTATAGCCTTGTCACAAAATTCAGAAATACTTAACTGTGCAAGTTTATTGTTAAGCTGTTTTAAGGAAGGTGATGCCATTGTATTTATTCTAGGGATTTGGGAGCATCTATAATCTGACATTGGAGAAGAATATCTGTTCGGAGAGTAATTTACAGCTAATTTTTGCATTTTAAAATCCAACTCTTCTTCTTTAAAATCCAGTAAAGTCATTACATGTTCCAATTGTCCATTAGCATTTTCAAAATTGCAGCACATTAATTCATTCCAGCAGTTCATTAAAAATACATTTAATGCTCTCTTAGTTAAGGCAGACTTTAGGACAATATTCATTTGAACCTTCAAAAAACAGCGAGCTTCAACAGGTTTAAAAGTATTTATATAGATTAAATTCAAATACGAACATATGCTCAATATTACAAAATGCATTGTTAAATATTCATAAAAGTAATCGAGCCTTTTGATAAGACTATGTGCAAGATTATAAGCTTCAATAAATATAGAAAGACATTTATTTTTGTCAAATTTTCCAGATTCAAAGCACAAACGACTTTTCAGGTAAGAATATTCTGCCATTAATATAACATTATTGTTCAATTCATTGTTATTGATATCCTCTAGCAATACTTGTGCATCACTAAATTTTGATTTGTTTAAAAGAGAAGTTGCTAATGCTAATTTATAATCAATATCCATTTTAGGCAAATGTTTAGCTAAATTAGTTAATTCAAACGTATCTATCTCATTAATTTTTAATAATTCTGTAAGTGCTATAAAAATATGTTTTTGACACTTTATATTAGAAGCTAATTTATATAAAAGTTGCCACACTTCCACTTCTTTTGAATCACCGTGCAATTTGAGTATAAAAGCAACTTCTTGAATACTTTTAAAAAGTAATTTGACATCATGATTATCTTTAATTGTATCATTTATTAAAGCAGACCAATACTTAATAGCCCAATTCAAGCAATTGTCAAGTTTAGGTTTTATTTTTAATGGCAATATCCAAGACATAGGTTCATATTGAATAGTATTTTGTTGCTCCATACCATGTTCCAACCTCTCTCCAGTATACAAATCCAATTCTTTATTGACAAGGTTTTGCAAATGTTTTAATAAACACAGGTAATTTGCATAATATAAATTACCTAACATCAACGGCATACTTTTTTTCTCTATTGATGTTTCTACTTCTAGTTTACGAATGTAGTCCTCCAGTACATCAATAACCCTTTTTAAACCTCTTATACTATTTGAATGCAGGATTATGTAAGCAGTAGTAATTATGACACGACACTTGAACTCTCTAGACAGTTTATCACCCATTAATTCTTCAAATAGTTCCAACACAGCAGTAGAATCTTGTTTTATTTTATTTTGATGATTATGGGCTTTTAATTCTAGCCACATTATTTCAGTGCAATCAGATTTTTTCAAACTATATTCGGGCCATTTCTTTTTTAGATCAATATCATTTTCAAATGTTTTCAAAATTGTTTGTTTGATAATATTATTATTTCTCTCCTCTTTGCATTTAAGATAAACCCATTGTTGGGCAGCAAGTTCAGAACGAGTACGCACACACCAATATGCAATACACCTTAAAGCTTCATTATTTTTATTTTTATTGTATAAACATCGACTCAGTAGAATTGCAACACGAGCCACAAGTTCTGAATCAATTCCACAAGGATCAAATATTGAATATAATTTTTCAAGGAAATCTAAGCATAAATGTGAGAATTCACCAGATGATGTAAAAATACAAAGATTATAAGCACTTGTTAATGAAAATTCAATGAAAGCAATTTTGTTTGAGCAATTTGATTTACTAACTCTATCGAATAAAGAAGTGAACAATTCCATCCACTGTAAGACATCTTCGGTATTTATAAATGTATGATTAGCATTAGTTATGTGTCGTATCATGATAAACACTATGTTAATCAAACTCATTTCAGATGTTGAATCCTCTTTGAGATCACATCCGTTGCTTTTACAACATATCTGACTAATTGAACTGTGTTTACTTATATAAACTAAATGGTGTAGTAGTACAAGCATTTGTGAGACTGTTTCAGGAGAATTAATAATCAATCCTTCATTCCAAAAGTTCTTTAACTTTGTTATTGTAATAATGGTAGCTTTAAACACATGATGTAATATTGTGTTAGGTAATATCATTGTTGGTTCATACTTTTCAACAAATGTTATCATTTTACGAAGTTCAAAATTTGAATCAAGACCATTTTTCATAGAGTTATCAATAAATTTGAATAATGAAATCAATAATGACAATGATTCTTTTTCAGTTTTATTTAAACAACAAACATCAATCATTAATTTAATATGCTTGATTAAGTAATGTACATGCATCTGTCTGTGACGCATCATGTTTTGCATTACAGCAACAATATTTTCAATTAACATAAAGTATAAATACATCATACATTCTTGATCATTTTTTTTCCGAAAACCACTGGAAGATAACACTGATTCTAAAGTCATATCCAAAATCACTACATCCATAGTACGGCCTTCATGTAATATTAATCCATTCATATTTTTCACAAGTGTTAGTGATGAAGATAATGCATACTCAATTTCTTTTCCAGTATGGCATTTCACAAGGTTTAATGCAGCATCCCACATCAATATAACGTTTAACTTTTTTAAATCATCATCAATGGGACATGTCTTATGAATATGATGTGCAAATAACTGAACTAAGTATTTCAGTATATCACATGGTGGAGATAAATTATTTAAAAGATAATTACTAAAATGGACAGCTTCAGACACGTGATTATTCAAAAGTAAATATTTGACAATTACATATAAACTATTTTGTATTGGTTGCAGTTCAGACAAATTGATCATTTTAAAGCAACGATCAGAAAATTGAATGACATCATTAGTATTTTTACCAAACTGCTTTGTTTGGTTAGTAGAAGTAAATTCAGATTGAAGTTTTTGAGCCAACACACTTACTATACTAACTGCAAAATTTTGAAATCCTTTAATGTCTTTGACATTGTTGTAATGAATGTTAAAAGTATTGAGAGCTTCTTTTAAATTATCTTGGTTAATATCATTCTGTATTAGAAGAAAAATTTTCTTTAACTCACCCATTATCTGAAAAAAAATATATTATGTTAAATATAAATTAATTTAAAATATAATATTACTTGAACAATATTAAATGTTTGACTTCAAACCAAAATTGAAATATGTACAATAAATTCATAAATTAAAAAAATATTGACAACTGTTACAAAAATGCAGAGAAATTAAATAAATATAAATCATGAACATTATGGATTATATTTTATTATTACTACCTATAACATAATGTATATTTACCAAGTAATTGAGTGCTGGTTGATTTAAACTTATTGAAGATAAAGCTGATAAAAATTAGTTCATTTAAATTATGATTTTTTAGGCACTATCTTTTACACGTCCGACATGAAATTCATCCTTTCTGTGGTGAAACTATAAATTATAAGACAGTATATTAAGACATTAAGTAAAGTCTACAAATTAAGTTAAGCTTTCATTTTTTTATTATCTTTTACAAGACAATACAAAAAAACGGTTAATAATGTTCATATCACTTGAAAAATGAAATTACTCTCTTATATCAGTATATCATGGAACAAAAATATCATATCAGTTCGGCTTGCAAGGAAATAAATTTTATTATCACTGCCCGCTGAGTTGAATATTACCTACATAATAAATTCTTATTTCAGATTCTGATTTCTGAGCGGAGCGATTAATCTATTGATTTTACAATGATGTGTTTTTTAGATTCTCAGTGGAGCGATGAATTTATTAAATTTACAATGTTTTTTTTTAAAATTTGTATTGGGTCTGTCATCACCTTTTAGGACAATAAAAGTACATACATTTCAGATTTTCTTCAACAGTATCTTTTCTGATAGGAAAGTGAATCTTGTTGGTACTTTGGGGGGCAAAAAATAAAAATTTCCAAGTAGTTTTCAGAAGCGCCGTGAATAACAAAAGAAAAATTAAGGAAAAACGGGAATTTTTCCTCAAAATCGATTTTGGTTTATAGTGTAACTCTACAACTAAATAAATGACTGAATGTTTTTAATAGCATTTTCTTATTTTGAGCTGTTTACGGACATTTTCAGTTTGGGATAGATGATATCTTAACAACGGTAGAATCGGTAAATGGCGAATCATCACCGATTTCCATACGACGTACTGCAGCTCTTGTCATAATTCAGAGCTGGTTAAATGTTTAACAGTATCTTCAAAATATCCGTTTGTTTTTCCTTCCTCCAAAGTTTTATGTATTTCTAGAAAATATGAATGAAAACTGCAGTTCCTGTATACTCAATACTCATACTGTATAGTGTATGTGTATACAAAATACACATTACACATTTGAATATCAATATTTTTGGTTTTTTACCGACTACCAGTCACCAGATAACCATATCAAGCTGGTGATATGAGATCATCCGCCACGGAATCGCATTGGTTGGCCCATGTTCGTAGTACCTATAGTACGAACTTCGTACCTAGGGATTTTTATTACGCTCTAAGTGCGATTTCAATGATTACGTATTTACGTCATATAAAAACATCTAAAACCTATTGTTTATTTGTATTTTGTGTTGAAAATCGTATTTCTCGTTCGTGTCGCGAGGTGTGCACCGACTGGACACATGACGGTTTGACGTTATCGTCGTGAAGTTGTATACATATTGTATGTAATATGTATGCGAATTTCGTTTCGTCAATCGAAAATTATTATTAATAAACAACGGGTGGTTTTAGGCGTTTTAGCCTTATATACTCTTATCGTAGATATGGATTGATATTCGATATTTCGATCGAATCGTCGGCCGCGGTACGGTAATACAGTCTATGGTTTGTAAATTTATAAGCCCGTTCGTCGCAAAATCGTCGTTTAACTGTTCTATCGTTGACGTTACTACGTTAGTTGCTCGTGCATCATAGCCCAGTGGACAGTGACCAAAAATGGCAGGTAAGAGTTGTACCGTTCTTTTACTATTGGGTACTGTACGTTTTGTTCGTGAAATCGGTACACAGTGGTAAAGTGAGCTTTTCCCTTGCATTCAATTGTATGATTATATACATCATCATCATACACTATTATTATTGTCTAATGTCTATTATCATTATATAGTATATACAAATATTACAAATATAACGTGCATACCTCTATTATTCAATATTCAATATTGTATAGGTTTTATGTTATTAAAATTATAATATATTTTTTCATACAATACGAAATAATCTCCTTAGTTTCTTACTTATTTTTATATTTATATTTTAAATGTACGCATTCATCCACTGTTGGTGGCTGGTGCCTGTCGTACTTTGCCCATCTATGGTGACCAAACGTCAAATTTTACCGATCATTTTGGAATATTTCTAATATAAATATATTATGTCAGTTCTTAAAGACCATTGTGTACTTGTGTGTCATTGGACAAACAATTGTAGAAATTGACTCTAATTATAAGATATCCTATGACTACCAGTGCTTATTTTATACCTAATTATTATTTAAAATCCATTAACCATTTGCTATTAATTTGAGTCCCTTGTCCATGAATTTTTAAATACAAGTTATGTCAGTCATTTATCTAGCTTTGGCATACCTACTTGTTAATATGTTGACGTTTGAACACACTTGCCTATCACACTTGTAATATATGAGATTGAGTTATACACGTAGGTATACACTTACAGAATGTGTTTGATTCATGGCTTAATGTGCTGTTTCATTTGCTGTAACAACACCCTAAAATTAAACTAAATTTATTTATTTCGTATTATTGAATGAACTGTATTATATACCTACCTATATGTAAAAATTGCTGTTTTATATATATAGTACTATAGTAGTGATCATGTGACATTAACGTTTCATGCTACTCGATATTTTTCACTTCAAAAAAAATTGTATGAATCATAAATATGTATTAATAAGTGACCATTAATTGTATTTAGTAGTTGAATGTAAAAAAGATTTAAAATCTTCTTAACAAGTTGTTTGTTATTGACAGCTATTATCTACAAATTAGGTTTACTCATTAAAAATAATATAAACAAAAATTAGCTGTATAAAAAAATGTACAAGGCAAAATAAATTGATAATTATAATATTAAAAATCAAACTTTTTCTTCATTATGCCAACTACAAATTTTAAAACTAGTTAAAATAAACTTGTACCTATAACCTATACATCTTATTATAGTTTATGATTTCAGGCTTCTAGAAATACCAATGCATCATTAAAATAATTGTGTAAAGATTTGAACATGAGTTAATAATAATAATAATAACTTAATTGTAGGAAATTTGCAATAAGTGATAATGCTATGTATGGTTAAAGAGTATAGTAATTAGGAAAACAAATACCATTTTACAAGTGACCGAAACATGTGGGAAAAACAGGACAGAAAAATTAACTTAAACATCTTATTTCAAAAGGCCTCAAATATATTAATGCAATCAATATCTAATAAAAAAAATATATAAATTATTACGATTTATTTATACTAAGTGATTATAGAAAATAAATAAACCTATATAACTACCTACAACCTACTTGATATTTAGTTTCATACAAATTTAAATCAACTTAGTCAATAGTCATTAAACAAATAAATACATTTATAGAAATCAAAAAAATAATTCAATTAGCATAATAAACTACTGATGTAGGTAGTATGGCTAACATCCCTAAAATATAATTTAGTTAAAAATAATTTTTTTTCTCAAAAATATACCTATTTAGGTCAATCATAACTATCTATTGAAGTTGATAAATAGGTTTTAAATATGATTTTTATTTCATTGTCTAGACCATAATTATTGTGATAATGAGAATGTATTAAAAACCACTGAACCATCTATTAGTGAAAATTATGAATCAAAATGTGTAATATCCATGTCAGATGATCCTGAGTATGAAGAAGTACCTAAATCTGGTCCTCAGACAAGGCTTAAGTCAAAAAAAAAGTTGGAACAATCTCAATCCACTTGGTCACCAGTTCGAACTGCTCCAGGTCTACGACCAAATTGCACAATATTTTATGATGGAAATGGATTTGCCTACCATAACCATAAAATTGCAAATAACAAAAAGTAATGACAACATGATAATAGTATTTAAATTAATTCAATTTTGTTTTATTTTAAATATTTTGATATAGGTATTTGAAATGTACTCAAAAAGGTATTAAAAAAAAACCATGCCCAGCTAGAGCTGTTATTAGAAATTATGATAACATGATTCGTCATTCAGGAGAACCACACACACATAAACCAAGAAACTATGATGAAGAATTATTAAAGAGAAACTTTTTAATGAAAATTAGAGAGAGAGCAATCAATGAGAACACACCTAATAGAGCAATTTTTGACGAAGAAATAAAAAAGTTAGTTTATTTTATTATTTTTTACTATACATTTAATAATAATTATCTCTGATTTTGAAATAGTACACCAAAACTAAAGGGTAAAGTAACATTTTCGAGTACTGCAAGAAGAATGCAGAGGTTTCGTCAGCCACAAAAAATGCAAGGCCCACTATTTCCTATAGAAGACAATGAACTTATTGATGCAATAAATGATTACAAAAATATTCCACATGAATACACTAATAATAGTGAAGACGAAGAATGTAAACCTGTTATAACGTTTGATGCAGAGAATCATATGGAAGTGATAGAATTAGATGAAATTGATATGGAGAGTAATGAATATACTGATGAGGTTGAAAGTGAAGTTTTACATGAAAAAAATGATAAGGAGAATATTTCAAAAAATGTTAAAAAAGAAATAGATGCAACTGTGAATATGTTTTGTAAGTATTATTATTTTAAAACATGTATTTTTTACTTAATTTTAATGTTCCTTTATTTTAGGTTGTATATATTGTAATAAGTGGCAAGAACCTCAACTTTTTGAATTTGTACCCAATCAAAAATCCAAAACAATTGAATTGAGAGACAAGTTAGAGAAATATAATGTAACATCACCCATTGATCATTCTAATCCAGTAACTATTGATAGTTCTTCTGAAAATATACTAAATAATAATCAAACTTCTACTCTTGACCATTCTGAAGAACATGAAGACATATCTCTTAATAATGAAGATAACATCACAGTTAAACAAGAAAACAATAGTGTTGTTGCAAATACTAGTATCCCAGAAACTGCTAATCCAGATACATATAAAGAAGCAAATGATAGTGTAGGTGCGGGTGTTAGTATTTCAGAAATTAAAAATCCAGAAACACATGAATCATCCACTAAAGAAAAAAAAAAAAAAGTTGAACGAAAATTAGGGTTTTTACAGATGCGAATTGATTCAACAATATATTTTGATAATATGGGTTATAGTTATCAAATACAAAACGAAAAAAATGACAAGAAGTAAGTAATGTATCCAATAAATTAAAATCATGTTTTTGATATTTTTCAAATATGTGTATATATTTGTTTATAGGTACTTAAGATGTGTGGTTTGGGGTAAAAAGAAGTGTCCTGGTCGAGCCCATTTAAACATAAAAACATTGAATATAATTAGATCTAGAGGTCACAATCACTTACCATCTTCTAACTGTGATGCTGAAAAACAAGCTAGGGCATTTTTGCATGCTATTAAAGAAAGGGCTCAAGATGAAGATACTCCCTTAAAAACTATTTACGCAGAAGAAATATTGAAGTAATTTAAAATAACATTGTTAAAACTAAAACAAATAATAATTATAAAAAACAATATTTAGCTATCCGCTTGCTAGTTCTGTGGTTAATTATGCAAATGCTACCAGACGAATGCAAAGGACAAGAAGATTGAAAAATCAACCCAGTACAGTATTACAAAAAGAACCACCATTACTATTATCTGTTAAAGTGATACCTGGTACACGACGTGGAACATCTTTATATTTGGATGAACTAGGATATTATTACCATAATGATACATTAACCAACAGTGGAAAGTAAGTAGTAACACTATTTTTACTTTTGAGGTGTTAAGAGGACGCTACACTCGTATTATGTGTTGTCTTCATCTTACAAATGTACAACATAGCAAAAATTGTTAGAACCCCTCAGGCTGCAGTGATAGTTAAAATTCCAAATTTATATACAAACACTCTGTCCAGCTAGAGAATACATTGAATCTGCCGGTCACCCTGCTATCGTAACCGGTTCTCCTATGACAGTGTGTCGCTTGGGGATGCTCAGAAAAACTCATTTTGGTTGGCCCGCGGACCTCTGGACCTAGTTTTGTTGGGAACATTATCAGTGAAATATCATTTTTACATATCACTTATACGAAAAAAGTTCTAATTGTTTAAAAATCCATTATTTTTGTGTTTTTCAAACCTCAACTTTTTCTTTAGTTCCAATACTGAAAAAACAATATTTCAATGTAGTGAAAATTTATTTTTTATTTATGAAGCCTTCTTGGTTCTTTCCGGCACAAATTATTTTTTCTTATATTTTACATTTGTAAGATAGACAACACATGCGAGTGTAGCGTCCACTTAATAAAGGTAATAATGTAAGTAAGATGCACTAATTGAAATAATTTGTAGAATAGTAAGATGTACCAAAAATAGAAAAACAGCAACTGAAGAAGCGTGTCATTCGAGAGGATTTATGCGTGCTTCTGGAGACGGATTTGTCATATATAGAACTAAAGATCATAACCATCCACCAGTGGATCTTAAGAGAAATCCATTGGAACGATCGTTCATTAATACCTTATGTGAACGGGCACGAAATGAGACTCATTTGGGTCTCAAAGAGATTTACAATGAAGAAGTTGAAAGGTTAATTAATAAAAATGTAATTCATTTATAAGACTTCTCAAAAATAAAAATTTAAACTATATGTATGCTGAGATCTGATTTAGAAACTAAGTAACTGGCTTTATTCAACTTGGTACTAGATAGTCATGAATTATTATTAAATTTTAAAGTTAATGATAAACGCTCATAGTTAGAAAGAAGATTTTCATTGGAGTATAGTCATTTTGGATTGAACTTATTTATTTGTATTTTGTTTTGCTTTGCTTATGAGTTATGACGATTGGCAATTATTGGACTAATTAGTCTTATTGAAATGTATTTTTTTTTCTGGCTGGGCTAACAATTATTTCTTTAAAAATCCAATTTATAATTAATGTTTAGGGTCACTATAATCTATTGAAACAATATCCTAGTACAGAAAAAACTTAAAAAAGGATCACAGCAACAAAAAAATCATTGTTCGTACCATAATACTATCTAAACTAAATAGTACTAGCTTGCTTTGCTCGGTGTTCAGAAACCAGAATATTAACTATAAAATGTAGGTTGATTATAAATATTAGACAATAGATCTATTTATTTTAATACAGCTATGTTTTAATTTTATTGAACAAACATAATATATTTACAATCTGTATTTACAAGTGATACAATAAGTAAATGGGATGATTTTTGGTAAACAGGAGGGGGAAGTCACCCAGTGGCGGCACCCCGTGGAAGCGATTTAGGGAGAAAGTAGGTCCCTACACCAGTTCCTTTTCAGGCGCCTGGGTGGATTACCTGGAATTTGATTTGATGAAAGTTGGGTGATTATAGGATTAGAGTGAGTAATGAATGTTTTGTGTGTTTTTTTATAGGTGATTTTGGCAAGGCTGTTTAAGGTTGGAATGCAGATGTCTTTATGGAGTGATTCATTGGTAATATACCATGGGGCACCAGATATTAAACGTAGACAAATAGACTGAAACGCCTGTATTGTTCTAGTATTTGAGGGTTTGGCTGATCCCCAAAGTTGTATGCCATAGTACCACATGGGTCTTAGAAGAGCCATGTATATTGTTCTTTTAGTTTTTAATGAGAGCTTTGAGCGGAGTAAGGGTCTAAGAAGGTGGAGTCTTGAATTGAGAGCTTTACGCTTGTTTTTTAAGTGGGGACCCCATGTAAGGCGTTTGTCAAGAATTAAACCCAAATATTTGGTTTGCGTGGAGGATGGAATTTGTTCATTGCCGATAAAGGTTGCGGGACATTCTAAGGATCGAAGTGTGAAGGTAATTTGAGAAGATTTTGATGGGTTAACTTGGATTTTCCAGTCGTGAAACCAGTTGTTTAGAACATTTAGGTGGTTTTGGATTTTTTGGGCAGCATGGATGGGATCTTTGTCAGTAGCAAGAATAGCAGTGTCATCCGCGAACGTACCAAGTAGTGTGTTTTCGTTTAGAGGTAGGTCGCTGGTAAATACGTTAAATAGGAAAGGAGCTATGTCACTGCCTTGGGGAACACCAGCAGTTGCTATTTGAGAGTTGGAAAAGGTGCCGTTAATTTTTGTGACAAATGTTCGTTGGTTTAGATAAGATTTAATTAGTAGGTAGTACGGAGCAGGCAAGAAGGATTTTAATTTAAAAAGTAAGCCGGGGTGCCAGACTCGGTCGAAAGCCTGTGCAATATCTAGGAAAATACCAATGCAGATTTGTTTGCTCTCGAATGCTGATGAGATTTGATCGACAACTCTATGCAGTTGGTGGATTGTGGAGTGTTTAGATTTGAAGCCGAATTGGAAATCAGGTATAATTTTATTAACTGTGGCAATTTTTGTAATTCTTTTTAGAAGTATTTTTTCAAATAGTTTTCCTATGACAGACAGAAGGCTTATGGGACGGTAGGAGGATGGGTTTTCAGGAGGTTTGCCTGGTTTGTGGATGAGTATTATTTGAGCATGTTTCCAAATAGATGGCATGTAAGAAAGACGGAGTATAGAATTGAATATATATGACAAAAGTATTATTGTTTTGGGTGGTAATTTTTTTAAAAATAGAGCAGTTATTAGATCATAACCAGGAGCTTTGCCAGATTTTAAATGTTTTATATAGAAGAGAACTTCATTTGGGGAAGTGGGTTTGGCAGGCATAGAAACTGGTAGTGGACTATCTAAGAACTCGAATACTCTGGCAGAGTGCTGGGGATTAGTTTGTATGATGTTTGGTTTAAATACTGTAGCAAGGTGTTCAGCAAAAACGTTGGACTTTTCATAGTCGTCGGTGATTTTAGAGTTATCGGGGCGACGGATTGGCGGAGTTGGTTCGATATGTCTAAGGATTTTTTTGGTTGCTTTCCAAAGCGAGCCGTTTGTTGGATTTAGGTTAGAGATGTAGCTATTATAGGATTGATTTTTGTGGTTTTGGAGTTGCCTTTTAAGTTTGTTGGTTAGGTTATTAAAGATCCGCTTGTCGTTAGGATAACCTGTAGTTTGCCATTTGGCACGAGCTTTTCTTTTTTGTCTTAAGAGTTCATTGATGTGGCCGTTTTAATTTTTCTTCATTAAATTATCTACAAATTTTAAAAAGCCTTCCCAATTCTCACACCTCAGTACACCTTTCATTAAAAACCTAACATTGCAAAATTTTCCATTAATTGAGTACATAGTTGTGTTGATATAATATCATTATTTATTAATCATTATTCATTAGTATCAATAGAAAAATGTTTAATACATTATAGGTTTCTTGATGCGGCAGAAAAAATTCCTTATCGAATGGCATGGCGGAGTATGGCAAGAACAAGACAACCTCCTAAAGTATCTGGGGAAGTGAAACTAGTTAGTGTATCAGTTATTTCAGATGGAATGGTCATGTGGGATGGGTATACACTATATAGAGATGAAATAGGATTTTTATATTCATTAAGGAAAGGAAGAAAGTAAGACTGAAGCATATGTTTTATAATTATTTACAATTCTAATTATTTAAATGATCTTTCATAGATTTGCATGGTGTCAAATGAATACAAAATTAAAATGTTTAGTTAAAGGCTCAATATCAGTTGAGAATGATACTACAATGTTAGAGTTTACTGGAGAACACAATCATTCGCCATTGAGTGACGAAGAGTTTCAAGCCGCTATTTTTCTTGAAAAGATAATGCTTAAATGTTTAGAAGATGACAGTAAACCAAAGAAATTATATGATGAAGAATTAGTTAAGTACGTTGAATTTAAATAAATAATCTATTCAAAAATTATATCTATATTGATATTTGTGTTCACTTTTATACAATTAGCTTTCCTGGTGTTGAAAACCGAGTATCATTAGCATACGCACGCGAAAAAATAAAAGCTAGAAGAAAAAGTGCATTAAAAAAAAATTCAAATAATGAAATGTTAGAAACTACTTGTGAACCATTGAAATATATTGAATTTTGGGATGAGGAGAATAATTCTATTGATGATGATGACTTAAATGACGATGTTTACTCTGATGATGATGATGTCAGTGAAAAGTCTAAGGATTCTTACGATATTTACTCAGATGAACAAGGCTTCAAATTTACAATAGTCAGTGTAAAAGATGAAACTAGGTAAATTTTAATTTTTTTATTGATTACTTACTATAAGTCATGATAATTTATAAGTTATAATATTATTTACCATAATTATTATTAATTACAGATATTTAGAGTGTATACAGAAGCATAGTGGATGCAATGCCAAAGGAGAAATGTTTAAAGGTGAAAATGATGAGTGGCTATTTGTTCTTCATGGCTACTCTCACAACCATTTACCTCATGAAGATAATTAAAATTATGAATACAAATTTAAGTATAAGTCAATGAAAGATTATGATTTTGTTATATTCACTATTTTCACTAGTATGATACCATTGTTATTTTCTCAGTGGTGTTTTATATTTTTGTTTTTACTATTAACATGAATATAAAAAAAAAAACAAAATGTTTTAATAATTCTTAATACAAAAATATTATAGTTTTATTATAAAGTAAGAAGTATTATATAATACTAAATAAATATTCTGTCACGATTTAATTTCATAATTTAAAGGCAGTTTGTTAAATGTGACCAAGTCTGACCTTCCAGCTATTTGGTATTTTGGTCATCTTAAATGTAATTAGTAATGCAGATAAATTAGGAGCAAAAATTGATAAAATACATAGAATGTAAAAAAATAATAAATTAATTAACTTTTAACTTTTTCAGAAGAGAAAGACATTTTAAAAATAACTACACATTATTTCAATATAAAAAAAATATATTTGTGTATTTATTTTATAATTTATAGATTAATAGATTATTATTGGTTAAATGTATCCTGTATATATATATATTTTGATTTAAATATAATTAAATAAATTCCCCTGTATCTTGACATTTGATGTATTATTATACTAAAACATGTACTATAAATTATATATCATAAGGACAGAAGCGCAAATTGTATTTGAAATTTGGGAGAACTGAATAATTTTGATATTTTGATCTCAAACAGTATGTCAGCATGATGAACACCAAAACATTGAATTGTCGAAGAGTTTGATGATTGTAGTTTCTTAAGAACAATTATGTATTTAGGAGGGAAGTCAATAGTCAAGAATAAACAATTTCCTTGCACTTCTTTTAATTAACAACACATATTGTTGATAAAATTAATTTTATTATTTTGTTGTAATTATATTCAAAAACTAATAAGTAAAAACCATTAATACATATGATTTTCACCAAATATTTATACTAGCATTTCCTAGGCATGGTTCTGAGGGATTTAAGACATTTAAAAAGTTCCAAATCTTATATAATCCATGGAATATTCTAAAGTCTTATATTAATGTAAATATTACCATAGACATAGAGCATAGACTGATATCTAAATAACAACATTTGCTCTATTGAAAAATCATTTACAATTTATACTTATAACTTATAACTTCTAAGCTCATTGCCCAAATGTTAGTTATAAATTAGAGACTTAGATAAAAACATTCAAAACCTTCTCGCTATTAAAAATTGATTGCACTAAAACAAGGGTTCTCAACCTTTTGAGGTCCACGCCCCCTTTCAAAATATATGAGTTCACTCCACACTTCTCATTACTATAAGATTGATGTATGCATAACAGATATATATAACAATCACATACTCACAAATAGGGGAGGGGGGGCTAAACCCCCCAAATATTTCCTACATTTTGTTTTAAGCTTATTTAATTATTTAATATTATCAAAGTAAGGCTTTAGCTATTTACGCCTATGAATAATCGTAATATTTATTTAAGGGCCATGAAAACTTATTCTTATAGTGCTTATTCTATAGTGGTTGTTTTGACAATACAATATGATTTGTTCAGTCTTATATAATCGTAATTTTGTAAAATTCATTTTCACACACTCCCTCCTGAAATTTTGTCACGCCCCCAGGCAGAGAACCCATGCACTAAGGGGTTCCTATTTGTATTGTAATGTATACAATTTTATAAGTGCACATCATAGAAATATAGTATCTTAGGGCTGGATTAAGAGTCATGAGGGTGTAAATTATTACAGTCTAAAAATGATTTTAAATTATATAAAAATTAAAATATAGTAAAAAGCTAACATACCGACACAGTTAATGTTCTTAACTCAAAAGATTGATAATGGGCAATCAACTTTTTTTTTTATTTACACAATATTATATACAATCCGTACAATTATGCACAATTATGCACAATTAGCATATTTGATAAGAGTTAAAAATAATACATGAGTACGTGAGTAAGAAGACACCCATTAGTGGCACTTGACTGGAAGTTATATGAAGCTAGCTATATTTATATTTATATAGGTACCTACTGTTTTTTTTTTTTTTTGGTTTGTTTTAATTTTCGATTTAAGTTCCCTAGCAAGTCACGGCACCAGCTCCTTTTTAAGCCACGCCTGTCGTTGCCAGGTAATGTTTGCGTGGACAGGTTTTTAATGAGTGGGTTTTGGTGGGTTTGTAGCCAGGCATGAAAGATTTTGTAGAAACGTGTAGCTTCTTTTGTCACGGTTTTAATTGACAGGTCATTATGTATAGTGTAATTCGAAACAAAGGGTGGAGCATTAGTAATTTTCCTAAGAGCAATATTCTGAAATCGCTGAATTTTGTTAATGTTGGACGCTTTTGCTGTACCCCATAGTTGGAGACCATATGTCCATAGAGGTTTGAGTAATGTTTTATATATAAGAACTTTAATTTTTAAACTGGAGTGTTTGTTGTTTGTGAGTAGTGTTTATAGTATATTTTTATATAAGCATTTTAAATTCAAAAATTGATAAAATATGGAAAAATTGCGAAAATTAGAAAATTATTTTGAGTTAAGATTTCGTAAAAATTTTACTTTTCAATCTAAGATTTTAAAATGTAATAAAAGATTCCTTATAAAATTATCTACCTTTATAAAAAAAAGTCTATAAGAAAGTCAAATTAAATTTTTATGAGTTTGAAATTCAAATTTTTACATTGGATATTCACTTGATTTCTCATGTAGAGATTAATTTTTTTGTTGTAATTCAAAAACGAATAACTGTAAATAGGTACATGAAAATTTCCCTGAATGTTTATATTAGCATTTCTTATACACCATACAATTTTTAAAATATTTTGACTCTTTTTGAGCTGTTTAAGGACATCTTCAGTTTTCAATTTTTTTAGTTTCTTTTTCTATACAAATCAATATAGTTTTATCTGTTGTGCTAAAAAGTGTAAAAATTTAATTCAAGGCTCCTGATATATTGTTACAATATCAGTTGAAAATATTAAAAATACATAGGCACAATTTTTTTTTTGTAAGCATTTAAAGATTGAATTTTGACAAAATTTAATAATTATTTTGTAATTAAAAATGTATAAAGTGTTCAACTTTTATATCTAAGGATTGAAAGTTTATAATAAGATTCCACTTAAGTAGTTAATTTTGCTACCAAAAAATCTATAAAATACATATATATTTTTATAGTAAAGTTCAAATTTGGACGAAATTACATAAAAAAAACCTAGAAAAACTATTTTAGTTATTTTGTTGTAATTGTATAATATTATTCGTGGGTACTTAAAACTTCTAAAGTATACTACTATATGTCTATGATAGTATCACGGTTTGTTATCGATGTATAACACGTTATAAGTACCAAATTGATATTGTGATATGATTAATTTGGAAGTTATTATAGGTCAATTTTTTTTAATACCATAGATAAGTATATAATATGTTTTATACCTAGACAGACGTACTGTCTCCGCTCAGAATGGTTTTTCTTATACAATGACATTATATCATTGAATTCAAATTTAATACCATCCATTATACAGTCCACTTAAAACTTGCTGTACAGCAGAGCGCTTTTTTTTTTTTTTTTAATTATTTAAACTGAAAAATTACTTTTACAATTATCTATGTTCCATTTTCAATCATTAGATATTAATATAATATATGCAAATATGCAATATAATTATTAATAGATCCACCTAAAATCATTATGCATCTGCAATAGAAAATAGAAATAAATGAGAAATATAATAATCATAATTATTTGTTTATTTTATTTATTTGTTTATTGTTATATATTTATTTCTTACAACTACATGAAAAATAATCACAGACGTTTACTTATAATCTCATTACACGTATTATATTGAAATAATTAAAATAATTTTTTAGGTGACATAATAATAATAATTTACACATATATTTACAAGTATTTCAATGCTCAATGATTAAAAAAAAATAAAAAAAAATACTAATTAAGAACAATAATGATTTAAAGTATATTCGATCACACATCTCAAAAGCATAGACATTAGTTTTATAAGCTCTAGGCTACCATAATAATACAAATCCATAAATAAGAAACAAAAATTGGCGTTCAAAAAAAAAAAAAAATATGCACCTAAATATGTTTAAGTAAACCTATAATCTATATATATAAAAGTATATATATAATTCAAATATAAGACAATAATTTTCTACTACATTAAATAACATTTGATATTTATCAAATGTATAAAAAGTTTACAATTGGTAAACATAATTATCAAAGGTATATAATATCTAATTACAAACAAAAATAACAAATATACAAACTAGGTATGTATGGAAGTTGTACACATAATAATAATAATGTTAACATTTAAACGCAACAATAAAACATTTTAAGTTGTCACAAGTTTGATAGTCATCCAAGTTGAAAATGTTAATTTTTTTATAATATTAAAATGCCGCTGGTGTTGTTTTGTTGTAGAAAATGCTTTTGGATACCTACATCTGTGACAAAATATAAAAATTCATTTTTCGGTTAAAAATTGACAACATTCGGTTTGCTTACTCTCAATACGTTACAGATTTGAAAACGGTTTAACAAATACGAAACGGAGTGAACAAAATACAAATAACTACAATACAATTTTTGTTTACAATATGTCCGTTTTACAAAATAAAAACATACAACTCATATTTGTAAGCCCTACTAATAAGAATATAATTATTAGAAAATATTAAAATTATAAATTTAGCATATGATTACTTTAGATCACACAAGAAATATTAATTATTACATGTAATAAAAAAAGGAAAAAAATTTTGATGAGAACAAATATTAATGTGTAAAAATAGGGCGAACAAAAATGATATAATAATAACAATACTAATTGTAAGAATTCTTAAGTAATCACAACAAATATTAAATAAAATATAATAACATCTTTAAAAATTATTATGACTTATAAATAATAAATATAAATTAAATTGTTTTTTCAAAATATTACATTTCATTTTATATTACAACTGATATAAAATTAGAATTAAAATATTCTTTTTATGACAGGAAATCAAACAATTAATAGTAATAAATGATATATTACATTCTTAGAATAAACAATTTGAAAATATATATATTAAAAAAATTTTAAGCTTTAAACTTTAAATAACTATGATTAAACATACAGACTCTTTTGTAAAATGGACATAATATATTTAATTGTTCACATAAGTAAATGTAATTTATAATTATCAAATTAACATAATTTGTTTTTATTATAATCACATAATTTCATAAATATAATATAAATTATAAACCAATTTGATACTTTTTGTTCAATGTTAGCACATTAGATATAAACCCAATCATACGAAACTACAAAATATCATAATTAAAAAAGTAGTATTATTTGTTTTAATATAAGAAAATATTTTTAACATTACAGTGTTGATTAAAATGCCTAAGACTATTAAGTTCATAATATTGTTTCATGTTTTTAAATGTTTATTTAATTTTTTAAGTATCATTTATAAACCTCTGCTCACCTGATTGGTATACATTACATAACCATCAATAGGTAATAACCACAGTTAAGAGTTTAAGAAACTATTATTCGCTCATGTGTTGCCTCCAGTTAACTAACTCATAATGTGGCAAATTTAATGTTCAAAAGAATCAGTTTTACTTTATTTTTAATATTAGATTGATTTGGTCTTATCATTGAATTTAAATTTAACATTTACATTAATTTATTACTAAATTAGTGATATACATAATGACTTGGTACACTTTACACTTGTTGTACAGCAAAGCGGTTACCTATTTTCCCCCTTTTTTATTATTAAATATAAAAAGGATAGTTAAAAGATAATTAGGGCTGGGGTTTCAATGCACCTTGAATTGTTTTCCAAAACTTATCGTCACAAATGTTTTTTTGTGTACTTTTGAATAAGAATATGAAAGTGTATTTGACATTTTTTAGTTTTTCTTTCATTTTCTTAAATTTTTAGGCCATTTTAGAGTTTTTTGGAGAATTTTTTTGAGTTTTTAGGTACATACAAAACCTAGATAACGAGTTGGTGACATCAACAGTAAAAGTCAATGAGATCTAGCTGTCTGTAAAACTTTTTTTTAAATTTATACTCAAACTACCAATACTTATTTAAGGCGCTCGGTACCAATGTAATTTTGCACACAAAAATACGCTCTAAGGGGAATAATGATCCTGTTCTGTAGAAACAACCAAATTTGTTTTTAAACTAATTGACGGTAATATTCTACAGGCCGAATAGAATTCCGTATTTCAATATTTCAATCTCAAACCTTCTAATATGTCTTCAAAAATAATACAACTGTAAGTGTTTTTTTTTTTATAAATTACATAATTATATTATACCATTATTTGAAATAAAATTAAAAATTGGAGTTTGAAGATGCCTGTGGGAAGTCTTCTTTCAGATAAATAAATTGTTATCAAAATTAGAGATAATTCTACAAGGCCTGGAAATTATTTCCGTGAAGTAATTTTTCTTGATATAATTTCCAAATAGGTTAAAAATACAGTTATAATATATTTTTTTATATAAATTAACAAAGTTAAACACATGCGGGTATAAAGTCCTCATAAGCTGGGTTTCACACTACATTGTAGTACATTTAAATCATTGCTAACACGTTACTTACAATAAAATATATTCAATTCTACATTTGACATGGTTTAGTGGGTACCTAGCTTTAGTGCTGCAGTTGTGAGTGATAGAAACAAATCTTGAAAAGAGAAAGGACACCAAACTTTGCATATACAAGTGGTCCGGAATTATGGACTTTGTCTTATTAATAGACATTTCGATTGTTAATGTACTTTAAAATAATTTTTTCTTATCAAATTTTTTTGAAAAATACACAGTAAGTGTAATGACAAATCGGAAGACTATTTCATTAATTTATTTCATGTAAACTATTGCTCATCAAAATGTGTTATAAGAAATATTGTAATAGTGAAATACGTTTAATGTTTGTAATTAAATTGGTTGAGTCTTTCTAATCTTAGCAAGCAACACTTGAGTAACATTACATGACTATTATGCAATTAATATTTTTATAACTTCTAAATTACAACTTTTTAATCAACACTGAAAACAAGTTTTAAAATATTAAATAAAGCATTCACTCCGTTCCATTATACATTTTAATATCAAGATAAAATAACTATAATATTGTATTCATTAATCACTTATTAATAAATTGTTATTTAAACAGGAAATTTGGAAGGAATAAATAAATATTAAAAACTAAGTATAGTAAATATAATTAATAGGATTTTTTTCTCATAAACATATATTAAATAAGGTTAATGAACTATAGGAAAAGAATTATAAATTGTTCAGTCAAAATAGTAATAATTAATTTTAGATACTATCACACAAAGTACTTAATAGTTAAATGTAACATTTTTACCATGTAAAATAAAATATGAGCCTAAGTAAAAGAAAAAAGTAAATTTGCAAATTATTGTGCTACTATTTATTGTACTTAAAACTCAAAATATGCTTAAATTAAAAATTAAAATATATGAGATCTATAAAATATAAATAGCTATAGAAGAAATTAAAAATATGATTTTCATTTATCATTTTACTTCAAGTAAATAATTGTTAGCCTAACATTGAAAATATTTTAAATCAATCTAAGATGGTTGACGAGACATGAGAAATTAATGTTGCATAATTAATTCAATTATCAGTCTTATGAATTCAAGAAAAATCAGTCTCTTTAGAAAATAAGTAATCTATTCGAATTTAAAAATAAATTATATTGACCTGGACAACTTAATTAATATTAATATCTGTTAGTTTAATTTTATAAAAAAAAATGTATTGAAAATACCTAATATTATAACAAAATTGTCCAAAAATAATAAAAATTGAAGAAATATAATTTATATTATTAAATATTAGTCTTTAATATTTGTCTTTAAATACAGTAAATGTTGTGGATGTTAAAAATATTTTGAAGTTAATAATCCGATTTTATTAATAAATAATAATTGACATTTTTGGATTATAACTATTGCACAAACCATGTGGCTTGTGATTACATTTACTTTAAGTTATAGTTGCTCAGATTAGATAGATATTTTATTTTATTGGGAGTAATACAGGTAAAACAAGCTCACGTGTGGTGGCAGAGATCAAATGAAAAAAAAATAGTATATCAGACAGTAAAATTCACAATTCTAAATTCAAATTTTTAGGTACAAGAATTTTTTTGATTTTGTATAGTACTATCTTTTAAGGTAGAAATGTTCTTTATCATAAGATAATTTTGAGAATTTCCAAGTAGTTCAGTATCTTAAATATATTAAGCGTGTAACACATTTAATAGTGCCCTAAATGTAATATTTACCAATAAAATTAAATGATAATTTAAGTATAAAATATTTTAATAGCTCGCACTTATCGGGAATTGAAAAATATAATTTTTGAAAAATGTAATGTGAATAATAAACATATATGATTAAAAATTAATTAATTGCTATTATGAATCAGAAAGAATAAACTAAACTACAATTGATTTGAATTTTGGAGAACACCACAAAAGTAAAATAGAAACAAAATAGTTGTCATATAATAAATTGACCAAGAGGATAAAAATGCATGTGATTAGGACATAAAATACCTGATCGAAATTTGTAACATTAATGTTACGCTTTATGATCTTCCTTAGTCCTTTTTGATTTGTGTTATCGTTATTAACACCTGTTGTTCTCAAACGTGCCGGTCCTTTCTTTAATTTACCCTTTAGACGTTTGACACTTGCATACGATTCTACTGCATCATTATAATCTTCATGAACTAAATTGTAATAAATACATAATAAATGTAATTACATATATTTTACTTTGAAATGTATACATTTATCAGCAAAAAAATCATATAATATAATGAATTAAAATGTATAGAAATGTTTTGGTATCTTGATTTAAGAGACCACTAATAATGATAGTACTTTAAGAGGATGGTACCCATGCACACAAAATTAAATTAAAATATTGAATAAAAGCCGACACTTAATCAGTAACAGATAATGTTTTTACCTAGAAACTGGATAATTGGTCAATTCACTCTAATATCAAAACTATCCGCATACTATTGAAACTATTTAACGAAAGTTGTGTGTTGTACGTGTGTAAGATGGAGACAATAAATGCATAGGTAGCATCCTATTAAAATTAGTCTATTAATTACTAGGATAGATTTTTTTATCTCAGTTTTCTATAGGTAGCCAACACTATGCACTTGAGCATTTTTGGAATGTGTTTTAAGATAGATTTTTGTAAGCCAATATGATTTTTAAGATATAGTCAACTCTGGGTAAACACGAGGGGGGAGGGGGGAAACAATTTTTGACTTATTATTAATTTAAAGTATTCAAAATTTTAAAAACGTATTCATTTATTTTTAAGTTATTAATTATGCCTTGGTCTAATGGCTGCAATATAAACGTAGTATTGGGAGATGAAAATTAAACTTGAATAGCATGAAAGGTCGAAGTTAAATTAAGTGCTGTACAATGATTGATAAAAAGTAAGATTTTCCTTTTCTTGTCAACCATTTTTTTTTTTAATTTCAGACGTCATCTAGAATTTTTTATTTGTATAATAACCTGATGGTAATGATTTTACTTGTTTAAAACATTGTGACATAACTGAAACACTGTGTTCAACTAAACAAACAGAATGGCAAAGAACTAATAGAATAGTTAGCAAGGTTCTACTTTACAATAGTCAACTGTAATAGTGGGTTTTACAAATCACGGTGTAGTACTAAACTTGGATAGGAGAATTTGAGATATTGAAAACTTGTTCAATTAATTTTCGAGTTAACAAGATTATTTTAAACATCAAGTGTTATTGTTATTTGGAGGGGAATGTTATTTGTCCGAGATATCAAGAGTTTCGAGTTACCTGTATTTTGAAATGTACCAGTGTTGTTAAAAGATTACCATGAATATTACGACGTGTGGTCTGAATGGAGAATATTATTTTATATATAGAGTTGAGCATTAGTTATAACTATTTAATAGAACATTTTGGGCTGAAAGATCAGTACTTAGACATTTTTTTTATTTACAATTAAATTATGTTTAAGCTTTAAAAAACTAAATAAATTTGGGATATGGATCTTTTAATCCTCTAGTTATACTTGGTTGTTTAAAATCTTTGATGTTACCAAGTAAGCTATACTGAAGAATATTGAAGAGTACTGAGTTTATTCACTGAATTGAGTTAATGGGAGATGAGAGTAACAAGAGATAATAGTATTTAAATGGAAAAATAATTTTACCATTGTCAGTCCTTGTTTTGTCTCGATTCATTACAATTACTCTTCGTCCCTCTGAGTTACCTGAAAAAGTATTTTTAATTTATTTAATTGAAGATAAAATAATAATTGTTAATAAAACAAAATAATATGCTAGTTTAAAATAATTAGTTATCAATTTTATTACATTGTAATTAAAATAACAAGTTAATAAGTTAAAAAAAGTGTTTGTTAATAATTAAAAACTCCTACATCTTCCGAAGCTTAGTTATATAGTATTAATTAATAAACTATAATAAATAAAAATAATAAAATATTATCATATCACCTTCTGTTTTTATGCTAATTTCTGGTATTTTCGAATGTTTTTTTCTTTTAACTTCATTAGTACTGCTGAAAAATATTAACACATCTTCTTTAAGTTTAAATTATTTAACCCATCTTTAGGGTGGGTTGCATAAACTTCTTGTAGCAAATTAGAGAACTGTTATGGCACCGTTAACCGTTAATGAGTCTTTTAATTTGAAAGAATGTTTAATTCTAAGAATTGTGGTATAGGTTTTACATTTCTATTCACATTATTCAACGAGTTAAGAGTAATTGAAAAGAGCCGTGTGATGTCATTGGGCCGATGTCACTGTAATTGCTTATCTTATACGTGAAAATGTTACACTCTTCACACAATAATTTAAATACTATTTGAGTATATTATCTAATTTGAGTTGTACGTATGTGATGTTTTTATGTACTAAATACATTAGTGGAACCAGAGTTTTTCTAGTGTTTTTTTGAAATATTTAAAAAAACTATTAAAATAAATCGACGCTCTGCCCTATTGTAACTACAATGAATGTAGATAACAAAAATATATATTTAGTAACAAAATATTGAAATTCTGATATTTCTTTTGTCTCATAACCTCAAAAAAATCAAATATATCACATTAATCAAAATCAAAAAAAAAAAAAAATGTTTAGATTGGTAAATCATTGTGTAAAGCGAGCAACTTTAACACTCATAAGATAGGCGATTATGCTGAGGTCAGCCCAGTGACGTTAGGCAGTTATTCTAGATATCCCAATATCTTCTTAAATAATATTTTAGATCTGACAAAATCGATTTTAGTAGTTCAGACTACAATAGTACAATGATTTATCATTTAATAATAATTTTAAGACATTTTTTTTCTATGTGCTCCTTTAATGGTTTTGTAAACTATCGATTACCGGACCTGTAAATTACAGATCGATTGTTGGTTCAATTTATTTGGTAATTACGGTTATCAATAATAAATTTAATATTTTTTTATGCAATTATATCCGCCGCGGAATAAGATCATGACTGTGCGGCAGACCAATTTGTGTCCGTTTTGCACAACCGGATTTTGATTGGTTCCCCGAAACCCATAGAAGTGGTCGCAAGGACATGCGGTGCGTGAAGGAAGTTGTTTTGACTGTGCAACCAGTCATGATCTTATTCCGCGGCGGGTATAACATAGTTTAACACAATTGTATATTCATAACTTTATAGAATGAACGCGACCTAACCTAACGTAGTTACAGGGTAGGTAACAAATGTACACTGTCATTTATGTTACCCGCCCTTAGTCATTTTCGATTCAAGCGGAGCTAGGAAGCTAGTGGTTTTACAATGATTATTTATTTTTTATTTATTTATTTATTTTTTTTTTTATATCCTGTATACAAAATTTCTACCAGAAGGAATGCGATTTCAACATTTAATTATGCAATGCGATAATACGAAAAACCACTAACAATGGGATTTTAATTTCTAACGCGTTGTTTATCACCATAGAAACAAATAAAAATTATAATTATTATAATATTAATTCAACTTACATGATATTATAATAAATAATAACAATATAAAATATCTAGACTGACAAACCGTCTCCGTTCAGAATCGTTTTTCTTATACAATGATATTATATCATTGAATTCAAGTTTAATACAATCCATTATACAATGACCCACCTGTAACCTACTGTACGGCAGAGCGACATCCACTTTCCCGCTTTTTAATTATATAACCATAGTAAATTAATGTAGTCATACCTTGAACCAACAACACCTCTTATGGCTGACTGTAATAACCGTGCAGGATAAAATGAATCTGGTTTCTTCTTTACTTCCACTTGAATCTAAACATTCAAAATAAATTGTTTAGAAATAAAATTAAAATTAATATTTGAATGTAACATGTTTTTTACCATATTTAATCGAAGGGCTCTTCTTCGTTTTAGTTCTGTTCTAAGATCAACTGTATCATTACGCTGCAAGGATTCTTTTTGATCATCAACTCCCTGTTGATTATCTTCAATCTCTTCTTCTTCTTCCTCCTCCTCTTCAATATATTCCTCGCAACTATCACTGGAGTTTTGTCCATCTTCTTTTTCACTTTCTTCATCTACATTTTCTTCAGATACTTCCTCCTCAGATACTTCTTCTTCTGATAACTCTTCTTCTGATGTACTAGATACTTCCACTGCTTCAGAATGTAATACTTTTGTTACAGTGCTATTTGGTTTAGCAATATTCTCATTATGTTTATCAAAATTATCAACTGAAAAAAAAATCAATATTATCAAAACAAATAAATATACATATTTTAGTAAAATTAATATTATATCAAACCTTCTTCAATAAGGGCTTCATTTTTTTCTTCATGTCCAAACACGATCCTGGGTCGCTTTTTATTACAAATTTTGTCTGAAGAAGTATTAAGTTTTACAACTCTTCGTAAATGTACAGTTTCCAAATCATTATTCATTTTTATGCTAATATTTTTTGGAACCTGGAAGGAATGTGCAACTTTTTTTACTTTCTTTATTAAATGAGTAGTTTTTGGTTTTATTTCTGGTTCTTTCTTTTCATTTTGAGTTTCTTTATTTTCAGTCTGAATTGCTACTTGAACGGAATTGGATTTTTTCAAAATAATTTTTTTACTGGTTGGTTCAATTGGCTTGTTGGACTCAAATTTTCTTTTTCTTGCTTCTAAAACCGGATCTATTGGCCTTGATTCAACTTGATTATCGACAGATTTAATTTTTTCTCTTTTCTTTAAGTGATCATCATCCATAATTTTATTATCTTTACGGCGAATATTAGGAGGAGATATTGGTCTTGACCTTATCACTTTTTTTAATGGACTAGGTGATCTTCTTCTAACAGCTGGTCTCATCTTAGGTGATCTAGATTTTGATTTAATTTTTAGTGGAGATCTACTTCTTCTCCTTAATGGTGATAACCGTCTTCTACTAGGTGATAAATCCCGCGATACAGATCTACGCCTTCTTCTTGGAGATGGTGAACGGTAAGGATAACGAGATTTAAGAGGTGAATATCGTCTAGGAGAAAGATTTTTTTCCCTTAATGGTGACAGACGTCTAGGTGATCTTCTTGGTGATAATGACCTACGATAGGGCCTTGATCGTAGTGGTGAATATCTATATCTGTCTAGAGAAGGAGATCTTCTTCGTGGTGATCTGGACAATGGTGACCTTTTTTGAAGTTTACTGTAAGGAGACATTGATCTTTTTCTAAGAGGCGGAGATGGAGATCTCAAAGGTACACGTGATTTCAACAAACTAGATTGTGATGAAGAGTTTCTAATTTCTTCTAAAGTTTTTATAGATTCTAATTCTTCTTCAGGTGGATTTAACAAAGGTTTGGAATCTGCAATAATCTTGGGTTGATTTATGGGTATAGGAAGTTCATCCATTTTAGTCTTGGCATCCAATTTATTTTTTAGTGTACCCTTATCTTTTTTATTTTTATGTTTTAAACTTTTCTTTTCTTTTTTAGATGATTTAACATCACCACCAGCAATTTCAGCCTCCATAATATCCATTAGTTTATCAAGATCATCTAAATCTTCATCTTCTTCGCCCAATAATAAGACATCTCCATCATCTGAATCGTTTTTTCCATCTTCTGCTTCACTATCATCACTTTCTTCAGAACCAGATTCATTTTCTAATCTGCTAAATTTTGTAGAAACTAAAAAAAAATAATTTAAAAGAAATACATATAAAATTAATAATATTATTTTTAGTATAGATTTAAGGGTCCTTGATATAAATAAAATATTTTATTTAATTACCTTCATTGTTTAAATTCTGAAAATTGGTTAATTTGGTGGAATCGGAAGTGTACGTGAGTTTTGAATTCCTGGATATTGAATCATTTAGCGAATCACCTTCACTATCCATTGGTATAATTGCAATTAAATTGTTGTTTGCATGAGTTGGTCTTCGAAAACCAACCTATTAATAAGAACAATATTTTATAAAACAATGTATTTTAAATATAAAATTAGTATTAACGTACATTAGCATATGTGCGTTTATTATATGATCTATTTGGCACCGGAAAGCAGCGTCCTCTATTATTACTTCTTGCAGGATTATTATAGGAGTTACCATTTGCAAATTTATTAAATTCTCCAGATGTACTACTTATTGCATTAATTGGCAAATTAGATTTTTTTTTGAATGTCATAAGTGCAGCTAGACGTAATTTTTCAACATCATCATCATCAATACTCTAATAAACATAATAAATAATTCAAAATAATTAATGTCAAATAATAATATAGGTAATATAATTAATACTATATAATATAATACTAGGTATTTAGTTTTTCAAAACTTATCATTACTAAATATTAAAATCATTTAACAAAAGCTGGACCTAAATCAAAGCCAAGGTTTTTAGTACCTTGATTTATTTAGGACAGTTTGGCATAGAAGTTATGTGAATTTTGTCATGAGTTTTTAAATAGTTTATAATGATGATTATCAAATAACTAAACACAACAGAAAAGTAACAGACAAAATGCATCAATATTATTAAAGAAAAACATTAAAAAATAAGTTTTAATATCTGAAACGCATTTTACTAATATTGATTATTATCTCAACCTAACAGACTTTCGATTCTACCACGACTAAACCAATCATCTAGATCTGGACTAGATGGCATTACTCAAGCAGGTACCTCTATTTATGTCAGGTCATACTCACATAGATCCCAATTTCTAAGTTCTAAGTTCCATATTATACAGTCATATCCAGCACACCAACCATATTAGTTAGTATGACATACCCCTTCTTTTAGCAGCTACTTATATTTTATTGTCCTCTAAAACATAGTGAGTTTTCTAATCAAGGTTCAAATCAATTTCATCTTTTCTTCTTGGTCTTAACTTCATTGTCAGTGGGAAAATAAAAGCTAAACAATTCCGTTTGGAATGCTAATCTACAAATCTTCAACAAATTCAGAAGTAAAAAAAATCTAAGAGTATAGGTATAATATTTCACAAGAAAAAACTGGAAAGTTATCTCGCCTTCAAATCTCCTATAGGTACTGGCTAACATTTTGCAGCTCTTAGACAAACACCAAATAAACTACAATTTTCATTAATCATTTAAACCTAAAATAAAGGATTTTGAATACCTATTAACATAATTGGATTTTCTTATAACTGTTCCACTCATTGTAATCAAATTTTGTCTTATTACCCATGTATGTGTTAATATAAACATATTTGGAAAAGTAGGTAAACCAATATTTAAATTAATACTAGACAGCGTTTGTAAAAAATGTAATAGGTACTAACATATTTTTTATATAATAATAACTGTTGTATTATTTAAAAGATTAACATATGGCAAATCTCAAAATTTTTACTCAATATTTCAATAAATAATAATAACAAATAAAAGCCACACATAATATGAGCATTTAAATTTTTAGTAATTTTGAGTTTAAATATTTATAACCAATAATAATTAAAGCCTGAAGGTGCAGTACGTATAAATTTAATCATGATATTGTTGTTGTAAATATGTTACACAAAGCGTTAATACTCACATTATAGTCCATTTTTCTTTTATTGATCCTCTTCAATAATTAATGTTTATGTATATTCTAACGAATAGACAAATAAGATACTAAAATTATTGAAACATGTCGCTAAAAGATATAATTTGCACACCGCAGAAATTGAGGAATTACGAAAAAAATATAAGTAATAATAATGAAGAGATTGTATTATTGTAATAAAACAATAATTAACAACACAATGTTTTTAGTTTTTTATATGAACTCGCGTCTCCCAGGAGGCCAGGTCGCCAGGACTAAATAAAAGTCAATACAAAAACAAATTAACAAACATACATATTGTACCTAGGGACACAGGGTATTGGAGCAACGAAGATGAAAAGAAAACCAAAACAATAACAAAACAGATGATCCAAAGACATACTAAAATCTGCAGGTTGACAAACCTATCACATATCAGCATTGCCAACATAAATTTAATTTAATTTCAATTTTCTATCATAGTAAAATAGTAAAATAACAAAATAACATCGAGGTATATAAACTATACTGGAGCGCGCACTCGTTATCAAAAAACGAGCCGACGCGTTCGAACGATTCCCCCACCACTGCAGGGCAAAAGATTACCACACGCCGGCCACTACGTGTCTACGTAGTATGTTCTCATGGCTCTGAACTCTTGGTTAATGGTTAATTGTTTGTGCTGTTTTTTTGTCTTTAACCTTATTTTTCTATTAAAATTAAAATTCGTCAAAAACATTCTAATATATATATGAACAAAAATGATTATTTCGTTAATAATCGTAATACAGTAAAGTTAATTGAATATACTAATGAAATACTTGATTATATTGCTGGATATATTGTAAAAAATATTTGCAAAAAAGTTGTGTGTCCTTACTGTATTGATATATTAGTAAAAAGTGATCTAACAGATCATAGCTATGTAAAATATGCAAATTTTACATCTTTTGTAAATCGGGGGAAATTGAAAATAGTTTCATCAGGTGTATCACTTATATTATTCAAGAGCTTGAAAACTCTTTTCAAGCTGTTTTTGTTATAAATAAAAAATTACATAACAATGTGAAACAAAACATTGTAATGTTAGCAAAAAAAAATATATTGAACAAAAGTACTCTACTTTTTTTTCCCAAATTCACATCCTATTACTGTTGATATTGGTTCCCCAAGTCATGAGTATAGCCTCTTTACTGCACTTAAGTCAATGTTTTGTTAATATAAGAATGCGTCATTATGCCAAAGAAATAAACTCTAAACAAGTATTTAAAAATAAATCATCATTAAGGCAGAAATTAACAAAATTAATTTTATTTAACAATATTTAAACTGTTAAAACTCAGGGGCGTCATTTCAGTTTTTTTTCCGGGTGTGCAAGATTTTAGGCAGGCCAATTTTAACATTTAACCAGGCCAACTTTAACATTAATATCTAAACAATAACCATGCCGTTTAAAGTATTTAGTATTTATTTTATCTGCTATGCTTACTCCACTATAGTTGATACCAGCAGGCTGGCACGAACTGTCTTACATAACAAAACCACAGAATAAGACTCGCTTCACACGGTTGTCAAATAGGGATACATTTGATAATAAAGCTGATAAAAAAAAAAATTTAATCACATGCATGAATCAGTGGCGCCAAAATATATATTTACTTTGCGCATGGTAAGGTAATTATAATAAATAGGTGGGTGTCAAAATTGTATGTGGAGGTGTCTAATGCCATAGTTAAAATGTTGGACTTCAGCGCCATTGGGCCAAGAATATTTTATTAATTTTTAATAGTAATCATATCGGCGCATAGGAGCATTAATGGAGGGCCAATTATTAATTCGTCGCACACCCTGCCCACCCCCAAATGACGCCCCTGTTAAAACTACTCATTGAGTGTATTTGATTTGTTTTTATACTTTTATTTATAATTTGAATGTAATTTATTTTAGTATGATATTATGTAAATGAATGTTAAATTATATGTTATTATAATATTTTTAAAGGAAATAATAAATATTTTCATTAGTATTTTTAATTTTATATTGTATGTGTAGTAATGATAAGTATTGTATTTCTCAAATATTGAAATATATATTAGAGTATACTATACTAAGGGCTAATACTTTTATTGTTTTGCTATTAAAAAAATTAAATGATATTAAATTATTTTTATTGATTCCTAATTTAATAATTTTTGAAAAAAATAATGTATTATACACGTAAAGGTAGTAGGTACGTCGTACTATTATACGGTACATGGCATTAAAGATGCCCTGCAGTGGTGGGGGAAACGATCGAACGCGTCGGCTCGTTTTTCATTACACGGACGGTATACGCAGTGCGCGCTCCAGTATAGTTTATATACCTCCATGCAAAATAATAAGTAATACCTACCTGATTGTTAATATATTTTACTTTGGCTATTTTATGATATTTTTGTTTTTATGTAAATTATGAGCGTCTAAAATAGGTTTGGTTTCTGGATCTAGTTGGTACTTTTAAGGGGTCCAAATTTAAAATTGTCAGTACCTACTTTTTAAAATATAGTGGAACCTCGATAAGTCGAAAACCTTGATAAGTCGAAAAAAATTCCATCCCCTTGCGAAAACCTCGATTACTCGAAAAAAAAACTATAGATAACTCGAACATTCTGTGCTCCGAATATGACGGATAATGGCAGATAATTTTATAAACATTTATCTAATTGGCTTGTCCGTTCCGATAATTTTATCTAATCTTCATTGTTTCAATGAAGCAAGCAACAGCAGCCCTCATATTGCTAAGGACATTCACCTAACAATTGAGTAATGTGGACGATAAAGTGTACTCTGCTTTAAATGTAATAGAAAATACAATTGATAATAGTAAATATCAAATTTTAAGTCAAAGTAAAATAATAAATTATCTTTTATAAAGTATTATTATATTTTTTTGTAATAATTTTTTTATTTAAATAATCTGTATAATCAAATGTTTTTACATTGTATATACATAATATATACTAAGTACATAATAATTAAAAACTTTAATACATACATACATTTTTAAAACTCTTTAAGTCGAATTTTTTTTCTAAAACCTTGATAACTCGAAAACCTTAGTAATTCGAAAACCTTGATAAGTCGAAAAAATTGCATTTCCCTTGAATTTCGACTTATCGAGGTTCCACTGTAATCAGATATTCTAATATTGACAAAACCACAAAATTAACTTATTAACTTAAAAATGTATAAAATGTTGATTTTTTATAGCTAAGTTTTGATCATTTAATACAACGTCCCTAATAAAGTACCGAGTTCAAATATAGGTACTGTTAACTAAAAAATAAAAAATATTTGTGGAAGTCTAAGTAAATACGTGGAAACGCGTATATGACTTGGCGTCTTGGCGTGCCGAGTACACTATCGTAATTGCTAAGAGTTTTTTTTTTCTCTAAATAGAACATTTTTTAAATAATGCGCGCCTTTAAAATCTTGCGCCCGGGGGCAGATGCCTCCCCCCTTGTCCTTTGTAGAGTTGTAATATATTATGTAGGAATGTTCGTGTTCAATTATTTTAGTAACTTACTTCTTTGCATCTTAATCATTATCCCAAATATTATGATATATGCAGTAACGTAGACATATTTCTGAAAGGGCGGAGATCAAAAAAATAAAACAACATAACTGGGAGGGGAAAATTGGAAAATCCCCCACCCTCTCAAAACTTTTTACTTAGGTAGTAAAATATGTAATAAGGAACAATGAATATAATTTGAATTGATTCAAAATTCACATCAAACACAATCATATGGAAAATTAGAACTCCATGGGGGGATATGACTCATTTATAATATAATATTATTTAATTTCAGTATAATATTTGTCAAATTGAGATTTAACTTACTGTCACGGATTAATTTATCCTGTGTTAGGTTGTTAGGTGCTGTACTTTTAATTTTTATTACCAAAGGATATACCTACCTATCCGTTTATAAATAAATAAATATTTATACAGCAATATTATATAATATAATCTTAGATCATATGACATATACTAGTATATTATGATATTATGATCTAAGAAGATAATAATATGTACCTATTTATCAATATTATAATAATATAATAATAATAATTATCATTCAAATTGTATATATTATAAACAGGGCTCGGAAGTTATAGCACTAAAAAAATTAATTTTTAGCGCTTAAATATGCACATAAAAACATTAATATAAGCGCTATAAATAGCACTAAAAATTGGAAAATATGCAAAATAAAATTTCATTTAGTGGTTAGCTTTTTCTAGTTCCTCCGAATTAAGTAAAAACATATTGCCTGCATTATTTTCCTCAAGAGTGCCTACTATTACATTTGCAATGTAACGACCCTGTACATAATCAGTGGTCTCGTCGATACTGACCCAAATTTTTTTGTCAGAAATTATTTTCCTAATTTTATCCATGGTCTCATTGTAAATATCATCCACATATCCTTTTCTCAACTTGGATTCACTCGGAATATCATTTTTTGTATAACCTTCCAAAAATGTTTTAAATTTTGGGTTTTCTAACTTGTTTGAAGGAATTTTAGCAGAAATAAAAGCCTCACACAAATCTTTATTAAATGACGATTTTTTACTAATATTACTTGTCGCTGTCAATAACTGCTGTTGTTGTCGATTTATTTGATTTTTATATCGGGCAAGGCCTTTGATATGTTTGTCACTTTTTATATGTTGTGATACGTTAAACTTTTTGTCAGAATTAACTTTGACTTCACACATTTTACAAAATAATACACTTTTATCAATTGAAAAAATTTAGGACCATATAAATTAACATAGGTTTGGAGCCGATTTGACAAATTTTGTTTAACTTTAGGCATTTTTAAACACGATAAATACGATAGTTCACGATCAAACGCACAACACACAAATGACGGCAAAACGCAGACAACTAAAATAAAATCATAGGTCTTTACGTACGGCGATAGCTCCGTATCTTACGTAAATACGACGAATTCGAACTCCAAATTAGCAAAATACCTTCTATAATATGTATTTATGTGAAAATAAACCCAAAAATAGCACTAAAAACCTAAAATTAGCAAAATAGCAGTAAAAACCGTAAATATGCAAAAAATAGCAAAATTAAATTTCGTGTATGACATCAGAGAAGTGTGAAACATATTTGTATCTTACTTTGGATGTTCTAGGACGAACCAATAAAAATATGCATTTGCTAGAACTTCCGAGCCCTGATTATAAATCATTATTTTTGACAGCCGTACCACAAATATTGTTCTATGATAGGACCACAGAATAAAAATGATTATTCTGTGATAGGACCATCGACCATGGTTTTCTTTATCTAGTACATGATAATAATATAACAACCGAAATATCTACTCTTTATAAAATAAAAACAGATAGGTTCACCCATAGAATAGTATTCTATACCCTGTAGACTGTAGTTCACCTACACCTGTACTATTTTAAGTTTATTGTCATATCTATTTATCGAATTAGCGTTCTCAAATCTTAATTTACCTACTCATAACTCATTCATAATAGTTTTTATTAACCAACGTATAATATAATAGTGATCACAGCGTAATAAATCAAAATCAAATGTCCACTATGAGCAAATCGGTATGTATTTCTGAAACTATATTTTCATATAGGTAAATGGTATATGAAATATTGAAATATGAATACATCACAAGTTATTTATCTTATAATTGCTTGTAAATATTACTATTTACTATTGAAATTCATAGTTCTTAATATATATTATATAGGTATAAAATTATAATCTATATATTATTTTTTATTCTTATATAGGATGAGTAGGCCAGTGGCTAAAAATTTGACTTACCTGCATATTTAAATGTTTTCTTATTATTTAATAGGTTTTTAAATACCTATATATATATAAACATTTAAATTATAAAAGCAATATATTAAATTGTGTTTGGAAATTTAATTTATGAATTTAAACTAAATATTTTTTTATTGGATGTCTCGTCCGATCCTTGTGGTAAATATAGGAATTCAGAAACATTCTCTATTCTGCACTAAGGCTCATAGGTGTGCGCAGACTCCAGTTTCAGGGACAGCTAGAGATTAATTCGGACCATTCTCCCAATTCGCCGTTAAACTGCCCATATAGTTTTACTTTTTTCTCAATACGGTATCAAAATTAAAATTGTTATGATTTTTGGTTTTTTTTTTACCATGTAATATATAACAATCCAAAATCAAGACATATTTTTTTTTTACAGTAGACAGGTTGATTTGTTTTATACTCGGTAAATTCTGTAATCATAAAATAATTATAAGTTGTGGAAGTATAATTTTACCGAAGCTCATTATTCAATATTTACCAGCAGTTGTAGCCCCAAAAAAAATTTGGGGCATCATATGCTGCCTTTGCTGCCCCCTTGTGCACACCTATGCTGAGGCCTAGAAATGTAAAATCCTCTGCTTATTAGATAACCGTGTATATTACGTCTTATTATTCGGAATCTTGTCAAACCTGATATTAATATTTATAGTTAAATGGTTAAAGTTTCTACTTTTTCCCCTTTTAAAATATCTTTAATATTAGGTTATTTTTCATGTTATTATTTTAAAACAAATGAAATATATGAACATCACTGGTCCAATATTTTATATGCAGTGTACTAAATAATAACATAATATATTGCTTATTAAACTAACCATAAATAAAAAATATTATATTATATTAAAATTTAATAAATCTATCACTACCCACTAAGGACTAGCCACTAAGGGCCGTTCTTACAATGTCCTGTAAAGTGTCGGTTAACGCTAACCGACTGATAACAGATTTTATTACCGGCAGAATTCTTCCGGTTAAGTGTCGGTTAACTTTAACCGGACGTCGTAAGAACGGCCCTAAATGTTTAAGTGCCTATTTAATTAGTATTATTCGAGTATTATTGTTAATTAATTAAATATTTAGTAAAAATTCATGCAAGTTTTAATTTGCAGCACAGCATAAAATAAATTGTTATGTAACTTGTCAGTTTTGCCGAACCTATGAACCGAGAGGGGTTATAGCCCCCCTCCTTTTCCAGTGGGTATCCTCCTGATCTTCCAAAATAAGTACATATGGTCAGCATTAATTTAGTGGTAAATGGACATTTCCTCTAGACATTTTCCCTCAAACTGTTTTCGGTCTAGAGGGACGTATCCCCCAGATATATTTTTGATGAGGACATTTTCCTCGCATTTTTTTTTTAAGTTAATTTATACTAATAATATTGAATTTAATAATATAATATTATTTATTATTTAATATGAAATTTTTTTCTAAATAAAATAGAAAATAGTTTTTATTTTTATTAATGTAATAGATTATAAATTTATATGTTTAATCAACTAAACTACTTCAAACAATAAAAATTTTAAAAAAAAATAAGAAGGTATAAAGTAAAATATAATTAATAATTAATAAAAATTGTTAAAAATTCCGACATACAAATGATACACTTTATAAAAAAAAACATTTGAATTCTGATTTATTTGTTATTTCTTAACTTATATTTTTTAGCTTTTGTTCATATTAATTTTTTTATTTCTATTAAAACTGTACCAGTTTGAATATTTAACAATTTAATAATTGCTTGTGAATTTGTTTCAAGTAGTTCAGTTGATCAAAAATATACATCTATAATTTACTATATTTATGAAAATATTTGACAATGGGCATAAATATATTCATATTAAATAATAATATTATATTATTAAATAATAAACTTAAAAAATAAATGTTTGAGAAATGTCCTACTATTATACCGAAAACAGTCGGAGGGAAAATGTCCGCGATTCAAATTTAGTATGTGTCATGTTTGGTGCAAAAAGTGGTGGTTAATGAGAACTAATTGTTGTCCCCCCTCCAATTTAATTTTTGTTCAGCACCACTGTTTACTTGTTGTGAATCAATAAAGTAAATCACAGTTTGGTAAAATATGAAATAATATCACTTAAAATATATGACTCATAAAATGTCCTTCATAGTTGTGTCATTTAATGAGATGGTCTTAGGTTTATTATATTATTTTAACTGAGGAAACAGGGGGTGTGCAGTCAGAGGTATCATTGTATTTTTAAGTTTACTAAATAAATGTTTCATTATTAAAATTAGTGATGCAATGTTGTAATTTTCAGATTACTGATTCGGAAGATCAATTAGCAGGTAATTTTTTTTTTTATTTCTAGTTAAGAAACATACTTGGCGGTTGACTAGTGCACAGTGCTTAACTATATGGCAGGCATACAAATGATAGACTTGCCAGTCTTAATGGTGATGACCACTGCCAACTTAACACAATATTTAGAATTGTATGTTAAGCCTTCTAATAAAGTATTACTTAAATTTTTTAAACATGATCAATTTAAAAGTATAATTCAATTTATAATTAATACTTATAATTTATAAAAAAAGTTTGGATCAATTGAAATATTACAAAATAAAAAAAATTATAAACATGTTTTTAAAAACATCAAATAATATGTTTTTTTTCATTCCAATGCATTTAGTCAAATCTAAATTGGGATCTTGCAGTTGACGTGATATTGACAATGTTATTGATAATAATTCAATTACTACTTCTAATGCAAAAATAAATTTGAATATAAATTAGATATATTCTAATATAATATATTTTTCTTCAATATCAAACTCATTAGTAAAAATTTACTTCGAACAAATCTGGAATATTAATACACAGTATTAATATTGTCATTTACTTAATTTAAAAAAAAAAAAAAAAAACGTGGCCTTGTTTTGTGGTGTTCAGAACTTTTTTTGAAATTGTATGGAATGCTTTTATTTTCATATTATTATATTCACTTTCAGCAATAGGCCTTAAAAAGTGCCTTAAACTGATAATATAAGAGATAATATTTCTTCGGGCAAGTCACGGTGTCCGGAGAATAAGTGTCGCCATGCCCCGGGTATGGCAGATACCTACAGGTGCCCAAATCAAAATTTCTGCCAAAACAAACACACACGTGTAAACAAATCTACAGTACCACAGGCTAAAGTCTACTTTACCAACCCCCTCATGATTTTCAAAATTTTTTTTTGAAAAAAACTTGTTTTTTATGCTTAAAACGATAGTGTAATTTTTTTTTCCCGGAAACTATTATTTTAGAACTTATAGCCCTCCAAAGTTTACGATTTTACGTTTATGCGCATGCGCGCAATGCTACTTGACTGCCACGCGCAGTGCCTATAACAATTTTTTTTTTTTACGTATTTTAACAAGTTTTGGGACATAGTCAGTTTTGGGTAAGTAATATTGTGAATCACAATTTTTGTTGCATCATAGATAGATCCAGCCATTTAAAAAAATTCAACCAAAGGATCCAATTTTTGTGCTTTACACATTTTTTGGAACATAAACTTGTCTAAATATCCAGCAATGAATTGTTTTTTCCAATGGAATTGAGGTAATGAAAATTTAGCATGCCGCCAAAGGCCTTCAATGGTGTTTGTGTGTTGGCCACTTTCGGGATCCTTGTAGTTTACGGAATGGTTGACCTTAAAGTTTTTATACCCCTCCTCTTCCAAGCAATCATAAGCCTAAATAATAATTTGTTATTTAAAATTTAATTTACTTGAAAATTATTCGAAATCTTACTTTCCAACAGTCTGATATGATTGTTGTTCCTGGTAATATCCATTCCTCGATTATTTTGAGTAAAGTATCCTTATCTCTACGCTCTACTGGAATTAAAAAGCAACAATTTGAACCTCTTTCTACACCACCAAACACCCACTGACCAACTACTAAATGACCTCTGTTATACTTCCTTTTTCCGAATTTGCTCTCATCAATTTCCACCTCTACAAAAATGCAATTTTCTTAATCCTGTGATCCACTTGGGGAGGAGTTGCATAGCAAATCAGGGGATATTTTCGTTTTTAATTGTCCGAGTGACCCCACTCGGTGACTCGGTGCAACAAAAATGCAATTTCCTTAATCCTGTGACCCACTTGGAGAGGTGTTGCATAGCAAATCGGGGGATAAATTATTATTGCACCATCGTTTTAAACAGGTTTGAATACGTAAGTACAAAAAAATAACAAAAATAGTCCTCCGCGTGGCATTATAGTAATGTTGCGCATATGCGCATAAACGTCAAATCGCAAACTTTGGAAGGCCATAACTTCTAAAATAATAGTTTCCTGGAAAAAAAATTACACCATCATTTTAAGCATAAAAAACCAAGTCTTTTGAAAAAAATTTGAAAATCGTGAGGGGGTTGGTAAAGTAGATTTGTTCCGTACCACAGGCTTATAATCTAGTAGTTGAAGCCTTAACCTTAATAAAAAAAAAAAAAAAAGAGATAATACATTTTCTAGGTAGGGACTAGGGAGTTCTAAAAACACGGGTACCTACTCGTTACATTTTTCAAAACCTGGCGCCTATGAATGTTATAATAAATAAATGTTGGATGTAGCCCTAGGTTTTTTCAATATACAACAATATTATTTCTTATTTCCTATTCCCTTGGTGTTTGCTCCAAAATCAAGACAGGATTCAGAAATTTCACACATTACAATAAACATTCAGAAGTATATACTATTAGTATATAAACACTAATAAATTAAATTATGCATTTATGCTACAGAAAATGTTTAATAGTACCTAATATTTTAAAATAACAAAAAACATATTGTTGAATGAATGATAAAATAATATAAATAATTATTGATTGGGATACGCAAATGTGATATTATAATTATAGTCTTAGTACAACTGCTAATAAAATCCATTATTCTAGTTCAAAACAAGTAATTTCGGCTCATTCCATTGAGATGTATAATAGTTTAAAATATTTTATACTATTTTAGAAAATACTGCATTGGCGAACATCGGGGGTTGAGGGAGCTCTTAGCTCCCCCAAAAGTCTATTAAGTCCCCTATTTTTTTAGTTGTAAGGGATCCACCCCCCCTACTCACCTTAATGTTAACAATGTTACCCACCTCTGAATAAAAAATGGTTTTCCGGCTATGTTAATACTGTGAAATAATATGCTACTAACTTAAATTTAGATAAATATCCTATACACTTTTCCACTGAATGATGTTTTTGATATTTAATTTATAAGTATTATAACCTAAAATTTTTTAGAAAAATGTAAACATTTTCAAATTATATAGTCATTTTAAGTTTTGATAGTTGACGAGGTGCCACCACTGGGGAATTTCCTCTCCCGTCAATCAAATCTCATAAAATTTACTTACTGTATAACATGTAAATACAGATTGTAAATATATAAATTTTTGTTCAGTAAAAAAAAAAAGTTGATATTATGGTATTATGTTTGTTTAAATATCAATATTATCCCTTTTTAGCTCTCAAAAAAATATTATCTATAACAAAATTACTCTAGCATGTGTTTTAAAAATAAAATAATTATTCCATTTCACTCAAATTTAATAAATAAAACTTTATGAGTTTGTATAATTTTGTTTTATACATGTGGTGCGCGGTGGTGTTACAGCATTTTTTTAAACAATACCTAATGTATTAAAAATTGTTATTAATACTTCATTACTCAATGCCCATTGATTATATATTGTAATATATATACTTAATGCTATTACTTTAATTTAATTTTTTAATTTCTCGAATTTTTATTAATAAGATTTACTTTTCAACCTGATAATGGTTGAGTAATTTAGTCTAAGTTTTGTATGTAATTTTAAATTTGCATTGCTTTTAATAAAGGAATTTGAATTTTATACCATATAAAATGTGTAATACATAAGATACGCATTAAGGTCCCCACACACTGCAGCCGTGGCGGTTACGGCAAAATGAGTCCGGACAAAATTTACCTCCACCGCTGCAATGTGTGGTGTCCTTTACATGGTATAGTATAAAAAAATGTTTTATACCATACTTTAAGATACACATATTATACAAAGTTACAAAGTTAAATATTTGTATAACAAAAAAAAAAACGTATTTTAACAATGCTTAATAAGACTATGGATGTTATCTATATTCATTATCATCTGATTTAGCTTTCAGTCTATTTAAGGCCTTTGATGCTTATTCTACTTTACTTCCTCATTAATTGTATTCCCAGTAGTGGATTTTCAACATTTTTCTGGGGTGGGGGAGTTTAGTACCCCTGGACCCCCCTTAAATCCGCCACTGTGTATACTAGTCTTATATTATTAGATTTACATACCTACCTACTCTATCTGTTTACTTATATAGGTAGCAGTGCCGGCGCTAGGTATTGCGGGGCCCTGGTCATAGGTAATAGCCTTTAGGTTCTCAGAGAGTAGTGAAATTTTAGCTTTTTTTTAAATCAGGATTTTAAAAAAGGACTGTTTTTATATATAATATAGGTAAATAATTAAATTTAAATAATGCTCTGTCAATTCTTAATGAATCAAGATATTTTAATGAAACAAAAATCAAATTAAAGCTTATTTTTATCTTTGTTATTCACTTGCCCCATATATAATTTTATGTAATACTAATAGCAAAAACAATCCGATTTTGCACTTGCCCCATGAAAAGGGGCAAGTGTGGGCAAGTGTGACGTTTTAAAATTAAAAAAAAAAAAAAAATTATTCTTAGGTGAGTGATAATATAACTTTGTTGACTATAAATTACAATTATGTATATCTAGAGGTGTTACGTTATGGAACAATAACAACTTTAAGTTAAAAACAAAAAAAGTATTGTCAAATTCAAAATTAACTTTTCATTTTTGCGTCACACTTACCCCACTTTACCTTACCTACTTGAGTAAACGGAGACAACACATTCGAGTGCGATTCCTCCTGATGAAACCTTGCTCAGCACAGAATTATTGGCGTAGCGTGAGTTTCAGTTAAACCTTTGAGTGGAAAATCGTAGGCTAATAAATTCATAAGGGCTGGTTATTTTATTAATTTACATTTATTTTAACAACTACATAAAATCATCAATTAAAAATAAATTAATTCATCAAAATGTTTGAATAAAATAATAAATTGTTTAATATCTAAGTACGCAACTCTGCAGCCAGAATAATGCAATATACGACGGTAGACCACGGTATTCGTATCAAGATGATAATTAAAAATCACGGGGCTCTTTAACAAGCGCGGGGCCCTGGACAAATGTCCCATTTGTCCTCCCCTAGCGCCGGCACTGATAGGTAGTTTTATGTATTCTCTGTACCTTTTATACTGGCAGATTTTTGAAACAATTAACAAATTTGATCTATTTCTGAGGTTGAGTTTTAATTCATTTGTTTGTAAATTAAAGTTTATGTTGTCTTTACACATATATTATAATATATGTTTGTTTATATTACAATTTTTTTAGAAATGGAAGAAGCATTTCAATTGTTTGATAATAGAGGTGACAATAAAATACACATATCAAATATTGGTAATGCTCTTCGCGCATTAGGTCAAAATCCTACCGAGTCAGATGTAAAGAAGTTTACACAACAACATAAAACTGGTATGATTTATAAAATGTACATAATAAATGTCAATATTATGCTGATACTATTAGTTAAGTAAATATTTTTCTTTTTAGACGAACGCATTCCATTTGATGTATTTTTTCCCATTTATCAAGCTATATCTAAAAACCGTTCCTCAAATACAGCTGATGATTTTAATGAAGGTTTACGACATTTTGACAAAGATGGAAATGGATTTATATCATCTGCAGAATTACGCCACTTACTTACGACACTTGGTTAGTAAATAATTGAATTTCATTATTTGCTTTTTTTTTATTAATAATCTAGTGTTTGTACTAATGTAGGAGAAAAACTTACTGATGAAGAAGTTGAACAGTTATTAACTGGACAAGAAGATTCTTTAGGAAACATAAACTACGAGGAATTTGTGCGTTCTGTAACATCGGGTTGAATGAGTCAAACATCTTTTAGTATTTATTTTTCTTATTATTTAATTAATTGTTGTACCTAATCATTATAAGCACATTTCAAATACATACTTTTATATTTTGTTATCATTATACGAGAAAAACGGTAACTATTTGGTGTGACGTATATTATAATATAACTTAATAAAATAAATTGATTTAAATTTATTGTTGATATCTTTTGGCCTGGGAAATAATAAAATTGGCTGCCCACAATAACCATATTTTGGTAAATCAAAAGTTAATTTCTAACAATATTGTTCTACTGCACATTAGCCCCTAAATAAGAAAGACAATGCATGTCTAACAAACTAATTAAAATATCTGGCTAAATAATTATAGCTCAGCTTCCTGTAAAATATTATACTTTTAATTTCCAATTGTTTAATAACTGCAGCAGAATCTATATCAGTAGATATTTTCACTGGAATCCATAAGTATTCAATCAATTTTGCAAGTGAGTTTTAATAACTTTAAATAAAATAAACGTTGAAAGCAACCTAATTATAAAATAAATATTTAAGTAAGTGCAATGTAAAAAAAGTAATAACTCAAGCTATTTAATTAATAGTTTAAGCATTACTACCCGAGTTGAAAGCAATTTTACGGATTGGTTACTTTGGTACTTTTTTTAGGACTTTGGTAAGAAAAGTCCTTGTAAGGTCGGAGTGCATAAATCCAACCTATACAATTTTCTTTTGTTTGGTGCTATTTTAGATTTATTCATCATAATATTATTTAAGTACACAATTGCTATATTGTACTTATATTCTGTGGTTATAATCTTGTGAAGTTATTATGTCTGTTGAACTAACAACTGTTCACATTAGGGACCAAACCCCACAAACATCTACTATATATTTATGATGCAGGATAATTAGAACATATTTTTTTTGTATAATAAAGTACACCTACATAGGTACCAAAATATATTTTTTGATATTCAATATTTATATGATTGCTGTTTGTAATTATCAATAATTAGGTATATTATTCTGTTGTTACTTGTTGCTCTGAAGCTATACAGTATTAATAATCTCTATTTAAGAAGACGTCGTACCCGCATGTGTTGTCTCTGTCTTACACACATTTGATATAGCAAATTTTTGTTCACTAGTTTCAATAGGGTGCTTTCATTTTTGATTTTAGAGTGAATTGACCTAGTATCAAACTTTTACGTAACAACATTATCTGTGTTCTCTCTTTGGTTTTTTACGATATTTTAATTTTTAAGTGAGTTATCAGTATGTAAAATATTAATGTTTGAAAATGCTCATAACTCACTTAAAAATTAAAATATCGTAAAAAACCAATGAGAGAACACAGATAATGTTGTTAAGTAAACGTTTGAAATCAGTTTGAAATCAAAAATGACAGCACCTCATTGAAACTGGCGAACGAAAATTTGGTATGTCATACGTGTGTAAGACGGAGACAATACATGCGGGTGTGACGTTCTCTTAAATGTTATGTGATGTATAATGTATATTATATATTATGAAACATATTGTAGTAGATCCAGTCAGGAGCGACTGCCCTCCCCCCTTTGTATTTAAATTTAATATTTTATGTTATCCTATGTTAATGTATTGTAATATTATTCAGTCACAAATCGTCATATTTTATTTTAATAACACACTTATAAATTGTTGATAACCGATTGCCAGCTGACGCGTGGAGGCTGAGCGGCTTACAGGGTTTTGTCCTAAAATTATTTTCTATATTTGACTGTCAGAAATATATTATGTATATTATCGATTATTGCATATTTATAATATATATATATAAATATATACTCATATTTACCAGTAGGTAAATAGTATATATATTTAGATATTTATAATCCGCCCCTCCCGTTAATGTAGGACGGATCCGCTCCTGTCGTAGTACATTTGAAAAAATGTGTAGCAATTTTTTATTAATATTTTAATTTGGTATACCTATGTTGGGTATATTGTAATTTTTTTATGTGTTTATATTGCTTCTAAAAAATATGCTCCATTGAGTAGGTAGGGCTATTCAGCTATTTCAGTCCCCTCAAATTTATAATACTATTTGCACCTATCAGTCTTGTGAAGAATAATTTTATTTTGTATTAAAATAAATGAGTAGGTATAAGATATTCAGAATACATAATTGATTACATTTAGAATGTTTTTGGGCTCGTAATGGTTGGAAGCATATTTAATTTAAAGAGAAGTACTATTGTTCATGATTTATAATGTGCCCGATTTCTAAGTGAAAAATGTGTGTTGTCACAAATTTAAAACCATTTTTATAGTTCAAAAAAAACATTTTTAAACAATAAAAAATACAAACTAATTAGTCAGAACACGTGGCCAAATAATAAAAAAAAAAATTTATATAAATAAAGCCTGCAAAAAATAAAATGTTCAAAATAAATATTATGAAGATGTTAACATAAAAAGTAAATATATTTGAAAATATGTTGGGACATTTTTTATATATTTTATCCTCATGGGAGTTCTTTTACCCTGGAGTAACACAACTAGTGGTTTTTAAAATTGTATACTAGTATGCTATTTCCTTTGAAATTTATTTATATACTACAATCAGTAGGGCCGGATTAACATAAGTAAAAGGAGCTTAGCACCAGGGCAGCATTTTCACATGCTCATATATAGTATTATACATGAAATATAACATGTTGTTTTAACTTTTGAAAAGAGTACCCAATATATATTGCTTCAGGGTAGCTCTGAAAATCAGGAAAATGATACTTAACTTGAAGCAGTTTACAACATCAAAAAATTGTTTCAACTAATAAACCTTGTAAAATATTATACATAGCTTCTCCATGCCGCATAGAATCTAAAATGAAAATTAATTTTTTTATTTGGTATAAATAATACATACTAAACCACATTTAATGATCAAATTAATACATCAAATGATGTATCAACAATTTGGATAATAGTACTCAATTTAATTTTACCACTTCCATCGATACCTATTAATCATTAATTATGTGTAAATTATTATTTTTATAATATTTATGAACATACTTTTACATCTAAAATTTGTTCAAGCAAAATATTAGTAAAACTATTTAAAAAGGTAGTTTTAAAATTAAAATTAATATATAATACATGTATATACATAAAGGAACTGTCACATAATAAAATTGATAATTTTCAATAATATTGTGCAGCCATGTCTTCTGCATCAATACCAAGCATAGCAAGTTCATCTCCATCAGATTCATTGCCATTTGATTTCTTATTATTTTCTTCTTTAGGCCCCTGAATAATCGGTTCTTCTAATTTATCGTCATCATCTTCGTCATAATCATCTTTAGTAACTTCTCCTTCTTTACCCATAATTTTCTTCATGTGTCTACGTTTTCGTTGGGACGGGGCATTTTTCTTTTTCTTTCTTTCAGGCGAAATACTTAAATTATTTGTTACACCATATGGCATGTTGTAATGTTGATGAATTAATGGATTATGAACTTGAGGATTAATTGGTGTGTTTATAGAAGGTACTACCGAAGAAGCTTCACTGCAAGGAAAAATCATATTCAATGCAGTACTTAAATCTTGAGGTAATGTATTAGTAGTATGTGGTTGAGGTTGACTATACATCTGATGTATTTGATTTCCTGATTGTGAACGGTTCAGTTGTGTTTCAATTAAATCAGTTTCTGAATTTACAATACCATCATTATTTTCATTATCATCATCTATATCCATGTCAACAGGTAATATATGCTTTTCGATCTGAAATAATTTTTATACATTTTTAAAAATTTCAAAAATAGATTAAATTATATTTAATAAAAAGTATTCAACTTGTTTCTACTGATTTTGCAGATTGTCCACTGCCAAGAAGTGAAAAGCTAAAAGAAGAGTTATGATGTAGGGTGCTAATACAGTATGTAGTCTTGTGCCTCATTAGGGCAATCTACTCGCGGTTTACCTGTGCATATATACCAATATCATAATATAAAAAGTATATCACTTAGGTAGGAATGTTAAAATATAGCCCATGGAGCCACTGAAAATAATAGGAATCATGGCTGAAGATTTGAGTCACTGTATTTTTGGCCCCAAATAAGGATCTGACTAGAAATTTTTTTGTCCAATGGTTGGATAAAAATACATAAATTCATATTTTTCAATACAAAAGTGCAGCAAGGTCTGTGATAGGTGGGTAGCTAGGTTGCAGGAGATTGAATGTTATTGGTTACTACCACTTTGACCTAATCTACCAGCATCACTAATTCAAACTGATTACCAAAAGACGGATCTTGAAGATAATGGTCACAGTGAAGGGCATGGATCGAAAGCTGATTTAATCACATCTTAACTACTAGTGTTGGAAAGTTTTAAGAAACGATTACGATGAAAAATTCTTGAAAGTGAGTTTATATATATTTATATATATTTCCTTTGTATTTACTATGGTAAATTTAGTGATAAGCACTATACTATATTAGCATTAAGTATGCATTATAGAATATTAAAATTTTGGAATTTTCAAACATTATATAAAAGCGAATCATATACTTTGATTTAAAATTTTAACTTGTTTAACATGTTTGGACAATAATTTAGTGATTGACCATGTACATTTCAGATTTTAATATTAATAATGCTATTGTCTTATTATTAATAAATTAGTTAAATATTCCATAATAAAAGAAAATACATCTTTATCCATCTAAAATAGAACAGTACCTATCTAAACGAGAATGTTGTGTAAAAATATTCTTTGTAAGATTTATTTTGATTTTTTAAGTCAAATTATTTGTTACTATACCTTTTTTTCATTTGCTGCAGTGATCATTTTTTCTATTAACATTTTTTGAATAGCCACAGATTCCATCAAGTTTTCTTTAGGTTCATTAGTTGTACTTTCAACAGTAAAATTGGGTATATCTTTAGTAGATGAATTTGATTTTTTACTAATTGGCTTTGCAAATGGCATTTTTCCAATAAAAGGTAATTTTATTCTGCTAGTGCGGTGAGATAAATTAAAACTTTCATCTTTCTTTTCATACACAATTGGTGGCGGTTTTGGTTCTTCAAGTCGTTGCTTTTTTACTACATGCACATTAGATTGGCTAGATCTACGGGATTCTTCAATTTCATCAGATTTATTTTTATGCAATCTGTCTTTAGATTTCTGCACGGATTCCTTTAAAGTAATCATACTTTTTTCTACAGGTAAATCAACTGGTTTCATCCAATCTGATAAAGATACATTATTTGTATCATTAATCTCTTTGTCAGGACTTAACTGACTTTTTAAATCTGTTGGTTTTCGACTTAATTCTTTTTTATATTTATCTCGATCTCTTTCTCTATCTCTATCTCTTTCACGTAATTTTTCTTTTTCCCTCTCTTTTCTAGGCTCTTTCTCAAAAAAAGACTTCTCAACCTTGGGTTCAGCAATGTTTTCTTTAGATTTATTTTCTTTAATTGGATCTTGTTTAATTGTACTTGCTTGTGATAAGGACTTTTCAAACGCCCGAGTTCTTTTTGTAAGCCAATCAATTTCCCAATTTGGCTGCTTTGCTATAAGTTCCTAATAAAATAAAATAATTAATTAATTTTTTTACTTTTAAAGATTTTATTATTTAGCATTATTTTTAATATACAATCATTACTAAAACTAAAACCTTAACTATAAAAATTAAAAACTAATATTCTACTTCACTATATACATTAAGTTAAGAAAATAAGCTACCTAATAAATAGAATAATTTTTAAACAAATTTCCATAATTATTAGAAGATTCATTTTTGTTAAAATATCAATGATATGATAAATTAGCTATCCTGTCTAATTATAAATATTACTTAATTGACATTAATAATTTGATTTAATAATCAAATTTGTTATAATATTATTAGCATAGGCAAAACTATACAATTTCATTAGACAAGTCTAAGTTAGGGCATAGAGTAGTCATCTCAGATTTTGATAAAGGAAAAAGTACCATATTTTCTCATTTAATAAAACTTACACTACAGAACTACGTATAGAAAATTCTGGCCACCCAAATTTCCTTTTTTGTCACTCATTTTTATCAACCAACCACAAAAATAACTGATGACCAGATTACAGTAATTTTACTGTTGAGACATGACAGTAACAAATATTAAAATACTAAAATTCCGAGTATAAAATGTACACCAAGTGGCAAGTACCAAAAATGTAAATTTACCATACTTTCATCTGTGTTAAGAATTTTAACAGATGAATTATCATGAATATCCATTCTATATATCACAAAATTTAAATTTGCTTTATTTAATAACTATGTTTAAACAAATGCACTGTTTTAAACAAGGAATTTTCAATATTTAACTGATGTCTAAAGGCAGGGCATTAATTGTCCTAGTCTGCCTCTCTCCCAAATGACCATCACCCTATTGGGGGATGGGGTGATCTATTTAACAATTAAAACAAAAATAATAATGAAAATTAAATAGTTAAGAATAGAAAAATATTTTTTCTAATTTGTTCTAAGGCTGTAGTTCTGCTTACGATTATAATTTATAGGATTATAAAATATATAATAATATAACTACCGCATATAAATCATTATGTTGTTTAGATTTAAAATGTGCTGAAGCACAATGAAGATCTCCAATCCATGTGTCACACAGTTTGCAATACCAAGCTTGAGTTCCAATAAAAAACTCCAAACCTATAAAATATATAAATAATACACTTAACATGTCAATAATTCTAAATTTATTAATATGATTAAGTATTGTTACACAATTAATACTTTATTCTTGTTCTATATCTTTGTATGAAAAATACTATTTTTTCATAATTTAATTTGTTCGAATAAATTATTATTTTTGGTATTAATAAATAAATTATTAAAATAGCATCACTTAAAAATTTTAAACGTAACATTGATCAAAGTAAGTTTTATCTTATAAGTTTTCAGTTTAAACACTGTACAAATTATTTTGTTTGATGGTTTTGTTCTTCATACTGCATAATTATCAACCCAGAACAATCATAAAACACCTACCTTTGATAGGTACTCGTTTATTTGGTAGTTCAGGATTTTTTTCAGGTTGAGTAGGTTCAGTTTGTGTATCATGCCAAGGTAATTCAACAACATTTAATTCCTATAAACAATGGATATTTGATGTATTATTATTTTATATTATATTAAAAAGATTATTTTACTTAAAAATATTATTAATATTATATAAAATGATGTTACAAACCTCCAAAGTTTTGGTATGGGATTCACTGTGCAAATGTGTTAAATATTCTTTTGCAGTTTTTGGAAAAATATTACATGGCTGACACCAATGAATGCATGAATCACAATAAACATGATTGAATTGAGGTAGTTTCTCATTACGTTTTATTTTTTTACTAGTATCAATTAACTCTTTAGATTTGTATGATTTCTTAGAATCAGTTTCTTCTTCTGAAGAAGAATGTACTTTTGAAGATTTTTTAGATTTATTGGATTTATTCCTTTTTTTTTTTAGTTCTAATGAAGACGAAGAAGTACTGCGATGTCGATTCTTACGTATAATAGAAACTTCGTCTTGTTGTAAAACTTCTGTAGGGGTTTTCACATACTCAGATTCTGTTGTCTAAAATAAAATAAGTTAATTATACATCAAAACAAATATACTGTATTAATAGTAATTACTAATTTTTTCGGTTCGACTTTTTTAATTTCTTTTATTGAGTCTTTTGGAATCATTGTATTTAATACTTCAAGAATATTATTCACACCCTTAATTTTTCCATTTACATCATCCTAAGAAAAAAAGTTACATATAATATTGTTATACATCATACAGAGCATTACAAATATTATTGTTGAATTTAATATTAAATAATATTATAAATTCCAAACGTACTATTTAAATTATAAATTAAATAATACCTGTGCTTTTCTATTTTTTTTTAATTCATTATTACGACGACCATCTGTATTATCCAACTTAAATGTGTCATACTGAATTTGTAATGTCTCAAGTTCTTTTTTTAAACTAAACAGTTTAGTAGCGTATGTTTCACGTTGCATTTCAAAAATGCTATCCTGAGAACTTTTAGTTTGTGTATCTGGTACTATAGTCAAAATAATCAGTAAATAATATTATTACTTAGTTTCTAACAGTATCTACGTCTGTTTTATTATTATTATTATTATTATGTCACTAATTAATAAAATATAGAATAGTACTATATTTTGTATACTTTTTATAACGGTACTTAAGTTTGGTATTTATTAGTAGACATTTCTGTAATTTAAGTTATAGTAGTATTATAACTAATATAAAACAATTATTAATTGATATAAATTAACTTTATAACTTAGTGGATAAAAAGTGCTATAAAAGAATATAAATTAATATTAGTTTTTATCGAGGTTTTTATTAAAAACGCAAACATACCTGGTATAATAGATGTTATGTTGGGAGGGGGTTTTGTTATATCTACAACATTTTTCAGATCTATATTATACAATCCTTGATTGGCAGATTGATAACCCTATAATAATTATAATCACATTGTACATAATATTATGTTAAACAATGTTTTACTGAGCGCTTACTTCAACTGGTTCAAGATTAGTATGTACTGGATTATAGGCGACAGATTTTTGATCATATTGTTGAAATTGTTGGAATGGTGTTCCATATTGCTGGTAACCTGGTTGGTACCACTGAGCATTTTGAGCCTAGATTTTGAGAAATTAAAATATATTAATAGAATATTAAGATAATAAACTTTTAATAAGTTTTAGATACTTAAGTTTGTGATCAATAATAATTGTATTATGTCTCTTCAACTATCTGGTTACTTCAACATTTATAATAAATAGTGTCTTACATATTAATTTTGACTTCAAATCTGAATATTATTAATGTTATTTAAAACATTTATTCCATGGCTTTCGATATTTAATTTTTTTCAAATTATTGTTATAACTCTTACCATTATCATAGACTTTCTTATTTGTTACTTAAAGTATATAAATAGGTACCACCTAAATATATTGTTCAAAATTCTGGAGTATATGATTAGGATTCAACAGTGATATGAATGCATGATATTTCGACTTCAACTATCAAAATCTATCTTAAAAATTTGCATCATTAATTGTACTTACAGGAACTGGTTGTCGTTGTTGGTAAGCTGTGAATTGTGAAGGTTGAGGTTGAACATAGTTTGTAGTTGATGAATATGGAGTAGCAGAATTTTGTATTCCCGGCCATTGTGAATTATATAATGGTAAATTGTTGGGTGTAGCAGGTAGTGTAGGAGGTGGTGGTTCCTTTAAAATAGAATTTGGTGCTCTAGAAGATGAAGATGGAACTTGAGAATACCGATTTCCTAATTTATTAGACTGTTCAGTATTTAAGGGTGGAGTATCACTTTTATCTGAGTTAGTTAATGACATAGACCTAGCTCTCTTTGTAACCTTTTTTTCTGGCTCAGAATCAGATGAACTTAATTCTTGTACATACATAGTTGTAGAGTCTTTATTTATTGTCTTGTTTGAGTATACATCATTTGAAGAACGATCTTTTTTAGGCTCAGTAGGTGGAGAATTTATCCAGTAATCATCATCTTTAGCGGAATAATCTTTTCTACCAGGTGTTTTTAGTACCTTGGGAATAGATTTCTCTCGAATAGGAGAATCATCCCAACTATTAGAATATAGATTTTTTGTTGAAGTCTTGGAAGTTTGAGATTTTGTCCAGTGTTCATCTTTATCATTACTAGAAATTTCTGATCGCCCAGGAGTTTTAGAGCCTTTGGAAGAATATTCTGGTCTATTAGATTTTTTTGCATCTTTTGTATCTTTAGAATCACTTTTATTAGTTTCAATCCAATATTCATCATCACTTTTTTCTGTATACTCCACCCTGCCTGGTGTTTTCGAGCCTTTTGAGGCTTTTAACTTTTCAACAAAATCATCAGAATTATTTTCGTCATCAGAATTACTCTTTACTGCTTGAGTTTTTTCTATGGACTGATCTTGTGCATTAGGTGACCTAGGCCGTCTTGATGGAGATCTTCTCTTAGGCGATCTAAGTTTTGGAGTAGTGTAGCGTCGGGATCTGCTAGGAGAATGTGAGTGAGATCGAGATCGTGATTTAGATCGATATCTACTTGGTGATCGACGTCTATCAGGAGAACGGGAATAACGTCTATGCCTAGAAGGCGAATTATAGGGTCTTACACGATATTGACTTTGTGGTGAGTGATGTCTTCCACGATCACTCCTATCCCAATAATTATTTTGGTATGGCCGTCTATAACCCCTATGTGGGTGTCCAGATGCACGTCTATAATACTTTGCATCATAATAACCTTTTTTATCTGAGTAACGCTCATCATTTTTTTCACTATGGTCTTCATCTTTATCCCATTTACTTCTGCTGATTGGCGAAGAATCATCTCCATCATGTTTTTCTTTTGAGACATCTTTATCGGAGCCTGATTTAGAATCCCACGATCTTTCACGTGAATCACTTCGATCATTATCATTGTATGAAGATTCATATTTATCTCTAGAGCTAGACGGTCTTGATCTACTTCCCATTGGACGCCGCATTGTTCCTTTTCTATTTGGTGTCCTACCACGATAAAAACCTCTTATGAATGGACGACCACCTCTAGCTCTTCTTATACCTCTTCCACCTCTTTCCATTTTCTAAAACTATACAAACCAACCTAAAATATATTGTATAATTAGTGCATAAGTAAACACATGGGTAAATCTGTAAAAATAAGTGTTCTTTCATAACATAACTTAATTCATTTTTAAAAACTGTAATACTTTACAACTTGTTACTCCTTCAAAGATTCATTATATTTTAAATAATGGGAAAGATAACAATATATTTTATGCAAATTTATTGGATAACAATAAAAATAGATAATTTTGCTAATGTGTGTACAGTATAGAAACAGGCGCTGATACAAGGGGGGCTGAAGCTTTAAATATAAGTAGGCACTTTAAATATTTCAAAGATTACCTTTATTTTCAATTTATTAACCAAAGGTTAGAGAGGAGCAATACCATACTTAAAACATATTATATTATATTGCTTATTGACATTAAGGAGTGATTGATAATCGTACATTTTTTTATCTAGCCCCCTTTTTTAATTTCTGGATCTGCGCCTGTATAGAGAAGGTCAAACTATGTAAATGATATTTTTTTCTTAAATTCTCAAGCACGAAATCCGAAGGAAAGTGATAAGATGAAAGTATAATAAATTATACATCCTATTTTTTTTAAGAAAAAAAACTTTTTAGTAGAGAAAATAATATAGGCATTATTATTCCAAAAGCAGTTTAACCTAGTAACACACAACAGTTTAATTTATCCGTGCACAGTGTTCAGAGTTGTAGGAACTATGTACAAAAAAAATATATGAGGTCTTCCAAATGACACACTGTAATATTGTACAACCGTAACAAAATGAAAACGGCATTTTGATTTTTGCTAAATGTTGTTAACATAAAATAAACACCAAACAATGATAAAAAATGTATAGTGCGTGTAGTTCTTAGACGTATGAAGAAAATACACTACACAAAATATATAGAAAAATAAAACCCAGTTTCAAGTTAGATTCCATGCAGTGATTGGACACGACGACTAGCCTTTGCAAGAATTCTTAAGTTTTGCTTCAACTACAGGTCAAAAATATGATAAGCATCTAAACACAGAGTGTCGGACACAACCCATAATATTGTGCCAAAATGCTGTTTAATCATTGAAAAATGGTATGGACTGTTCATATAATACAATCCTTGTATATTTATATAAGTACCTAGTTTAATTACTTACCTAGGTACAAGTCAAATTATATTATTTTTATTATTATTATAGGTACATTTGTGATAATTTAGTAACATTAAAATCTTACCTTTAACTTATACACCCATAACTCACAATATATATTTTAATACAATATTATCAACGAATATTAAGTTAATATTAAACGGACAAACTGATGACAAAAATGTACAACACAACAATTAGATCCACAATATAGATTCAAGACTAATACCGGCGAAATAAACTGTTATAGATATAAAATAATAGTTAAATACGTAGTATTTTATAAAACATCCGAATTGGAAATAAATATCAGATAATAAATAATAACCATTTGATGAAAAATAGTTAATAAAACTAGTAACTAGTAACTACTAATTACTTAAGCCTTAAGTCAGTCAACAAAGCACACGCAGAATCTACACTGGCAAGTAGCAATACGTGAACGGGGTACGAGTATTAACAATGTTAACTATACCAAGCGTATTGACAAATTGTCATTTTTGATATACATACTTAGAGCAGATATATCAGAACCGACAGAACATATTATTAGTGTAGTAGCCAGTAGGTATACTAGTATAGACGTAAATTTAAGGTTATTATTGACAGAGACGATCGCACTTATAACAAAATTCAAAATAATACACAAATCGAGTACCTACTAACCTACCTTCATATTGGTATAAACTATAATGTGGTTTACAACAATCCAGAATTTGTATCGATTGTGAAAAAAATTGTGTTCCGACTATTGCGATTTTTCGATTATTTTCAATAATAAAAATTTAAATTAAATGGTTTAATTACCATACAAGGCATAGAAAAGTAATAAAAAGCCTAGCGACGTCCGTTGGAGCGTTAAAAAGTAATTTTTTGTTACTAAAATTAAAAATAGTAAAATATTAAAGTATAGTATTGTTTAAATAATCGAGTGGGTTTCCATTGTTTATTGTTTCCACAATCTATTGCATTTTGCAAATCTACCACTACCATCCTAAACGTACAAAATCATTGCTGTGATTGGTTGGTTCATTCTTTCTTACCACACGATACCGTGTTGTTGGATCTAATACAGTTCAACAATTTCGTGTACACGGCGTGTATAAGTAATATCGGAATAATATTGTTATGTGATATACGGAATGACATCGGTTATCATATAGTTAACAAACTTACTGTAGTCCCAACACTCCCAACCCGTGTTACCAATTACAACCAATATGAAACATGCGAACTCGACTCCACGTAAAAACGATGTTTTAAAGATTTAAAGGATGACAAATAATCGATAGTTGTGTAGCAACTGATAAGGACAACCCTAAGCTGGGTATTGTGATGTCATATGCATATTATACCACAGTTGTTCACGAACCATCCAACATTTTATTTTTTTTTCCTATTTAATATACGATATACATGATACGTTTGTATATGTGAAAGGTTTTTTCTGAATTCATTCACCTGTTAAATGTTAATTTTCATTTTATTGTTCGTAAAATCTTAAAATCTCTATGGCTCTACGCGCAAATGTGTGATAACTGATTACTTGTATGTCAGAAGAACTACTGTCTACAAGTCGCGTGTGCCTTTAGTTGCAACATCGGTGCGAAATATACGAGTAAGGAATACATCACATTAAAACCATTTTATTTTAATCAATAATATTCTTTTCGTACTTATAGATTAGCAATTTCCCACTAGGATATGTATTTGCAGTTTTGCTAATAAAGCGTTTAAATGCACTCAATATGTTATTGTTATTACTACTTTTACCCAAAAAATAATTTCTTTTATAGGTATTGATAGTTTACAATGTTGTAAGAATGACCACACAATATTTTATGATATATTTTATTATATTTATGATAAATTTTCTTTTATTTAATGTAGATACATTAAAAAACTGATTTTGTCAAATAATGTAAGGCAATTAAAATATTTTTATATATTAATATATTATTATTAGGTAGTCGTTATTAGTATTTATATATTGTTGAATAAAGTATAATACCTATATATTGATTTTCTTTAGAATGGATATATAACATACAAAATACGTGAAACTGTTTATAAATACAAAGTATTGTGGAAAAGGTTATTTATATTTTCTAACCAATAGTTTACAAAAATAAGGTAAATTGATTAATAAATAAGTAATATAAAAGTAGATTAATCTAATGTATTTTAAATGTTTGGCTTAAATTTAATTTTAAGTTAATTTTAAGAATAATTGTTTAATCTATCTTTGATAATGTTTGATTATGTAATATTTTTGTTTTGCTCTATGTTATAAAGATATCTTAGATTTTAAGAGCAAGTTAACTTGTTTCTACCTATACTAATATCCTTGATTTGAATGCATTTCATTAGAGTCTGTAAAACATCCGGCTTTTTTCTTTTTAATATTAGTGACTTATTTTGCTTTTTGGCATTGGCGTAACTAGGGAGGTGCCTCCTATAGAGATTTTTAGCTTCCTTACATATTTTTACTTTTTAGCCCCTCTTGTTTATAATTCAAATTCTCACATAGAAAAAAAACTATCATGATTGGTTCAAAGTGTAAAATAATTAACAATAATATATTATTAATATTGAGGATGTGTTTTAAAGGGGAGGATATACTTATTTTCTTTTTAATGAATAACTCCCTATCACGCTTTAACACTTTTACTATATAGTTATTTTTAATAAAAACTCAAGTGACGCTCATGACGAAGGGTTTGAGAGGTTTACCCCAGAAGGCAAACTTTACCTTAATTTGGACTGGTTTTCTAAGACCTAATCTCCATTTTTAAGTCACATTTCTAAATTTTTCATTTATAGTAATTCGCTATACACACATAAACAACATAGATCTTAATAACAGTTTATTTATTTTCTGTTTCAAAAATAATTGTAATTATAATTAAATAGTAAAAGAATATAGAAGATATTCATTATATTTATGTATTATTAAATAAATAATTTAAAGTTATAACCTAATTTTATTTTTAGTTACCATGACTGTGATGTCTCAAGAAGAAATGATGGTGGGTATTAAGACTGTTGCCCAAGGATTGGAGGCCCTCAAAAATGAGTTAACAGCATCTAATAACCCTTCTGGTCAAAATACAATGCAACCAGAAGAAAAACAGTCAATGCTCCAAAAAACTTTAGATATGACAGAATTGGGTCTTGGAGAAGCTCAGGTTAGTAGTTTAGTTTTTTATTACAAATTGAAAGTACCTATATAACTTGCCACTTTTGAAACCTTAAAATTAAGTAGTTTGTTGCTTTATATTTTGAAGTAAAAATTAAAAATAATTTCTCATGTTCTAATGAACATATTTTAAAGGATGGTTCAAAATATAAAAAAAAAAATAGCATAAGAGATTGTAACCCTTACACACCTCCAATAATCTAATTCAAACAATGGGTTCTTTTAATTCATTTCAATATAAAATTATTTATTATCTTCAACCTCATATTACAAACTTCTCTATACATTCAATTAATACAATTTTGTAAGTAATAACTAATATCTAATGTATATAATATAACTCATGATATAATATATATTGTTTATTAACTTAAAGCAGTAGTAAGTAATTATTATTTATATTTGTGTATAATATATATTGTCTACTCTTTAAACAAATATATTATAGTTAATAATTATGTTAGGTTAGGTACCCATATATCACTAATATAATTACGGTTAATGGTTAAATAAAATAGCATTATGTTTTTTTTTGATAAATAATAAATATGATAAATTAGTACCTAATGAGATATTACACAGTACATTTGTTAAGAATTCTACCAAAGTTAATTATTGTTTTAATAACTAATATTCCCTATAGTATTTTAATTTTAATTATCGATAATATTTAATAAATAGGGTCCAGGTTTTTATGCGTTTTTATCATAACAAAAATTAGCTATATATGCTACAAGTTTGAATTATAGTAAATAAATCCGGAATACAAAGTTTTATGCATATTTTCCTACTTTTTGACGTCTCTACATATTACTGTGTTTTACGATTTTTCATTGCATATAAATGGTTTTCAAATGCAAATTTTTGCATATTTTGTAATTTTTTTATGTCCGGACGAGTCAACATTAAGGAAAAACTATTTAATCAATGTATATGAACCAAATCATTGCCAAAATCCATGATTTTGTGTCAAATCAAAAAATAAGGATAAAAATTGTGTAATATTTCAATTAGGTACACATATTTCTACTGCTCTTAATTTAATTATTAATTAAAATGCATTTTTGTTGCATATTTTAAGTGCATAAATGCATGAATATTTTGTACGTTTTTAGTACATATAATTCCGTTTCTTAGTAAAGCCTTTGGTGAAATGGCTGCTAGGTTCAAGACGGTCAGAGGCCAATTTTCGTGTCGAGGACTATAATTAATTTTCATTATTAAGTATAGTCTAACTTAATAATGTATATAATATTATTATTTTTTGACAATATAATGTATACCTATATTTTATCTAGGTTTTGTTAATTACAATGAATCTATTGGTTTTTCAATTATTTTTTTTTATCTTTTTAACTATATTATTTGTCTATCCAAAATAATTTTGTATTTAATACCTAATAGTTAAATATAACCAAACAAACTTTTAATTAGGTTATGTTAGCTTTGGCTTCCCATCTTCAAAATGTAGAAGCAGAAAAACAAAAATTAAGAACTCAGGTCCGTAGACTTTGTCAAGAAAACGCGTGGTTAAGAGATGAGTTAGCAAATACACAACAAAAATTACAAGCTTCTGAACAGGCTGTTGCATTATTAGATGAACAAAATAAACATTTAGAGTTTATGGCATCTATCAGTAAATTTGATGCTGATAAGGTACTTACTTTTTTTTATAAATCAAAATTTGGATTTTAGACCATTTAAATGCATTTATGAGTTACTTACAGACTGAAGATCAGACTGAAAATAAACAAGAAAAATCTAAGAATGATGATCCGGTTGTTGATTTATTTCCAGATGATGAAAATGAAGAAAGAAATAGTAAGTTGTTATAAAGTAATACATTTTTTTAAATATACATGAATTAGGTAAAAAAAGTTAAGTTTGTTATTAACATTTTTAATAAATTGATTAATTGTACAATTTAAGTCCAAATCAGAATAATAGTGAGCGTTTTTTATGTTTTAATAATTTATTTTATTTTATTAGCATTGTCACCTACACCACCATCACAGTTTGCTCAACAAGTAAATGCTGGAGCTGGTTATGAGATTCCAGCACGTTTAAGGACATTACATAATTTAGTGATTCAGTATGCGTCACAAGGAAGATATGAAGTTGCTGTCCCATTATGTAAACAAGCTTTGGAGGATTTAGAAAAAACATCAGGCCATGATCACCCAGACGTAGCTACCATGTTGAATATTTTAGCTCTTGTCTATAGGTAATTTTACTATAAAAATAACTTTAAATATTATTGGATATTTTAATAATATTTAACATTGTGTTATGAAAAAAAATATTATAAATTAAATTTGTAGAGATCAAAACAAGTATAAAGATGCTGCTAATTTACTGAATGATGCTTTGGCAATACGTGAAAAGACTCTAGGAGAAAATCATCCCGCTGTAATATTTAATTGTTAATAGTTTATGTATATTATATATAATATTCTAATATATTCTTTAATACTTTAGGTCGCAGCAACATTAAACAATTTAGCAGTACTTTATGGGAAACGAGGTAAATATAAAGACGCTGAACCATTGTGTAAACGAGCTTTAGAAATCAGAGAAGCAGTATTAGGTAAAGGACATCCAGATGTAGCTAAACAATTGAACAACTTAGCCCTGTTGTGCCAAAATCAAGTAATTTTTTGTATATTTATTTTATAAATTAGTGGTGTTATACATTTCAATATTAGTATTTTTAAGGATGAACCATTGGCTAAATTAGTGTACACTAGAAATCCAGTTGAGATCCCATGTTATTTCTTAGACTTCCTTTTAAAGATTTAGCAATTTAAGCAATTTTATTAGTGGAAAAAGTCATGATTGTGCACTTATATATATTAAGTTGAAGGCCCATCCACAGGCTATTAGACGTTGAAAGTTCTTTTGGAGTAGATGGTAATCAGAAATAAATTGAATTTGTAGGAAGCCCTTTATATAATTGGCAAAGATTAGAAGTTTTGCATGTTGGAGAACCAACGTAGGAAATAAGGAAAATAGTAATGGAGAAAGTACATATCTTTGAAGTATGCTAAAAAAGGAAGTATATTGATCAGAAATAATAGAGAGAACCTTTACCCAAAGTATTCTATTGGATATGTAGGAATGGAAGAGGTTTGAGAGATGAAGTTAATCAATATCTAATATCTATACTTTCTAGTGTATTCATAAGCATGTTGTGATTATTAAGATCGAAAACCTTAGCTAGATCAGTATAGATCCAATATCATCAGCAGTTGTCATGGAAAATAGGATGGTAATTTGTAGGAGGGCGTATTTAAAGGGGCACTTGGGGCTCGTGTGCCTCTCTTTCACCATATTTTATACTTTTTTATTGCATTATTTTGAGATGAAAAATATGAGTTATAATACAATTATATTGTATGATTTTCATTTTTTGTTCCCTCCCCCCCCCCATAAGAAATTTATAAATACGCCACTGGTTATACGTGACAGCAAAATCATGTGATTTCAGAGTAAGTCTTATTTAACCAAGTTTTAGGATTCCAAATATAATAGGATTAAATGCCTAAATATAAGCCATACAGGCTCAGCTAGAAGCTTACAAAGTTTATACACATCAAAAAATGAGCTTTAAAGTAGAATAACAAGTTAAAAAATAAGAACTATTTGGGATGTTAGATGTCTAGGAGGAAAAATATTTTGAAAATAGAATCGCAGCATCAGTAGAATTGGAACAAGGTACACCATTGACTATTACTAGATCGTTATTTGCTACTGATGGAGATAACTGATTTTTTTTAAAAAAAGTTCCATAAGAAACCAGGATTACATAGTAAAGAAGATTTTAATATTACTTGTTATAGATACTTCAGATCTACTAACTCTTAAAAAATTATGTCCTGTTACTGGGATTTGAACAAATTCAAACTATAATTTTCTTCTATTAAATTTATCAAAACGTATTCAATATGCCTAAAGTTTTAAAATATAAATCTTCTATAAAATTATCTAAAATCTTTTCATGTAATATTTAATATATTTAGTATACATATGATATAGGTATATTATTAGCGATTCAAGGTATTTTGGAGCCGGGTTCACACTTCACCGGGTTGTGTAAAACAATCACAGTTACCAAATGATACCTCATAGTTGAATAAAGCCGAGTTCCCACTATACACGTTTACCGTATACACGAAAAATGTTCAGCTACGTCTAACAACACGGTATCATGGTTAATCGTTTGGTAACTTAACCTAACCAACCTATCACAGTAAATGATTTGTATGCACCTATACGCGTACGTTTATAGTTGAAACCCGCCTTAATATATTCAACTTTTGACCGTGTGGTTACATTTATGTGCAGATAAGTGATAACTAAAATAAAATAATATTATGTTATCACTAAGTACAATATTCATATCATTGATATTGCATTTTGGTGTAAACATAAAAATACAAAATCACACGACACGTTGTAGTATGAATCCTGCTTGACTTCCTAAAATCTATGTATTTTAAAAAAAAGATTAGTCTAATTATTATTGTTATTAATTTAATACAAAATTCCTCCCATGTTTTTCTATCTATAATAATAAAAAAAGTCACAATATTTTTTTGTGAGCTTTTGCATTTAAACATTTTTAACATTGCATGTTCACCCGTAAATTAACCATTTCTCCTCTATCAATTTTTGGATGTTTTGTTGTAATTCTACAAATAACAGCAGCTACTTCAAATTTTCCCCAAATGTATATTTTATCATTTTCTATACTTGATACAATATTAAAATATTTTGACTGAGTGTTTCTTTTGTAATAATATCAAGTAAAATAAGTTTAAAATCAAGGGTATGCCCTGTGTAAATCTATATATTTTATAAATGGTTAGAGTAGATTAAAGGTCTTATTTATTTTTGCCCATAGAAACTACATAATGTTGTCAATTTTTGACTGCTTGTATATTCTTATAACACATTTTTTATTTTAATCAAATAAGAAAGACGGATTTAAAACAAAAAATTAAACATGTCCAACATTGTATTATTGTTTATAATTATCATTAGTATTTATTCACTAAATTTTATATTTACTCCTTTTATAATTTGAAAATATTAAAATTAATTAATGATTGTACCATTTATTTTATGACGTTTAAATGATGAAACCGTAACACTAACTTAGTTCATAACATCAATATCATCATGTTTTAATTCTTTGGTGATGTAGGGTACTAGGGGATTGAGATACAATGATGATTAGAACTTGGTCACCGCAGTATTTTAAAATATAAAAGCTTTAAATAATAACTAATATTTTAAAAGATGATGTAATAATATTATATGTAGATAGATATCTATAGAATAGTTTATATGGTCTTATGTTATCCCAGAATTCAAATTATTACAATTCAAATTTTATTCTATGTTATGCGTGACATATGATGTAGATAACAAATCATACTTTTCTTATTTTGCGTGTATAATTATTTATTCCGGAGCATTAAATAATGTTTAGTAAATTTAATTTTTATTCATAAATAAAGTTAATAGGAAATGTATAATACAAAAGATTATGAAAAGTAATATTTATTTAATTTACAGGGTAAATATGAAGAAGTAGAACGATATTATCAACGAGCATTGGAAATATATGAAAAGAAGCTAGGACCAGATGATCCCAATGTAGCTAAAACAAAAAATAATTTAGCTTCCTGTTATTTAAAACAAGGCAAATATAAAGAAGCTGAAATACTATATAAACAGGTGTTAACTAGAGCTCATGAAAGAGAATTCGGAACAATAGATGGTAAGTAACTTATTTCTTGAGATTTCTAAGAATTTAAACGATATTACATTTATCTTTAAACAGATATTTGATGCTAAAAATGTATGTATCTGTGCTAATACTTAAAAAAATGATCATTAAATTTTAAAATGCATGTAAATTATCAACCCTTAAAAATCTTGTAAACAAGAGAGGTAAACGTACTGTTTACATTTTTTTTTATTAGGTGACGAAAAGGAATGGGCATCAATGGCTAATAATAATAATTCCAAAGCATAAAAATATACTATTAATTGTTAAGTTATAAGAATAAGAAAGGTTACAGGGTAGGTTACGTACATTCCTATAACTACATATGGTTATAAGATCTGATACATATATATATATTATAATAATAATACTATATGGTATAAAATTAAGTACAAGTAACTTCATAAAAAATATATTAGCTGATACAATAGTTTTGTTTTTATAATTTTTTTTTCGTAATTATATTGATCTGTTTTATTATTGTTTGGCTATAGTATATTCAAATTTTAGTTTGCAATGCATGGTGCTTAAATCATATTTTTAAATGTTCAAATAAATTGTATTATTTTATTATATAAATTTATTTTATATTTTGTTATGACATTGAATCTCTTTACTAATATTATAACCAAAGATATTCAATCTCTTAGGGTATAAGTATTTTCTATTATTTAATATGTAATTTATTTTATTAAAATATAATCAATAGTACTTTATTTCCATTATTATTATTTGTTTTGAAAATTTCAGTTTTTATAAATAATATTTCAATTTTATGTTTTAAATTTTTTTCACTATATTTGTAAGAGATTTTCAAAAACTTAATTAAACTATTGATAAACATAATTTATTTTATGCAGTGACAACTATTTAAATTTATTATTTAAAAAGAATAAAAAAGAATCGAATTAACTTAGGGTTAAATCATTAGTATAGAATTTTCTTATGACTGACATTATATTATTTACAGTTAATATTTTTATTTTTATCTCTTAATTAATTTTTTTGAATGATATCATAACTATTCAAATAAGTTTATTTTGATATAATTTCATGGGATCAATACAAATATTTTATTTTTATCAACTACTATGGGGCACATTAATCACTGAAATAGTTTTCACTCATTTATACAATTCACAGTTGATAGTGATGATTAAGTGTGATAAACATTAAAATTCCAGATACTCTAGATTAACTGCCCTTATGATAACCTTTTATTAACATCTTTTTTATTGGATGTTTCCCACTATTCAGCATTAAAGTATATGAAAATAAAATACTATTGATATGTATCAATATATAATAATATGACTATATATATTTAAAAAAGAAAAGTAATTATTGTTATGTAAATATATGTACTCTATTCATACTATTTATACTTATTAATGAATTGTTAATTAATTATCCATTATTATAATTACTATTATTATTATTAGATATTTTGAGTATTTTGGAATATGTTTAAGTCTTATTATACATTTTTAAGTTTGCCTATTAGATTAGTTTGTTTTAAAAATTTGTTTATTTATAAATGGACAATAGTCATTGAATTATATTGCACGTTCCTGCAATTTTTTTATTATTATTTGGTATTCAGCTTTTATATTATTTATTAAAAAATGTTTCATGATTTCAAAATCAATATAAATATGATACAATAAAATGGAATTGATCTAATTAGTAATTCAGGTGATAATAAAAATTTGTTATAATTATTCATGGTTTTTGATTTAAATTACACTCTTTTTCCAAATACCTGTGTTAAATGCATACAGTATTAATTAAAAGTATTAAGAGGATGTCAGTACTAAATTTGTTTTCTCTCTGATCCCCTTGCAACCTAACAAATAAGCGTTCAGTAGATTTATTCTTGTGTTGGTTAGCTTTATTATTATAGTGAATTAACCCATTATCAAACTTAATGGTAATAATCTTAAGGAACCTTATGGAGATTAATTGGTATTTTAATATAAAATTAAAAATTTTTCCAAACGTCCATATTTGCTATAAAATTATTATATCTGTAAAAACTTATAATGTGCCTTGGATATTCTTTCCTTTAGGTTTAATAAAGGTCTATTCACTCTAATATTAAATAGTCAACAACATAAAATTGGAACTGCTGAACCCAAATTTGCTATGTTGTACGTGGGCCAAATTGTTTAATGATACCCTCTTTAAATGTTACCTTTAAGTTTTATAAAAGGTAAATTCAGACTTATATTAAAAACCTAAAATAGAACTGCTGGACTGTATTTGCTGTGTTGCATGTGGGTCAAAGAGAAAACGAATTGTGCACCGACACCCTCTTAAAATGTATAATTTATAAATAACAAAATATAGACAATTAAAATATTAAATAAAAAATTCAACTATAGTTTTCATATTAAACATTTGCTTATTATATATTAAATTTATATTATTATTATAAATATTGGTCAAAAAAAAATACTTAACTTTATTAGTTTTTAAATAAATGTTTCAAATTCATATACAGGACTTTGACTTTATAGCACTTAAAATATATATATAAAATTGTCAAAAATAGTATTAATAATATAAAGTTTTCTAAGTAATGCAATATACATGACATTAAATTTTGTTTTTGGGATTCTTGATGCATAAAACAAATGTATAGCAACAAAATATATAGCTCACTCTGCTATTTTCATTTGAATTTAATAATACCTAATTAGTAGAACTATCAAATTCAAGCCCTGTTCTTAAATTGAAAAAAAAATTGTTTTGTACAACATGATTGTAAATTTCTAAGGATTAAAATTATAAATTGAACTAATGGTATTCAGTTAAGAAAATGTTAAGAATTATATTAAATATTTTTCTACACAATAAGAACATTTTTCAAATTTCACTGAAGACAACATTTTTTTTTTTTAAATGGATAAGTAATATAATGTTACAGGCGATAATAAACCAATATGGCAGGTGGCTGAAGAACGTGAAGAAAATAAAAACAAAAGTACAGGTGCAGCACCATATACAGAGTATGGTGGTTGGCATAAAGCTGCTAAAGTAGATTCACCAACAGTAACTACCACACTTAAAAATCTAGGAGCGTTATACAGAAGACAAGGAAAATATGAAGCTGCAGAAACTCTTGAAGACTGTGCATTACGTTCTAGAAAAGAGGTATATAAGAAAGAAAATTAAATAATTTTTATTGGTTTACAAGTTTTTTATGTTTAATTACATTTCAATATATGTTGCAAGATACCAGTGGTGAAGTGTAATTATTTCAATGTAAAATTATGGTTTATTCCAAGTTTTTTTGCTTGATTTGTGAGATTTACCAGCTACAAACTTTTTAGTTATTTTTATATTCTCCTAACATACAAAAAACATTTTTAAACAAGTCTAGTTTTTCTTATTGCGTTGGTGTTTGGTAATTCTGATGTACCTATCACATGTTTCATACTTGTTTTTTATCCAACAACATGTTATTACCAGCTGGACCTCGTTGATTTTTTTCGAAAATTTCAACCCACTCTTCACCACTGCAAGATACAAATATTTAAAGAGCTACATTGAGTGAAAATATTAAAAAATATATTTTTGACAAATACAACATGTTATTCTACTATATTTGGTTGCTAAATAATTAATGGTTTTTAATTTTATATAAAAAAAAAAAAAACATTATTAATTTTAGTATATTATATATATGTATGTACTGTTAATTTGATGTATCTTCATAGGCTTTTGATATAGTAAAACAAGCCAAAGTTGCACAGATTCTTAGTGGATCAACTAGTAGTGTAAATAGTAATGACAGGAGAAACCGATCAAGTCGTTTGATTGGTTCTAGGGAATCATTGGAGTATGATACCAGTTCTACTGGAACAAAATTAGACGAGGTTTGTAATTACAATTTATTTTTTTATTTTTTGTATCTAATTTTGTTCTTGGTTTGAATAACATTTAATGCATGTCACACATTAACTATTATACTATTATTGCTAATCTTTAATCTTTTATGTATATTTTAGTAGTATGTATTGAGTTTTGAAATACAATCATAGATAGCAATTTATTTCTTTAACATATTTTACAATAAATGCTTTTCAATAGTTGTTAACCCTCCATAAACGAATGATACCCTATAAAAACTTAAGGGTTTTAGAGAATAAATACTGAGTGAGAAGAGAAAAAGTTTAAGAATGTCGGTTATATTTGTTATGACAGAGCGGGGCTGAGTTGGGCAAACAAAGCGGCTTGAAAACAAAACTATTCAGTGCTCTAGGGCTGAACAACTCCTCTTCTGCCTGATTAAATGTATCTGGAGAGAAATTATCGAGGCTGTGGCTGTGGGACATTATTTTACACTAATAAATATAAATATATTTTATTGTTTATTATTTTACTTATTTATTATTTTTAACATCATAATATATATTATAATTATTATTATTTATTTATTATTATTATTATTATTATTATTATTATTTTTTTTTTTTTTTTTAATTTGTGTTTGATTTGATACAATTTTGAATTATTATTTATAAGTTTTAATTAATTATTACAAGTTGAATTAATGTGGATGATCAATCAAAATAAAAATAGGTTTCATTTTTAAGTAAACCATTTAATTTTAATTATACTTATTGTAGTATTGAATAATTAAAAAATGTATTTCTTAGTTTTATTATTTTACTATAATTATTTATTTTGTCCTTATTACTTGTACTGATCACTGATTAGGAACACATTAGAAACACACATTATTGTGCATACTTAGTAATAATTCAAAACAACATTTATTTTCAAAAACACACGTTCTTAATAAAAAAATTGCACTTTATTCTGCACTTAACAACTGTTTCTGGGAATCAATGTTTTAAAAATCTTCTTCTGCCTTATAGCATAATATATATATATATGTATGTATGTGTGTGTTATATTATTTGTTTTTCGCAATTTTACTTCAGCCTAAATTACACATTATTTAAAATAGATAAAATTATAATACATTTGTTACCATAGGATAAAAATGTATCTATGTTCAAAAAAAATTGTGTTTATTTTTACAGAAATCTGGAACCGATGGTCAACAGAAGTAGAGTTTAAATACAATAAATATTATCTACTCGCTTATCCACAGCATATACTTGCACTGCTTCGGCAAACAAGTATTCATCTCCTATATGACAAAAACACGGAACGGTCCATTTTTTAAACTTGACTATGTATTTATATGTGCAATAAAATTAATAATTACACTGCAAAAGTAGGTGGCTACAACATTATAAACAAATATTCTTGATTTGGCTAACTAATAAAAATATATTAATGGTTATTATAAGAGAGTCAACTTAGAATAAAATGTTATGATTAACAAAATTCTTACACTTTCAAAATATGTATGACAAATAAGATACACATTTATTATAAATTATTAATATATTTACTTTTACACTTATAATTATTAAGGTATGGATTCTATTTAATACTATATAAAAAATAAAATTACCCGTACAGTATCTAAACATTAGTGTTTGTTAAAAATAAAACACTCATAATTATAGATTATTTATTATAATTATTAAAATGGTGAGAATTTTAATTTATTTTTATAAACAATATTAACTAGGTACATAATAATTTATTTGCTATGGTAATTTAAAATTGAGAAATATGAGGAAGAAATATTTTACAACTTATTTTATAGTATATAACACTATTCTTCTAAACAAATATTGTATATTGTTTTTAATTTATAAAATTTTTCTGTTATAAATAAGTTAGAAGAAAAATATAAAATAGTTTCAACTTTTAGGAGGTACCTATTACAGAAAAAAAAATTCTTAAAATTGAATTATTATCTTATAGTAATGAGTGTTTATATTCAAGAAGTAATTCACCAATTATAATGAAAAAATATTTGACTCAAATCTAGATTTTATGTTAATATTATAAATATTTATTGTAGCCTCTGATATATTAGTACAATGCTACTGTGAATATTTTGAAAAATTACAAATTAAATTATACTTATTCATTCCTTGTTTATAGGTTTTTAAAGAATTCAAAATGTATTTTAAATAGGTATATTTTTTTTTATACACATTTTTTTTATATTTAACTGATAATTATTAATTAAAGTATTAAATTCTTACATTATATAAAATCACATTGAAATTGAAATTATTGTTTTGTTACTACTAAAATACCTAGTTATATATAATAAGTTATAACAATCATTAATAATTTCAGTCTGGGTGCTTAGATGTGTACTTATTGTATATTGTTTGGGGTGTTTAAACCAATACCCCCAATGCTTTTTTTTCCAGGAATAAAAATAAACGCATAATTTATATTATGTATTTACTAAAACTATAAAAAATTAGTTTAATTTTTACTTAACCCCTCTCTTTACCTTTCATAGTAATACAATAATCAATATTTCAATTATTATCATTTTAAACAATAATTGAAGTACGACCAATTGGTTAGTACAGAGCCGTACAGGGATGGCAAATAAGTGGCATGTGGCCATGCTAGGCACGGGAGAAATTTTTTAAGGCACCCGAAAGACTCATGTGTCTTATATATATATTTATATACCTTGCTGGCCACAGCGCATATTAACCAAACATAAAAAAATCTTTTAATTAACATGAAGTAAAATGTTTCTAACAATCAATAAAACTTAATTTTTTTAATAATTTTTTTCTACATTATTATCATTCAATTTTCATTTATATTTTGTAAAAATTCTGTTAACAAATATAATTAATGAAATTTAATTTGAATTGTATCATAAATTGGCACGTTGAACAAATCCTATTTGCCATCCCTGGGTTAGTACTTAGTTGTATACTATTTATTGGTCTTAACACCATGTACTTATACCTACATATTTTAATTCTTAAATATAATTTGTTTAGTGATTTTATTTAATGATTTATTTTGGTACATAAAATATATACAAAATATTTATTTTTTTTACTTTACTTTATTCTGAAAATATTATATGCTTATGTATGATCTTTTTAACACATTAAAACATTTTTAATTAGATTTTTATCAAAGATTAATTTTACTAATGAAATGGCATTAAAATTAACAAACATGATTAAAAGTTAATTTGTAGAATGAATTGAACAAATTCGAGTAATTATTTAAATTTTAATTAATTGTTGTAGCAGTAATATTAAAATCAAAAACATTTAGTCGGAAAATGTACCTATTGCCTACATATTATAATTTATTATATAATATTAAATAACTACTAATGATTAATGAATGGGTAAAATCATTGATTATATATTTAAATATAATATATTATATAACCAATGGTACAGCACTAATAGTAATCATAATAGTAATCAACGAAGATACTACTATTTTAATTATTAAATATTAATACCGCACTATTTTTCAGATCAAAATAATTTAAAATTCTGTACCTATCATATATATTATAATTAGGGTTATATATTTTATTATTTTTATACATTTTTATTTATAAAACCATATTATTTCATAGAAATGTCAGAAAAATAAATAAAATCACGTACGTCATAATATTATAATGTATTAAGTATTTTTATTTAGTACCTATAGTATTTTACTATTTTGTTTTATAAATAATTAATTCTATATAAGTTGAATCATTTACATGAACGATGAACATTAGAGAAAACCATCTCTATTTTTCATGATCATAGATAAATTATAATACCGGGTGATTCATTTAACCTAGGACACTCTTTCAATATTAATGTTTATTGTTTTTGAAAATTTACTTTTTACATGGTTTCAAGTCATTACAAAATAATGTGTTTATTAAAAAAATTATATTTTTAAATATTCTTATTATTAATAATACAGTGTTAATTTCTTATTTGAGAGCAGAATATTTTTCTTGAGTATTTTGATACATAACAATAAAATTTAAGATGAGTAGCTTATCTGCTTATGAGTTATAACTTGTAACTATTTGTAAATATTTTAATTTTAGAGAGCAGTCTAGTGAACCAACATTTTATAAGGTTCCCCTCGGACCACTCCACTCCACTAATCTAAACTTTAAATATTTATAACTTATAAACTGCTAGCAATGGATTCAATTTTTATGTATTGAAATACTTAGAAAAATATTCTGCTTTGAAATATGAAATTAAAACTGTAGGTTGTCATTAAAAAAGTAAAAACAACAAAAATGTTAAGGATATAAAATATTAAAAAAAAACTATATATTTTTTAAAAATGTTGATTTTAAAGACTAGAAATAAAGAAATATTTTTTTTTTTAAATATATATACTTTTGGAAATAATGAGTGTTCAATAATAAAAATCTGGTAAGTCAATGTGCCTCTGCTGTACAGTAGGTTACAAGTGGATCGTATTAAATTTGAACTCGGTAATATCATATCATGGTATACACGATTCTAAGCGGAGACGGTTTGTCAGTCTAGATATTTTATATTGTTATGATATTTTATTATAGCCTGTGACTTGTAAGTTATTAAAAATTAAAACAAAATAACTCTAATTTTTATTTTTATTTTTATTAATTTATATAAACAAAGCGTTAGAAATTAAAATCCCATTTTTAGCGGTTGTTTGTAATTTCTCGGTGGTTTTTCTCGTGGCATTAAATAACTATTGAGAAAATCTTAAAAAATGTTTAGTTTTTTTTTTATACTGGCATTCGGCATAGAATTTAAATTTTTGTATCCCGCCAAAGCGTCTAGCCTTATCTCCAATCCATATCACTAATCCTAAACTTTTATCTTACAACCTTTGCGACTTTTATAATTCATTGTCTCCAAAATCGGTACCCACTCCCAGCGAGTCCGACGGGCCCCGAGTTACACTTAGAGCTAGTATTTATAATAAGACTACAAATTACAAATACAATAAAATATGGACTATTTCCGTTGAAGATTATGATCGAAGATAATGCCAAAATATTTAATTTTAGAAACATTTTCGAGTATATTATTGCAATTACAAGTATGACGTATGTATTTTACTTAAGCAACTGTAGCTATAATAGTAGGTGATGTCATCTTTTAAAATTTAAAGGGACTTTAGAATTATTTATATGAAAAAACATGAATTTAGATTTATAAGCATTAAGTTCAATAAATCGTTTTCTAACCCAGGCTTTAATGGCATTGATACATATAAATAAATTATAATTATAAATATCAAAAACAAAGAAAGTATGCAAATACCTATTCGTAATAAAATTGATTATTCTTCATCCTGCAAACTATATAGATAGATATCCATACCCATTTATGTAAATTTATTTTTACAAATATAACCAATTTGCATATTTTAGATTCTGAGCGGAGCGATGAATGTATTGGTTTTACAATGATGTGTGTTTTTTTTTTTTTATATTTTTATATTTTTATATTTTTTTTTGTGTCTGTCATCACGTTTTGGGACAGTAAAAGTGCTTCGATTTTCTTCAATAGTACCTTTTCTGATAGGAAAGTGAATCTAGTTGGTACTTTAGGGGGTCAAAAGTAAACATTTTCCAGCAGTTTTCACAAGCGCCGGGAAAAACAACATAAAAATTAAGGAAAAACGGGAATTTTTACGCAAAATCGATTTTCCAAAACATCGAATTTGGTTTTTGGTGTAACTTTAAAACAAATGACCGTAGATACATGACATTTTCACTGGTTGTTTATATTTGCATTTTCTATACACGATAACATTTACAAAATATTTTGATTTATTTTGAACTGTTTAGGGACATTTTCATTTTTCATTTTTTTTTTTAGTTATTTTTCTAAAAATATCAATACAATTTTATTTGTTGGTTAAAAAAACTTGAAAATTTAATAGAAGACTCCTAGTATATTGTTTCAAAGGCAGATGAAAAATATTAAAAATTGTTAGTCACAGTTTTTTTTATAAGCATTTAAAGTTCAAAAATTGACAAAATATGGAAAAATCACGAAAATTAGCAAATTATTTTGAGTTAAGAATTCGCAAAAATTTTTCTTTTTAAATCTAAGATTTGAAAATGTAATACAAGATTACTCATAAGTTTGTCTACCTTTATCAATAAAAAAATCTCTACCGGACAGTCAAATTAAATTTTTATGAGCGTTTGAAATTCAAATTTTTACAACATTGGATGTTCACTCGATTTCTCATGTAGCGATTTCCTTATTTTGTTGTAATTCATAAACGAATAACTATAGATATATTAAAATTTCACTGAATGTTTATATTAGCATTTCCTATACACCATACAATTTTGAAAATATTTTGACTCTTTTTGAGCTGTTTACGGACATTTTCAGTTTTCAATTTTTTTAGTTTTTTTTTTTTATAATTGTCAATAAAATTTTATTTGGTGGGCCAAAAAGTCTGAAAATTGAATACAAGCTTTCTTATATATTGTTACAATATCAGTTGAAAAATTTTAAAAATACATAGGCACGATTTTTTTTTATAAGCATTTGAAGTTGGAATTTTGACAAAATTTATCAAAATCTCGAAAATAATCAATCGTTGGAATTAAAAAATTATAAAATGTTCAGTTTTTATAACTAAGAGTTTAAAATTTAAAACAAAGATTCTCTTAAATAATTCATACTGTAACCAAAAAATCTAAAAAATATATAAACACACTTATTTTTTACAGACATTTTAATTTCAATTTTATACAAAATTTCATATTTAAACCAAGAATTACGATTTTAGTTATTTTGTTGTGATTGTATAATATTATTCGTGGGTACTTGAAATTTCTAAAGTAATCTACTATATATCTATGATAGTATCAGGGTTTGTTGTTGGTGTATAACGCGTTATAAGTAGCTAATGGATATTTTGATATGATTTATTTGGAATTCATTATAGGTCAATTTTTTTTAATACCATAGATATGTATATAATATGTCTTATACCTAGAAGGACATACCGTCTCCGCTCAGAATCGTTTTTCTTATACAATGATATTATATCATTGAGTTCAAATTTAATACCATCCATTATACAATGACCCACTTGTAACCTACTGTACAGCAGAGCGACACCCACTTGCCCACCTTTTTTATGTATACATTTTGTCACGTTTTAATTAATGTAAATTTGTTTGCGGTATATACTTACGGTATTGTACACCTTCGCTTATTTAGTTATTTCCCATATGATGAAGGTTTTAAGTTTATATACCTACCTACTACAGCCTACAGGTATAGGCGTCTACGAGCTCATTAATTAATCATTATAAGCAATCTTGTAAAAAGATACTTTTAATTTGTATTTAAATAGAGATACAAATACATCAACTTAAAAAGTATTTAAATAGTATTTAAAGTACTTTTTTCAATAAGTATTTAAGAACAAATACAAATACTTAGAAAGTATTTAAACACAAATACTTATTTTAATACATTTGTTTTAAGTTGTACCTTTGGGTTCAATACTTTTTCTCTGATATTTTAACTTTAAATTTGACCATGAGATCAAACTCATTCAAACTGTACATATTAATTATTATTAGGTATATAGTTAATACTTAATAATTCATATATTATAATGCATGTTCCATATTCTGGTACTAACCAAGGTACCTATAATTGTATGATAAGTAAATAATCACCGAATGATCGTTTTAAGTATTTATTGTATGAGAACTAAATAGATATTATAAGAACCTTTATCTTCACAACAAACCTAGCTTCTGGAGAAAATAATTTATATATAAATGCTATATTTCTGTAGTGAAAATATTTGTATTAATGTATATATTATACGTATGTATACTATTCAATTATTCAACAGGAAAAAAAATAAGATCATAGGTAAACGTAAAGTCGTAAACCGAATCAGCTGATTGAGTATCGCTTCATTATGGTTCTATGTTTATAGTTTGGAGTTTAACAATAATATTTTGCATTTTAGGAGGCTATGTCGGGAATAAACTTACTAAATTTCAATGATATTACTCATGACTATATTATTATTTAGTCATGATATTAATTTGATTTCTGAGAAAAAAGATAATAAATAATCATTTTTTATTGAAAAAAAATCGATAAAGTATTTAAATAAAAGTATTTGATTTTCAAATACAAATACGTCCAAAACTGTATTTAAAATACTTTCCAAATACTTTATTCAAAAAGTATTTAAAAAGTATTCTAAATACAATAAAAGTATTTAAATACATTTACTCAAATACTTTTACTCAAATACTTTACAAGACTGATTATAAGCAATGTTAATACTCATGGCCCATATTATCTATAGAGTTATATGAGTACCAAAATAGACTCACGACAGATAATAATATCAACTCTAACGATACATAGGAAATCTTAATAGTAAGTTTTAATTAATACATATTATAATTATAATATTATTACGATAGGAATGTGCTATGATTTTTTTTTTTTTTTTTGTTTTATTGTGACTTGAAAATTGTTCTTAAACATGGTATGGAAGAAAACATGACCGACAAATAATAACGAGTGATGACAATATAGAATAATATTATTGTGGCCATGTCTGAGAATTTATGTTATATACCTGGCAAATGTATTACACTTTCACTCGGTACTCGATAAAGGTCGAACCACTTATTGTGCGGCTATGCCTATAATTATATTATTGTACAACTGTCAAAACACTCATACCGTCGAAAAGTGATTTCCAAGTACAGTAATAGATACCTGTACAAGATTTGTTCAGATTAGAATATTACAACTCAAGTCAATATTTTATTATATTGTAAAAATTGACTTATACACTCGACAATACGAAAAAAGCAACAATAGTTTTTTGTGTTCACAAATTTTTTTTTTTATTTATCGAACAAAAACAATATGACATTTTTAATTTTGAATATAATTTCAAAAACGGAAACAATTTTGGAAACGTTTGCCGTTATATTATACAATTTTGTATGTTCAAAAAAAAGTTAGAACAAAAAAGAAAAAGCCGAAATTTATAAAGTCAATATTGTTCGATATAAGTAAAGAAAATTTAAATGGAAAAAAAAATACGACGGACAGGAGACACAATAAACTAGGAGGGGAGGATACGGGATGGCGATTTGGTGCGGATATGCAATAATGTGGCCACTGGTCACCTCTGCACGTCCCCACGACCGGTCCACCAGGTTGACGAGTGTCACGGGCGCGTTTGCTCGGACGCGTGACGACCTTGCCCAGCTGGCGAGGCCAGACCGAGACGGCCACGCGGGAGCGACTACGGTTGACGGCGACGAGCGGCGGCTATAGGGCGCGATGTCGTGCGCGTCGACGGTTGTTGACGGTGACGACTCTGCGACGGACGGCGAAGACCAATAGACACGCGGAGAGAGTGAACAGAGATTTTGTGCTGCGGAACAGTTTGCGACGCGGCCGATGTGGGATTGCAGCGGGACGAAAAGGCGAGAGTCGTCGGATCCTCGACTCCCGGTAATTTTCGTCCTGGCGTCGTCCCTTCAGCCGCGTCTTCGTCCAATGACCGCCGCCGGACCAGTTGACTAACCAAACTGGTCTGAGTTCCCTCGGTTCCGGCGCCGCTCACGTCCGTGTTCCTAACACATAATCTCTACACCACTGACTCACCCCGTGCCAAAGTCTGCGCCGTTGCCGTCGAAGCGAGTCGCCATCGCCATCGCCGTCATCATTGGTATCGTCGGGGCGGAATCGTTGCCCGCGTCCGTACCTATGCTATAGCCGCCGCGTCGTCGCCGTTGTCGTCCGTCGCTCCGCGTGACCGTAACTGCAGCCGGGCGCTCGCCGAGCCGCCAGATGGTCTCGCGCGTCAACTACGGCCGAGCGCGCTACGTCCGCGAACCCGTCTCGCTGGTGGTGGTCGGAGAACGTGCGCGGGTGACTTACCGCCGCGCACCTTCCGTGCTCTTTCCCGCATCCTCCCCTCCTTTGCGTCGCCGTCTCCTGTCCGTCGTCTTCGGCCCACGTGGGCTGTGCTAATAGTATTAGCTCCGGGCGGTTTTACAGCCGCATCTGAACAACACGCGAAAAACGCGTTTCACACTTTTCCACGTCGACTTTCTACGTGGAGAAACGGGTTTTTCGACTTCTACTGCAGGACTCTCCTTGCCGATTAGCTCACTGTCCATCACAGCTATTTCCTTGGCCGGTTGCTCAATGTCTGCACATAATTCGTCTTCTGCAGCTGCAGGCATCACTGCGTCGTCGTGAGGTCCGCCCTCGGAAGTCGGACTTGGGTCGACAGTCCCCAACTCCGAGGACGGTGCTTCGCCTCCCGACTGCGATTCCTCTTGAACTGCTGATGATTTTGTCAACCCGTCGTTCTCTTGGACAGTGTAGCCGAGTGGTGCTGTCTCGGGGGTCTGAGCTGCAGGCTCAGACTCTGACAGAGACAGCGCATCGCCACTCGGCAATTCACTGTCCAAGACAATTGACTCATCAAAATGTTGTTCGTTCTCGTGGTCGTCCGGAATCGAAGGTGTTTCTTCTGGCTCTGGCCCTGGGGACTGCACGTCACCACTAGAAGTCGCTTCCATACCAATGGAAGATGGAGATCTGTTACTAATTGTATGAGGCTTTCGTCGTCGCTCTCATGAAGATAAACGCCTTCCATTATACCGATTACAATGCTGCGTATAAATTCGACTAATGCTGCCTGTACCTCGTCGCTTTCGTTGTTGACAGCCATTTTTTATTTGCAAGTAGATAGGTATATGTGTCAGTACTCAGTTGTAATTGAGAATTGCTAGTGAGCTAAATACTAGTCTCCCAACACAGAGACCGATCAATTCCAAAATCTCCCAGGCGACGACTTGTATCTATAAATTGTTATATATAGCCAGATAAGTAGTACGTTCATCGTTCATCGACTCACAGCATTACCTTTTCGAGCCCGTTAATTTTTCTAAAGACTATTATTATTATTATCATTATTATTGATATAGTATAGGTAGGTACCTAATATTCTGGTATTACGATTTGTATTACTCTGTGACTCGATGTATACTAAAAAGGCTTAGCCGCCCATAGTGGCGGCGCGAAATTGTGGAGATTTTGAAGCATATTGTATATTTTAAATATTTTTACCAGCGTACCCTCCATTGAACCAAAATTAGCAGCAGGGGCCATTAATAATTATTAATTAAAATATTTACCATGATATTTGTGTTGAGGTCTTACGATTATAAATATACCTATTTATACACCCACCCATTTCTGACATGAAGCAATTGCTTTAAGTAGTCCTATATCCCGCCGCCACTGAATCTTAAAGTTAATTTGTTTGTTAAGTTAAATAATATATAACTGATAACATTACATATGTGTCACCTTTTTGACTTAATCCTAATTGAATATTTTACACTTTTTGTGTGTTATTCATGACATTTTGATATTATCTTCAAGGCCGTAGTTGGAACAAATTTTCGTGAGAGGTTTAAAACTAAATTATATATTTTCATGATATAAAAACCAACTAAAAAAGAAATTTATATATTATAATAATTATATATAAATAATGTTTTTTATAGATAACCTACCTACATGTGTGATAAAATGTGTATTTTAAATTAAATATTTTTATAGTATAAAGTCTAATAGCGTCATCTAGATTAATTTAAATTTGTCTATGCGTAAATATTGTAAACTAATATACACTCAAAAGAGATGAACGTGTAAAGGCCCTGTCACAGTATCACACACGCATCCAATCCGTCAGGGCATCCGTGTACTAGGAAATACGAACTTATTGTTTTTCAATGGATATTTTATTCATACTCATCCGAGCTGAATCCGGTCTGAGCTTTCTGAGATCACTCCGATAAACTTTATCTGAAGAGTTTCGTTAATAGTTTTATTTAATCTTTTCATGGTAGAAGATATACCTACGTCCTGGTGATGAGGTCGTAACTGGTAATGTATCTCATAGTTTCAAAAGAAAATATAAAATTGGAAAAAATTCATAATTTAAAATTGAGAAGTTGACTTCTCCCAACTAGCACTTTGCTTTAGAAACTTAAAAATTTCACATATAGATATTTTGCTTGGAAATGTTCAGAATTCGCATAGGGTACCCTTGGCGTTTTACCAGAAGACAGAAATCATATTTTTTTAGTGTAAGTATGTATTATCGTCATTTTAGAACTACCACTGAATACCAAGGATAGGTATATGCAAATTCTGAGTATCCTGCCAAGTAAAATTTAGCAAATTAATTGCACAATATCTTTGCAGCTTTTAAGTTTCCTGGTCAAAGAGGGAGGAGGGAAACCTTACAGATATATTGTGACCTTTATCTAATCTGCAGAACAAAAATGAATTTCAATTTTAATTCGTATTAACATTGATTTTAGAATATTCTAAAATCAATGGTATTAAAAAATCTATAGTTCTACTGTCAAAAAACCATAACAGTTTGTAAATTTAACAAACATGTTGTTACTTGTTAGTCCTATAATAAAAATGAACTACCCAAAAGTACTTATGCAATATGTAAATATTGAAAAGATTAAATATTCAATAGAACGCCAGGGCGACGAAACTGTTTATGTAGGTATACTAGGTAGGTACAAGGTACCTTATTCTTGTATTTGTTGTCTACTGACTATATACTGGTTAGGTCGGATAAGAATTCAGAGGTACCTTGTATGTGATAAGTAATAGTTAGATAAAATATAAATCCCAGTCCGGTGATCTGATGTCCGACAACGATTACAAAATAGTCACTTATTTTGTTGCATTTACCTATTTTAACACATTTTTCTCGCCACCGATGCTGCCGCTTATTTATTATATTATTACCTTACAGTTTTAGTTAGTAAAATAATTAACAAAATTGTGGGCAAGTGGGTCACTGTAATGGATAGTGTTAAATTTGAATTCAATGTATAATAACATTGTATAAGAAAAACGATATTGAGCGAAGACGGTTAGTCCGCCTATGATATTACTAACTAGGTACTATAAGTGTATTTTATGCTGTTATTGTAAATAAAATAATTTATAATATATAACCTATTTACATGGAACCTTCTTTTAAATTTTCAATCCTTAACTATAAAAGTTGAATATTTTATACATTTAACTACAAAATCATTTTTCAATTTCATACATTTTATAAAAATTCGAACTTTAAATGCTTGTATAAAAAATTCTGCCTATGTATTTTTAATATTTTTCCACTGCTATTGTAACAATATATTAGAAGCCTTGTATTAAATTTTCACTCTTTTTGAACCATCAAACACAATTTTATTGACAATTATAGAAAAAAACTAAAAAAATTGAAATTTTAAAATGTCTTTAAACAGATCTACACGAATCAAAATATTTTGAAAATTGTATCAAGTATGGGAATTGATAAAATAAACATATGGTGTAAATTTCAAGTATCAACAGTTTTTCGTTTTTAAATTACAAAAAATTAAGAAAATTGCTGCTCGGGAAATCGAGTGAATATCCAATGTTGTAAGAACTTTTAATTTTGACCTCCTCAATTCACTTTCCCATCGAACAAGATACTGAAGTTGACAGCCGAAGCATTATTTCGACTACTTATCCGTTATCGTGTACAAAGGAACAAAAAAATAAAGAAAAAAAAACACACATCATTGTAAAGTCAATACATTCATCATCACTCCACTCAGAATCTTAAATCGTAAACCGTACTTGTTACGCAAGCGCGTTTATAAACTATACAAAAAAAAAATTTAGGTAATATTGATTATAAGTTATAACTTATAACCAATGTTATTTAATTTGTCAGGTCTTTCTGTTGCACGCTTATTCCTTGTACCTATATATGTAATATACATACATATATTTTATTATTTGTATTATTATATCTTCTTTAAATAAAACAATAAAAAAACCCATGGAAATAAATACAAATATGTCAGATAAGACGTAATAATTGTAGTGTCATCGCCATGAGTAAAACCAAGATTTAAACATAATTTTTCCCACCACCAGTAAGTCAATGGCAGACGGCAGTGGTGACTTCTAACTATATAAATTGCGGTTGTCATTTGTGAACTACCGTATATAAACTCATGTCACAAAATATATTGATTTAAAAGTTAAAAGTTTATAGGTAGGTACCTATTTTGAATTTTTTCTTATAACATATTAGGTAGGTATGTATAATATGTATATGTATATTATGTTTATTTTAACAATCAACATTGTAATCAATAATGAATAATTTATCGGTAAATCATAATATAATTAAAAACTAATATATATATATGAATTGATTATAATTATTAAAAGGTAAATGTATTTACCTATATATAAAGATATGAAAACCAGAAGACATTTTTAGCTTTCAATAATTATTGACTTACAGTTTTGCCTTTAGTGATTACTGATTTGAATAATACATTAATACACATTGGTATTTTTTGATTTTTTGATTTGGCTAAAAGACATCTACTCCAAGGACATGTCTTAATTTATAACCTACAGCGAACGAAGTCTTAGTAAACAAATAATACTGACATAGAATAACTACCAATATTAATATAATATTTTAATTTCAACTCTCAAGGTATAACGTAGAAATGCCAGATAGGTACCTAATAATTTTAGTATTACCTACTACACGAAAATTACAAAATATCTAAATATATATGTACCAATAATTCGATGATGTTTATCTCGATAATGTATTATACACCGATATATGCGGCGGTACGCATAATATATATTATATAATACGTCATAAACGTTTATTTTGAATTAGGTGATGGCAGTTTTCTACATTCACTTATTATTGCCGTATGCCCGTATTGATGTTACTGCAGCTAAAGGTATATATTAAAACAAACCGATTTAATTAAATCAAACTGATAAGTGTAAGGTGTAATTACAGTAGGTTTAATAAATTAATAAGCAATGTCAACAAATTAATTGATTTTAATTGACCAAAAAAAAAAGAACCTATTTCAGAAAAAAATGTCCTAACAATATATTATTGTATTTTATTTTATCACTCCCCCCCCCTAATGTCCACCAGGGCACCACTGATGCAGGCAAAGAACGTAAAATGCATAATACATTCTGGTTATAATATTGTGGTATATACAGACACATACTACAGTGGCGGTCAAATGACTTTGTCATGGGGGGGGGGATGTAGCAGTTTTTTAACAAACACTATTTATAAGAATCTATATTTTTAAACATAAAATTAATTAACAATACATATTTTAATTATATTATTAAATCTATTTTTCAGTTTTTCTTTGCCAATTCGTCCAGTACTTCGTCTGCGGTTATATTTACAACCCCACGATGAACAGCGGAGTGGCTAAGCCATTGAGACGGTTCTAAAATAATATAATTACAAAATTTATATTAAAACATAATATATTAACTTTTAAGCATTTAGCACTAAATTTACATTTCAAATATTCTTATAATTTAACTATACCCAAAGGCTAAAAGAAATGAACAAATCTAAAAAGTTAGTTTGAATTAATATTTTAGTGTTTTTGAACTGTTAATTTAATACTTATTCCAATAACCAATAACCAAAAGCATTTTCTTCCAGCCTAAATAATGTAGTATAGTAAGTACAGCATATTTACCTCTACCATTGTATTTCTTAAATATGTTTTCAGCCGTTTAAGGCATGAAAACATTCTTTCTGGTGTTGCGGTTGATACAGGAAGTGTACAAAATATTTTTAATAAAGAGTGCACATTTGGAAATAATTCAGGATTACATATCCTAATTGCATCTAGTATAAACTATAAATATAATACGACAATGCTGTTTTTGTTTTTAACTATGCACAAACTGGCGTGGTCTATGTACTTGCGCAGAAGAGTGAAACAAATAAACAATACGATCAGCGCTAGTGCAGTAGTGCCATAGATAATATAAGAATGGATAGGGCATAAGAGCTTATCACATGAAAATTTAGTGATACTATTTTTAAGGTTATATAAGGCAAATATTGATATGATAATTGATAAATAATAATAAATAAAATTTATATAATTTCATTTTGTTAAAATATTATTTTCCAATTTCCATTTTCCAGACACAGGTGGCACAACAATCAAAATACAAACTGACAAATATCTAAATATAACTGACTATCATGTTATTATTATTATTATTTAATAAAATAGTTTTGCACATAACCTTAAAAAGCCTCATATAGTCTTTCTCTCTTTACGTTCTCTCTTCCCCAAAAAAGCACACGGCCTCATATGGAACTGGTATAGGCATGTCCTATCCATTCTTATATTATCTATGAGTAGTGCGCTGCTAATGCGCATTATTCGCTACCCATCACCCATGTTAAACCGCGAAAACTCTCCATTGACCCGTCATAATAATATTATACATTTTAATATACGATCATGAATTAAGATATTAATTATTATTATTAATTATAGTATATCTCATGACAAAATAGATTTTGTCATGGTATATTATCTTAAAACCGTGGCTACTGTTCTATGGTGGCTACGATCTTCGTTTGTTAGAGAATTATTTGGAAATTGATAAGAGTTATCATAACAACACAACAAACTACACTGAATAGTGAATGCAGCAGCTGCTGCTGAAGAAGTCCGTTAATTTAGATGTTTGTATTTTATATCAAACTATTTTGCTCAATTATTATAGATTAACATATAGTATTTACTATTAGTTTATAGGGATTGTTTTTACATATTAAAATGGGCGACGTTAATGACGGAAATGCTTTTCCATATGAAAAAACTTTATTGAATACTATTGTAAAAAATGCTAAAGAGACCAAGGTAACAAAATATTTTAAGTTTGTAATATAACTTATATTGTAGTATTAAATATTTAGTATATAATATAGAAAATATATAGATTAATTCAAACAGATTGGTTATGTCCATATGATATAACTGAATCAAACTACCTAAGCATTTTTAAGGTAACCCATAATCTTTTAATTTTAGCATCCAGAAATAAGTGACTTCAATGTTATTAAACCAATCAGCCGAGGAGCTTATGGGTATGTACATTTTTTTTGGCTTCACAACATATTTTTTTTTTGTCTTCTTTCCTTTGTTAAAATTATTATGTTTTAACTTAAATAAATGTGACAGATCTAATAAGGTGTAAAAATATTCATAAGCCCTATAAAAATATAATATGAGAATATTAATTTAATTTTGGGTACCTATTGAATTTTTATTATATTGGCTAAGTTTTGTAGATTTGATTAAAATATACTAATTTCATTTAAATTAGTAATCTAACTTGTCTATAGTTTTAATTAACTTAATTCTTTTTAGAAAAGTTTATTTGGGTCACAAGAAGAACAATTTGGAACAAATGTATGCTATAAAAGTTATGAAAAAAACTGATATGATAAATAAAAATATGATAACACAAGGTGATATTTTAATAATTTTTAATTATTATTTATTCAATGTAAATAACTATAATTTTGTTATATTCTATTATTATTTATTTCAGTTGTCAATGAAAGAAATGCTTTGGCATTGGCAAACAGTCCATTTTGTGTTAAACTGTTCTACTCATTACAGACATCGAGCTGTATTTATTTGGTAATTTATCTAACTGTTTCTTATACAAATTAAATGTTACACAATGCATTTATCATTTAACGTTTATTGTTAAAAATATCTCAACATTTTAAAACAATTAACCTGCTACTAGAGTATATTAAAGAAGCTTGAAAAAGCATTTAACACTTTAATTTTGTTTATATTATTGAAGGTTATGGAGTATATGGTTGGTGGTGATGTCAAATCACTGTTAAGTGTCATGGGTTATTTTTCAGAGGATGTAGCAACATTTTATATTGCTGAAGTTGCACTAGCCTTACAATATCTTCACAGGTAGATAATTTATTAGTAGTTGATAAATTATAATCATGTACAATAATATTAATTTTATATATATAATGTGATTTATCACTGTTCCATAAATCATTTCTAAAAATGATATCTTTCTTAGGTTTAAATTTTATAAAGATTTGTTAAGTTTCAATTATTATAATTTTCTTCTAACTTCTTTAGCTTTATTATGTGCCAACAACTAAAACAATGCAAATACATTGTACCTAACTAAATAAAACCATTTATTCAAGTTTAAATTCTTGAATACTAAATTAATATGTTTAAATGCATATCTTTTGGTACACAACACTCGATTAAATACATATTTTGTTCATAGTTATTTTTATTCATATTTCAGTCATGGCATTGTACATAGAGACTTAAAACCTGATAATATGTTAATATCGGGTCATGGCCATATTAAATTAACTGATTTTGGTCTTAGTCGAATTACAATTCATCGAGGTAAATAGTAATGATATTGTTTACATATTATAACAGGTAATATAATACATTTTAAAATATTTTTAGATTTGGAAATAACAGATTTTATAAATAATTCTCCAAATGTTCCTACAAGAACCCCCGGCCAATTACTATCTCTAACATCACATTTTTCATTTGTAAGTAGATTTATAATTTTTATATACAACAATTAAAATTATAATGAACTTTTAGAAGAATATTTTTTATGTTGGTTTAAAAATTTATATAATGTTAACTTTTCATATAGGGTTCAAATGAGAAAACTTTTGCCAGTGGTGTTAGTATGGGACTTAATATGGATTTAGATGAAGATGATTATAACAGTAGTCATGTGTCTGGAATAATACCATTTCAATCAGCTAACAATACATTAGAAGGAACTACATTTTATACCTGTGAAAATTGTAGTGTTTCTACAGATTGTGGATGTAGTATAAATGATAAAGTTCAAGATACTCCATGTTCAACAAAAAATTTTAGGTACCTACTTATAGAATTTTTTAGTTTTGACCATAGGCTGAAATCCATTACAATTCCAGGGGGGAGGGCTAACATAATATGAGTGGGGGGCTTTGATCCCACACAACTTTAAAAGGAGGGCCCTGGATGGTTTTGATTCATCATAGTTCAAATTTTGAGTAGCCTATATTTTATAAATTAATATTTGAATTTACATTATTTTTTATAGCCACAAAGTTTCAATTGTTAATCCAACTTTATTAACTGATTAATATGCTATATCAATGATGCAGCCAATGTTTTTTTTCTTGGTGGCAGTGGGAGGAAGGGCTAAACACTTTTGAATGAATCATGAGCATAGTTAAGGGAGAATAAACCTGACATGATAATGTAATATCTAATACTCTAATGTTTAGTGATTAAATATAACTGTTCAATTGTTGTCTGTTTATGGTTATGTAACACCCTCCAATATTTAATCAATACATAAGTTATAAAATATTAAATTTAAATAGTATATATATACATAAATATATACATAAACACAGTTCATGTCTCTCCGCTACAGTTATTGGAAATGCTACTGAGTTGTTTTGAAAAACTGTATTCTACTCAGATTACAAACATTGATTGTTATTGTGAGTGTGTAAGACTGGTTGAAATTTATATCCATTTTAAACATTTTTTTAAGCTCTTGGTTTTGGTTATAGTTAGTGTTAGAAAATTAAAAAATGGAGGTTTTACACAGCCAATTATAAACCTATTTCAAGTTCTGATTTAAACTAAGACATTTCTTGTCAATTTTAGTGTACACTTGACTTCTAACCTATATACTTGTCTTTATCTATGGGTTATAATCCCCTGTTTAACTAAACATTCAAATTATAGTTTAGTGATAACCATTTTGAATTTTTACTTTAGAATATTCTCTGTATTATTTAATGTAATTAGTGTTCATACAAATTTATAAAATACCGTTACTTTTATTTTAAGTAAACGATTCAAATCATCTGGTTCCGATTCCTCAAGAAGATATAGACGAAGAATATTACCACTTAGAGATTTAGAAGGTAATACATTAAACAGTTGTGGTCTTACCCAACAAATTAAACAAGTGGATTTGTCAAGTATTGGATCTAATGCATCAAGCTCAGCTATTAAAAGTGTTCTGAAACTAAAGTAAGGTTATCTAGAAAATTCATTTTTCAAACTAAAAATAATTACAAATTTCCAAAAAATTGATTTAGAGCTGAAGAACGGTTGAGTAGTGGCCGTGTTGTCATATCCACCCCAGTACAATGTTCTCGTAAACGTTCCCACGGAGACACACCCAAAACGATAAAAACTACTAGATTTTGTCTGCCTACACCTACAAAATCACCATCTTTTTTAAAAAGCTCTCATATGGTAAAAATTTAAAAAAAATATGAATTAACCCTTTATTTATATTATTTATCTGTTAATTATAGGAAGAATTAATTATGAGTCCAATTGCAACTCCATATTTATCAAAGTTAACTCCATATCGAACTCCAAAATCTTTAAGGAAAGGAAAGAGAGCTAGTGATGGTAGAATATTAGGTACTCCTTATTATTTAGCTCCTGAGTTAATTCAAGGGATAGAACATGGTAATTATATATTATTAATATAAATCAAATGATATAAATTTTAATTAAATTTGTAATGTAGGATCTGGTGTTGATTGGTGGGCATTGGGTGTTTGTCTTTATGAATTCATGACAGGAGTTGTCCCATTCGAAGGTGAAACAGTACAAGAAATATTTGAAGATATTCTCAGGCGTGGTAAGTTTCAAAGTATTCCTACACATTTCTTCTTAAAAATATAAACTTAATTTTTCAGAATTAGAATGGCCATCTGGAGATCAAACATTATCTAGAGAGGCAATGGAAGCAATCGATAGTCTGATGGCAATAGATCAAAATGAGAGATATTCAGGGTCAGAGTTGAGATCTTCCACAGAATTATTTTCAAATATTGATTGGGATAATCTTTTAAAAGAAGTACCTCCATTTGTTCCAACGCCTGTCAGTATAGACGATACATCGTACTTCATAGCACGAAATGAACAACAAAATATTCAATTATCAAATATAGATCTAGGATAATTCAATGATATTTTTGAAATTTATTTTTTTTTTTTAACGTTGAAATTAAAACTAACAAATAAGAATTTTTTGTGATATTTTGTTCATTTTCACAACTATTTTATTGTGGAAACCAAGCCATATTTTGTTTACACACATTTAAATTTCTTACATTAGTTATTAGTATATAAAAAAGTTAATTTTTAATTAATATTGGATTATTTTGTTTAAATACATTTAAATTTCTTATATTAATTATCACCCCTTATCAGTTTAAATAAAATATAATCATTTTTAATTACTATTAGAATACCAATGTTCTTTCACATTAGTAAACTACTTTTTAATTATATGTATTCGGTTCAACAAATTAACTAATAATATATCTTAAGTACATTTCCTATGTAGTATGCATATAATACTAGTACTATATCTTTATTTATATCACTAAAATTCAACTTAAATTTATATTAATACAAAAATATATTTTAGTCTTCGTCGAAAAATTCTTCTTGATAAAATTTCATTTTTAATAGTATTGTTAACTATCAAATAATTTATCAAACACTTCGTCAGGAGTCAATGCTTTAGTTGTTGCGAATTGGGATCCAAGTAATTTCATTATTTCACCATGCTTTGATAGAGGATTTTCCCTTTTAACTCTGCTATAATTTTCTTTCACAAATATAGCAAATTTTGATAGTTTTTTGGGGAGTTTAGGTTTTTGTTGTACATCATTTAAACTATATAATTCTTTCAATGGGTCCTCGTGAACAACTGGAAAATTGTTTTTAGGGGTTGGGTTATTATTAATTTTGTTTTTGATTAATTCAAATTCTCCATAACAATGTCCACATCTTTTTTTTTCTAAATTTAATGATTTTGAATGACGTCCAAAACTGAAATAAATAATAAAATTTTATTAAGCAAGTCACAAGACTATTGTTGTGTGGAGACACAGTATAGTTTAGCTATAGCATTTATAGTACACACTTAAGGATATTTATGCACATGGGCGTACATGACCACGGGGCATGGCTTTCAAAGTTGAAACATGGCTATAGAGCAGCGTTTCCCAACCTTTTTCCCTCGAGGCACCCTAATCCCAACCCATATTTAGCCGCGGCACACTTGTCACTGACTTATATATGTATAGGTACATATTTTTTTTATACTATAAAAAACTCGGGCCAGGCAATCCCTCAACATCAACTCTATGAGCATTATTTGGACCAGGCAATTCTTCGCTTAATTTACGTTTCTTAATTAAAAAACGATCCATCGTGCGCCACACGTAGTACAAATGATAATCGTAGAGCGAAAAGAAAATAAAACACGGTAATAAGAAAATTATATGTACTTCACAGCAGACGACAAACGACTAACTGACTTTTAAATTATTTAATAAGAAATAGTGAACAATATCCCCGATAAAAGAATCGTTAAAACTATTTTAACCAATTGTTATCGACATTTTACGTAAACATTTATTAATAGTCGTGAAATTTCGCGGCACACCACTACACATCGCTATAATCCCATATTAGTACTTATTGAATCACATAACACAATATTTATGTTTAAATAATATACATCAATTTATACAAGTAAAAGAAAATATTTAATTACTCACCTATAACCACATTTTACACATTTGTAAGTAAATTTAGTTTGTATGTCATAACTATGGCATCTTTTTATAATCGGAAGTTCTGGAAACTTTTGCATAGCTTTATTTGCCCAACTTTTCCATGGTGGGCCATGTCCTTCCGAAATACCATTAAATATCCAACAAGCGGCATGGCAAAGTTCATGAATTAATGTATCTCTTAATCTTTCAGCTGTATCAATAATCTGTGAAATAATATATATTTATATTAATTATAGTTTTTTTTCTTATACAATTTTATTAGAAACAAAATAAATTAGTAAAAAAAATTACTTTAGAAGAAAGTTCAATGCGAGATACTCTTTCACATTCTAGATTTTTGTTTATTTTTACCAAACGTTTATTGAAACATGCACCAGCGGTTGACCTTAATCGTGCGTTCCATTTGAAATTCATATCGGCAGGAAGCTAGTAAAATAAAATAATAACATACATTCATAGAAAAAGTAAAATAACTAATAACATTCATGCAAAAATCTTGAATAACAAATGCAATAAGAGAAAATAATTGTACTTCAGTAAATAAAAGTTTGATCAACAAATAATTGTTCAATCTAATACCTACCCAAGAGACATTCATTACTCTGTTCAATATGAGAAGAACATTAGAGGCTTTTTCTGGGCTTGAACTCAGTAGTGAGTTTGAGTATTTTACTATTTTCAATGTGTGTCTTGGTGGTTTACTAATTAATAATATGGGCTTCTTGGAGGAAATAATGTGACCATTGAGTTTCTTCTCATATTGAATAGTTAATGCAGATGGTATAATGTCAGAATTACAGGAATAGCCAAGTTTATATTAATAAGTAATAACTAATCAAAACATTATAATGAAATTAATTTACCTTATTGTCAAATACTTCTTTGTTGAATAATTTAAATAGTATTGACACTAAATCATCTTTGTTTTTTTTAAACTTTAGTTTGTACTTTTGAGCTTCGGGATCACATTTCATAGATCCAGTAAAACCTGAAACATCGAGTATGACAACTATTGAATATAATTTAGTTTTTTCATTTTATAATACTATGTTAATAAAGTTGCCAAAAATATACAAACTCATCAAAATAAAACACACAGTTGGGAAAAAGAAAATGGAAAATTATCGCAAGCCCATAAAAAAGCACAGCAGTGTTATTTATAGTAAGTCGACCCCCAAACTTCTAGCATAAACTTAACGGTGATAATATTTCTTGATCAACAAGCATAAAATATCTTGTAGTTATTCTAGAACTTGAAACGTACGCTTCAAAATTACAACAGTTATTAGTAACATACAACATTCTATCTCCTAGTTAATTGGAAAACAAAAAATTTAATCTATACATAGTTATAACTTATAACTTATTTTTTCTATCTCAAAATAATGTAATAAAAAGTATAAAACACAGGGAAAAGGTTGGGCACCCAATTTTTTTAAGTAAAAAAAAAATGAATTACAGATCTATTTGGCCTATAGTTGTTTCTTTTTCAACCTTAAACAGTAGATTAGTTTTAACATCATGATTATTAATTTATTTTTAATCCATAATTCAATTTTAAAAGATAAGTATTCTAGCAATACTTACATGATAGAGAACTCAAAAATGATAGCGTTGCTTCTAAATTAGATTTAATTGGTATTTCAGATTGTAAATTTTTGTGAGTGTCATTTTTTTTTATATCAGTATCTTCCTTGAATAATTTTTCTTTATTGATTTTTAAATTTTTCAGTTGGTTTTCATTTGTTCGATGTTTTGAAGTCCTACAAAAATAAATCATCCAATTATTTTGCAGTAGACCCATTTCATGGTCTTCATATGATTATTATTATTTATGTTTATGTTATAATATGATGATTTAATTGAATTAAATATTAATGAACACAATTATTTGCAACATTTATATAAGTTTAATTTTCCCACAAGTTTCATAATTGTTTTATGTTGATATTAATAATATGAACTTGCACCTATCCATTTATTAATACATCGTTATTTACTTACTTATAATTTATTCGACTTCCAGAAGGATGAGTAACATCTAACTGATCAGTTAGATAATTTTGATCACTGGATAAACTGAACTTTCTAGAATGTCAAATACAGTATATTATATTTAAATACTTTCATGTAATAAAATTAAATTCTTAAATAATATATAATTTTTTTTGTACATAAATATAAAAATAATAATCTAATTTAGATTCTAAGAGCTCCGATGAATGTATTTATTTATTTTTGTGTTTGTACAAGATTAGTAGTTGAAATAATCTTGGATTTTCAACTTCAGTATCTTGTTTGATGGGAAAGTGAACTTACTTGGTAATTTTAGAAGATCAAAATTTAAAATTCCCAATGGTTTTCAAAAGCGCCCGGAAGAAACAAAATAAAAATTAAGGAAAAACTGGAAATTTTATGCAGAATTGGTTTTTGAAAAAATTTAGTGTAAATTTAAAACAAATGATGTAAATACATGAAATTTTATTAGCCTTTTCTATACATGAAAAAATTTAACATACATCAAAATATTTTGAGCTGTTGACGGATCTACTCAGTTTCCAACTTTTTTAGGTTTTCTTTTCTATGAATATCAATAAAACTTTATTTGTCTGGTATAAAAGCTTGAAAATTTAATACAAAGCTCCTACTAAAGTTACAATGACATTTAAAAATTATAAAAAATCCTTAGCCAGTCTTTTTTTATAAGCATTTTAAGATCAAATCAAATCAAATCAAATCAAATCAAAATACGGAAAAACACAAAAATGAGCAAATTATTTGAGTTAAGAATTCATAGAAATTTTTCTTTTGAAATCTAAGGTATGAAAATGTAATACAGGAATCCTCATAAGTTTCTCTACCTTTATATAAAAAAAAAATGTCTACAAGAAGTCACATTAAATTTTTATGACAGTTTGAAATTCAAATTTTTACAACATCGGATATTCCCTTCATTTCTCATGTAGCAATTTTATTATTTTGTTGTAATTCAAAAACAAATTACTGTAGATAAATGAAAATTTTACTGAATGTTTAAATTCTCAATTTCCATACACCATAAAATTTTGACTTGTTTTGAACTGTTTACGGACAATTTCAAATTTAAATTTTTTTATGAATATTAATAAAGTTTTATTTGATGGGCCTTAAAAGCGTGAAAATTTAATACAAGGCCCCTTAAAATAACAGTTAAAAAACATTAAAAATACATAGACACAATTTTCTATTATAAACATTTAAAGTTCAAATTTTGACAAAATATATCAAATTTAAAATTTAATAATTATTTTGTAGTTAAAAATTTATAAAATGTTCAACTTTTATATCTAAGGATTGACAATTTAAAACAAGGAAACTTTTTATAAGGAGGTTATATATAAATTACTTTATTCACAATAATATCATCAAATATACTTGGTAATATCATTGGCTGACTGACCGTCTTCTCTCAGAATCATTTTTTTTTTTTTACAATGATATTATATCAATGAATTTAAATTTAACACCATCCATAACAGTGAACCACTTGCAATCTACTATACAGCAGTGACACCCACTTGCCACCTTTATTTGTTTAGATCTATAGCTGATTGGTTTAAATAATGGATAAACTGTTAACTAAAGGACATAATCCAGCATAGGGTTGAGTTAAGTGTAGGTTTAAATGGTCTATTTTAAGTAAAATGTATAGTTCATTCAAATCTGTTTAAAAGATTCTAATCATATAATTGATACATTAGAGCTATAATAAGACTTGAAAAGGGAGTTTTTTTAATGACCAGGAGTGGTGCTATTGGGCTCTTTCTGTTACAATATATTATCCATATTAGGTAGTTTTAAATGAAACATACTCTAAAATTATTGAAGTGTCATCCACTTTATTTTGAATACTGTATTCTTGATGTTTTTTTGAAAATTCACAAGGTGATGCTAAAATAAATATAGTTCAGAATATTTAAATATTGAAGTATCATAAGCTAGGAAAATGAAAACCAACATTACTTACAGTGTTTAATTTCGTTGTCATTTTTGTTTGAAATATTTTCATTATAACACCTGAAACAATTTATTTGTTATGGTATAGTTTTAATAAAAATCATATAAAAATTAGGTTAAGTCTAGTTTAGCATTTTTTTAGGAAACCTATGTATTTCAACGAGTTTAAAACGATGGTGTAAAAATAAATTTGAGGAAATGATTATTTTGGAAGTTATAGCCTTCCAAAGTTTGCGATTTTACTAGACTTGTTCCAAAAATTGCAAACTAGTTCAAATTAAAATAGGTTATCTTTGATTGGATAATATTAATTTTTTTTTTAAATTAAGCATAATTATAAGGTAATCATATTAATCTAATTGTTTATATAATACTTACTCATTATAATCCGCATTGAGTTCATCATTTAAATACTTCGTTTTTGAATTTTGGAGTACTCCATCAACATATCGCCATTCTTTACCATAGATGCGGTCTAATAGTTTAGCAGATTCTGAGAGATGATTGTTTTGAATAATATGCTTTTTTACTGGTGTAATAAAATTATTTTTTGAATCATCCTTGCATTTAGTTTTAGTAAAACTGTCTTCGGTACCAGAAGAATGATCTTTTGAATTAATATTTTGAATGGACTTATCAGAATGTAAACTTGTAAATGATTTGAAACTATCATTTGAATCAGAACTGATACTATAAATTGATATATCAAAATTTATACATTTTTTTGTTTCTATTGCTGATTCTTTTTGAAAATCAATGTGATCAACATTAATATTATTATTTAATTTTTGTTTAGAATTAATTTTCGTTTTTGATCTGGGTTTAAATGTATCGAATAATTCTAAACTAGAATCAGAAAAATTATAATTTTCTTTGTCTGACGTATTTTTTAACGATGTCTTGATTCTACTTGAGTTTTCATTAATTAATTTATTTCCTACTTTTTCATCCAATTTTGGCTTGGTGTTTAATCGTACTAGAGAAATAAATTAAAGGATTATTTATAATTTATAAAAACATTATAGAAACATATATTTTTATAAAGCATGTAGGTACTTACTTTTAGCAGATTTTTTCATTTTGATCTATTTTGTAAGACTGCAAGGTTGGTTTCTATTGTCAATGGTAAATATTAATCAGATTTAGATGTATTAACTAAAAACCACCACAAAATTGGACAACACAAATTTGGATATTAGAGAATGTTCAATTTAGAATGCTATAAATTTTAATTAAATAATTCATAAATCATATTAAGCACTTAGCATGATATAATGGATCCTTTGCTATGCATGGATATTTGATGTAAACAATTAAATTTACAAATCCAGTCGAGTGTCAACTCAAGAGTCAAGACAGACAAGGAAGAATGAAGAATTGAAGACGTACGTGTAGTACAAGTTAGTATATATATAAACTAAGTAAAAGCAACCGTGAATCGTAATGTCTGACTTTTGAGTTACGACTTAAGAATTAAGAGTACTGACAACTGACAAGTGAAGTGGCAACTGACAAATGAGTAATGACAAATGACAATTTTTATTTTTTAATATCTTCTATTCTTCTGTGCCCAACGTCCGTACTTCGGTAAAGAAAAAAACCGTTAAAAATATTCATATTAGGATTATTCTGTGATGTTGGTTACACTGCGATAACAGATCACATCTTGAATTAAAATATCATACAAATAAGTAATAACATATTTTAAATTTTATCTAACTTCTTAAGTTTATAGGTCTATGATTTGAAAAGTACGGAAATACAGAAATTATATCCTTTATAACAAAGATTGAAAAATATTTCTATATCGTACTCTTCCTTAGAAAAGTAAAATAATTATATTATATTATTATTATTGTACACTTGTTTTTAATTTTTTAGTTTCTACGGATGTTATCATTGGGTGTTGTTTAATAACAATGAGTGTTATCATAGTCCATAGATATTGTAAGATAAATCGTGGGCAAGATTTCGACTTTTCGAGACTACATTACTATTTACTACTAAAGTGACAACACACAAGTTACAATTACATAACTATTAACTATTTAACTACAAATACAATATTAACTATTAAGCCGAGATTGTGTCGTAACTTGTTAAAATATGTTGTATTACTAATTATTTCTAAATCATTTGTATGTTAATAATTGTCATCAGTCACACGGATCTATGGTCTCAGAAAAACCTTACATCTAATTATTGTAATATTGTATACGAATATGAATATAAATTTAATATCCACGTTTACAGATATACTTTTATCTAAAATAGTGCTTAGTGGACGCCTGGGTCTCAGAAGTCAGAATAAAATATAAATTAATTTAAATAATTATAATTGACGGGTGGAAAGGTGGATTAGTGTATTTATTTTATAGTAATATACTCGTATAGTATCTTAATACTTAAATCTTGTGCAGAGTTCAGGACCACCATAGTCCATAGACCTACAAACTATTGAAAAGGTAAAATAGTTGATCGAATATCAATGACTTAAGTTAATTAGGTACATAATAACTTTCTACAGTCAATGTCAACATCAGACTTGTGAAATCAATCCCAAAGTCATTTTAAAATGTTAATAATAAAATAAAGTCTAATTGATGTTTCAATTTCAAACTATACATTACATGGATATTTTCAGAAGTAAGTACTATGAATAACAATGTTGAGAATGTTTAGTGAAATGAGCTACAAATTACAATATATTTATATATTATCAACGTGTCTGCGTCCGATTGTCTCAATATATTTTGATATCATCATTCATCCGTCGCCCGATCTTGATACTGATAATAATAATAAATAAAGTTCTACAAAATTAGGTAGGAATTAAATCTGAATAAGTCGATCTATCAATGATCAATTCGCTGTTAGATTTCTTTAAGTTTAAACATTCAGTAACCCAAATTACAATATCGCCTCTATTGGTGTCTATCTCTTAGTTTCTTCTATCCGCTATCGTAATTCTTAATATACCTATTCTGAAAAGTGAAAGTTATGTAATATATTATAATATTAAGCTAACCTATTCACTATTGTTAAAACTTAAAGTTTGTTTTTCCCAAAATGTTATACTCTTTTAATTCATGAAATCAGTTCAGTCGTAATCTTAATTGATATTAGAAGGTTTGGAGATAAAAATCTCAGCCATGAGTGGGTACGTCTCTATCGTCTATAGTCTATACGTTATTCTCCTCCAAATTGTTTAAAAATGAATGATATTGATACCCAACAACCTATTATTTAAACCATTAGGCTTTGGTTTAAAGTTTAAACTATTTACTCATTATTATCACATTCATGTAAATAGCGATTGAAATATTGAATGACCCATATCTTATGGAAGCCTACGATTATTTTATTAAATTTGTACTCAACATTGAATATAAGTTGTAACGAGTATGTAATATTACAATTTATAAAGTAATATATTATTATAATAATATAACGCTCCCCGTTCACTCAAAGGTTTGAAAAATCACAAAAGCGCGGGGTCGTGTGGTCGGTCGGACCACAGAGGCACAGAGCTCGGACTGGACATTTGGTGTCACTGGTTACGGTTCATACCGTTGCTCCGTGTCCGTATTCCCCGTTTTCAGTTTGTGATTGTCGCCGATCATGTATGGTAGTCTTGCGCGTCCGTGAAACATGTGCAGTCCGCTTAACGTTGGCCGATCGTCGATGTTGTTATTACTGTGCATCCGTCTGTTTGATTATAATGTCAAATACGTTTACTGTTGAAAAAAAATCGGAAACCAAATCCAATCCTCAGCACTCGCCCACCGTCCGGGTACAAGCCGAATTGTTCGAACCCACCGACAACAGATATCCGGTGTTCAATTATCAGAAGTTACTCATCGAAGAGGTAAGTGCAACGAAGTCGAGACTGTGCATGTAAGCAATGCACGCACATATACTTCACACACATATATCGTACACGCACACACGCACCAACACCCGCGTATCCCCCGCGTAGGTGCGTATTGCAAATTTCTATAACGAGTAGGTTGCGTGCAATCGATGCGTATACTCTAATTTATTATTGCATTATTATCGCACGATAATAATTTGTTACAAGTTTATAAATCACGGCACGTATCCACGGGATCCGTAGGCACAAATGTCGAGATCTGTCAATCCGACTTTTTCGGTGGCTCGCGGTTGACGGACTACCGCTCGTCGGGGCCGCTATCGTCACGATAACGGTGTATATAGCGTCGTCCGCGTCCTCCCGATGATGATACCCTACGACATCCCGACCGTCCCGTTGTGTACACATTAGTCGACTTTTTGATCGGTGCGACTTGATGTGTAACGTCCACGCGCCTTGTATGCACGTCGACTCGCCGTTTTCATGTCCGCATAGCATTTTCAACTAATTTCTGCTGAAATTAGTGATTTCTATGTGATAGCCGGGATCATTTTTCATTTTTCCGCGGTGCTGTGCATTTATTTTTCAATAGTTCTATATTCGTAGTACCTATATCGGATGGAAATTTATTCGACTTTAAAAAAAATACCCGGATATTATTTTATTCTAAAAATATTTACAAATCCAAGTATCACTTATAAATTTCTCTTAAAGTGTTTTATTTATTGTAAATATTTTAATTTTGTTTTTAGCAACCATATAACTTTTTGGTATATGTGTTATTATGTTTATTAATTTGGAACTAAGTAAACACATCAAAGTTTTCTCATTTGTATGTAGGTACACCTACTATTATATTATACAAATTTATTGTTTTAAAGATTTTTCAAATCATTGAAGAATGAAATTATTAAATTAAAAATTATAATTTTAATTTGCCCTGAATGATGATCACTGTCTACAATTTATATTTCACCTATTAGACTTATTTTTTTTTTAAACCACCTATTTTTTCCTGTAAACATTTATGTACTAACAATATATTTGAATTAAGTATAGATAGAATATAAGCGATACGAATAGAAATGGCCTAATCCATCGTAATACCGGAGGTTTTCGGTGTTCTGATCTATTGGCATTAACACTAGCCCCTTGGTAACTTTATAATTCAAATTTTTGGCTGACAAACAAAATTTCACTCCTGAAATTTTTTCCTGGATCGTCCCTGAATGGTCAATGAAAAAAAAACAATGTGCTGTACTCATAGAAGGGTGGAAATAGGATTTCCATGAATGTTATAATGTAAATTATTATATTCTCCAAATGTGCTCTGTTCAAATTGATGCTCGTAAAATGTATCTAGATATGTCTTGGCATATTAATGAAGTGTTAAATGGAATAACTGTATTAATTCCATGTGGAAAATTACTATTTAAACTGTACATTTTCACTATAGTACCAAACATTTGATAAGATTTTGTAAAAACATGAAGTTGTTTTTTAGATTTGAGTAAAATAGTTCTTCCATGATTGTTAAATCTTAAAACTATTGGTTTAATAAATTAATTTCTGTACAAATTAATCTAGTTCAATTATCAACTATTAAAAAGTTGTAACATAACAACCTACAGTCAGACTTCTAAATAAATTGTCTTCATTCTTAATATTATAGGTGTACATATAAAAATAATAATTCAAAATTCAATATAACTGGCATAGATTAAACTCCCATATTATAATTAAAGATAATACCTACATATACCCCATACAATTTTCTCCTAATGTTCAAGATGTCTACTAATTTTTCACTTATTTCATAGATTAGGTACCTATTTAAATCGATAGTTAGATAGATTTCTGACGTTTTAGTTATTTTTTTTTTTATATTATATTCTTGCAATTCTATTGTCTTGAAAAAATACCTCTTTAATTGAAATACTTATCTTTTTTTTCTAATTTTTATTGGGTAATGGATATCTACCCACATTTATTTTCTTATTAATAATTTACAATAATCACTATTTAATAAAATCTAATATTTTTAATTATGTATATTTACTAATATAAAATAATAAAATGATAAATAAAAATATTTTATTATACCTGATTGAAAATAAATCTAGTACGGGCTTTGGGTATTTTATTCAAATATATTATTATTATATATTATATAATAGAGGTATTAAATTAATGTTTTCATAATATTAATAATATTATAATGTTATATTTTGTTGGTGCAAATTTGTACTATCTATCAGTGTGACCACTGGCCACACATTTTGGTGATAAATAAAACATCTAATCATTAAATGATAATAATATGGTAGTGGGAAAGTTGGGTAGGTATAATAAAATATCCACTTTGGTACCTATTACTTAATGGTGGGAAATGGTTACTTTATTTAAAATTGTATTAAAAAAAAAATAAGTTTTTTTGCTAATCATTTAAAATTCATAAACTCAAAATCAACCAAGAAATATAGTAGTCTATCAATATAGTTTTGTATGTGCTGATTTTAGTTACATTCAAACCTATTATTTAATTCTTATTTCTTAGGTATACAATTAGCAGGAGAATTCTTTAATGGAATTCAGAAAGGGCTGCATGCAACCTACCACCTCTCAAAAATATTATAAATCGTTATTTTATTGGTAATTTAAAAGTTAATTAAATATTGTTCATTATTTTCTCATATCAAATTTATCCTCCCTATACCGTCCCCAAACAACCGGTTTCCTAAAAAGAAAATGGTTTAGGGATGTTTTAATGTAATTATTACTCACATCTAATTTATGTAAATAAAAAAAAAAACTCGGACCAGGCTACTATAATGTTATTACTGCATATTGCAGAGCAATATCACTAGACATTTCCTCTAGTCGCGTGTTCTCATCAGTTTTTTCCTCATGATCAAATTTACTTATTGTATTTATCTCGGTATTTATTAATATAGATTGAAAATAAATAAAAATTCCACATTTTTAAAACTTTGTTCACTCTACACCATGATGTGTTTATTTAATTTTTGGCTACAAAATGTATGTAATATGTTATCTTCAAGTTGTATATTATATTCAACTCTACTCGTGCCGTTTAGTGAAAGTCCGGCATATTTGTAATTTGTTTTAATAAGCTCTAAGATTGAATAATGGTTTATAACTATTATGTTTATAACTTATTTCCTATCATAAGGCTGATAACATTATTAGATTATAGTGCAATTTATAAATTATTCAAATATAAATAACATGACGTGTTATAATGTAATAGGTATGAAGGTTTAAAAAGTTGTATAATAAAGTATGAACAAATCATTATAAATTACATAAATATTATATAGTTTTTTTCTTATATTTTGTTACAGAAAAAACGTCGAAGAAGGGATCAGCAATCTAATACTTTTGAAGAAAATGATGAATCTATAAAACAATTGGCAGACCATTATGATCAAAAATATGTAGGTTCCCATAATTGTATATTTTGTTAAATTTTATATTGTAACTGTAAATTAATCAGTAGGTAAAGGTTAGTTATGTTTATTATAATTACTATTTTACACAAAACAGATAAATTAAAGCCATAAGTCATAAAAATTATTTTATTGACTTTATGTGCTCTTTATTAGTTACTTGTAATTGCCTATATCTAGTTCCAGGATGATTCTTTTAAAAGTTAACTTTATATAATTTAAAGTTATTACCAAAAGACATTTTAGTAGGATATTAAATTTTTATCATTTGAATAGTTTTTTTTTTAAAGAAAATATGCATTTTTAATTACTATTCCAAGGTAGAATATTTTCTCATTACAAAACAAACTTTAGTATCTCTTATCTGATCATTAAGTCGTTTATATCATGCAGTGTTATATTTAGGGGGTGTGGGGTCCTAGGGGTTGGATCCTTCCCAACCCTCCACGATTGGCCTTAATAATGAAAACATTTTTTTTATGGGTTTAGGTATATATGAAACTCACAGCTTTGTGTTAGAGAATTTATGTTGACCCACCATAAAAAATTCCTAAATACGCCACTTATAATGTAATGATAATTATTCATTTATACTTATGTGATTAACCATAATCTATATGTAAATAAATATATGTGTATCATTTCCAATGGCTACGACTGTTGAGGGTATCTTTAAATAAATAAAATAATAAAAAATCTGATTATTTTGGTTGTAATTTATAAATCAAAATGTAATATAATTTTAAGAAAAATATAATGTTTTTGTGATAATTATGTTTATTTTGTCTTTAACAGGGGTTTAGTGGTGTTAAGAAAAAGAAAAAGAAAAAAACTGCTTTCTATAACTATTCTGAACTTGCTGCTGGTTATGATGAAAATGATTCATTCATTGATAATACTGAAATTGTAAGTATTATGTATATTGATTATTTCTATTATAAATAAACAAAGTATTAAGTATACCTATATACATTTGTTTGGAAAGACAAAAATAATTATATTTAATGCATATTGAATAAACATAATTAATAACTAAACGTCTTAGAGATTCTAATATTGCAATTAATATTTATTTTTTATTAAACTATTCACTATATATTACATGAAAGTATTCTTTATAATATATTATAATAATTAATATACATTTTATTAATAATTCTTTTTTGTGTATGTTTTAATAATATTTTGTATCTTTAATTATAGTGTGATGAAGTCATGCCAAAAGAAGTTGAAACAAAACATGGTGGTTATTATGTGAATTCTGGATCATTAGAATTCAAGAACGTTTATTTGTCTGAAGATTCTGAAGAAATAAAATCTAGTCAACCTCGCAAGGTATAGTATATTATATATTGTATACTATAGTACAGGTTAAATTGTTATCATTTTTATTACTGTTAATATGCTATTCAATAAATATATTATGTTCTAAGAGTAAAATTATAAATTTTGTTTTTACATTTTTAGCATTTTATAAACACTGTATTAGAAGATAGTGAAGACAAATTACCAACTTTTGCTGTTTCAAATAATTCAGAAAAAAATTCACTAACCGAAACTAAGGTATTTTTAAAGAACCATTATTACTTATTTATTTTGAAAATGTATCTGAATATTTTAATATAACGTTTTAAAGACTTCTGAAACATCTGATGATTCTTCTTGTTCTGATGAAGAAAAAGAATCTTTAAAACCTTTATGTACACCATCACTTCCAGTAAATGGCAAAGTCAAACGAAGACAGTCAATTGATTCTGATAGTGCCAGTTCAATTATTCCAACTAAAAAAAAGAAGATCAGTACTGTTAAAACATTGATACAAGAAAAAAAACTTCTGATACCAGAGTGCAAGCCAAGTATTTTGATTTTTATAGCTTACAGATATTTAAAAATAGCATATTTCTGTTGCCTTATATCATTATTAATTATTATTAGTTATACTTTGATTTATGATATATCATAATGAATAACCTTACTGATGTAAAATTAGTTACAATCACTATAAAAAGCTTTTAATTATTATTTAGGTTGTTCAAAAGATACTCAACCCCTATCTTCTGATGAAGCACCTGTAACAGAAAATAATATTAGTTCTATTAATGATACAATTGAATCTGTGATATATGCAGCTTGTTCAAAACCTCCAAATGTATCATGTTAGTATACACAGATATGGATTACTTTAACAATTAAATAATTAAAATTCCATCTTTTTCAGTGAGTTCAGAGAATGATATTATTAAAAGTACTCAGATTGTAATAAATCCCCAAATCAGTATTGATAAACCAGTATCCAATGGTGTTCATAATCCAGCAGAAGACCTTCCTGAAATAATAGTGGAAATTATTGAATCAATTAAGACTGAAGCTCAAAAAGCAATCCAAAATAATTTAAACATTTTTTCAGAAAAAATAAATTTAGATCTATTAAGGTATGATTTATTTACTTCATTATTTTTTCTGAGGATCTTTGTTTTATTTGGTTGTGTAATTAAATATAACTTACTATTGAATTATTAATGTGCATTAGTCATTAAAATAAAAATGTCACATTACACCAATTTTAATGAAAAAAATTAGGCTATTAAAGATTTGGATTGAAAATTAGATAAAAAAAAAAAAACAAAGGTACATTTGTTATGGTCAAAGGTTAGATTATTGACTAAATTAAATATAATATATATAAATTAATAATTTTTATTTTTAAAATTTAAATGTAAGAATATTAATTAGGGGGATCCTGCAGGTTTTTTTTTTATATTACAATTATAAAGCAAGTTATGAACATTTTGAAATTATAAAAAAAAATAATATTTAATGGATTATTCTAAACATACAATGTTCTATGTTAGTAAGACATGTGAGTATAACATCCTTAAATGATAACTGCTTAATACTTCATCCTTTATCTATATGATTATAGTGTTCATACTTTTTTACATTTATTTTTTATTTTTTATGTTTGTACTTGCCCCTTTAAACTAATTTTTTTACTATATGTTTTTAATTTTCATAAATATGACATCATTATTACATTTTTTATAAATATGTTTTAGCCTTGAATATCAAAAAGAATTAATTACATTTAATGCACAGCCAGTCTATTCAACGTTAGCTGAGCATATGTTATGTGACAAAGAAAAGCTTGTTAAACAAGTAAATCAGCTAGTTGATTTTGAGGAAGAAAAAATTACTGAACCAATTGAAAGGTAAACATTTTAGTAGTAAAATATATGTATAATTTTTAAATTATTTTAGATTATGCTATATAAAATTATATTTTACATGTTTAGGTTAAAGAACGCAATTAAAAAAATATTACCATCAGTTGTAGAACAATATAATCTGGAATGTAATAAAATTTTAGATCAAAGGTATGTCAAGTTTTTTCATTACTATTAAATATTTTAAGTTTTAACTAAGCATATTTAGCAATTTTATTGTTTGTTTGATTAATGTGACAAGCAAATGTTAAATACTAAAAGAAGTTTATTTAAATAATTTTTTTGTCACCTGTCCCAATAATTTTATTTTTGATGCCAGTTGATATGTTGGAAAATTATATTTTTCTGTTCAACGGATAATTTATACTTTATTCTTCCCAGCAAGCACACCTGTCAAAAAAGTTACTGTCCAATTTGGATTAATATTTATTAATGTATTGATACGTTTTGTCTAATATATCAAATATTAGCTGATAGATGGGTTAGTCCCTAATCTCTACTGTTTGATAGAAAAGTTTGGAAAATCTAGGAACCAATAACAGTTTACTATTGATTACTATCAGTCATCGACTATCTATACCGGACTCTATTAAACCAAGAACCCTTACATTAGCATTTAAATTAATTTAACCTGCTGTAGTACTAATGCCTAATAGTAACTAAATTATTTTAATCACAATAATATTATAAAATGTATTTTACTAATAACTACATTATTGAAGGAAAAAAGGGAGTTATCATGCTTTGTGTATCACCTGTATATTATAAATTATGTATAATATTATGTTAAAGTTGTTTTTATTATGATTTTTTTCAGGAATGTTAATGGAACTTCTAATGATGGATTAAAGTCAAAACCTGGGCCTAAACGACCACGTCGTAAATTTCCTTGGAATGAAGAATTTAGGTATAATATAGTATTATAATATTATATTTTTTGTTGCACTACAATATCAATATCTGTGACATCTTTTTATAATTTTCAATATATTTAAAAAAAATTAAAATAATATGATATCAAAAAAAAAAAATGTTAAGTTAGCGTTGATTAATAATGATCTATAAATGTATGATAATCATTTATTTTTTTATTTTTTTTTTTATTGGATAACCCGCGGCAACATAGGCCATTGGGTGTGTGGAGGGAACTGTAGGTTTTTAGATTGGGTAGGTTGGTACACGAGTGTGTTTGTGGTGGCAGAATTTTTATTGGGGCACCCGTAGGTTTCTGCCATGCCCCGGGGTGGGGGATGGCGGCATTTATACTCCGGACACCGTGACTTGCCCGGAGAAAAATGCCGCCCAGTGGTCGAGAGTCGAACCCGCGACTGCCAGCGCCGCAATCGACGCGTTAGACCGCTCGGCCACCTCGTCCCCCAATCATTTATTAATATCTTGCATACTTAAACTTATTGATTGCAATAAAACTGCATAATAAATAGTTATGTTAACGCAAGGTTATGCTCAAGGGGGTGGTTAGGAAGTTCAACCCCTCCCCTCCATCTACACTTTACAAATATAAAATATATACTTACATATAATTATAATAATTTATTGGGGACAAATCTAGTTTAGCTTCAATGCAAATTTTTTCAATTTTTTTTTTTTTAGAAATTTTATTACTAGTTAAAAACAATGTAAAAATGAATTGCCAGAAATAATTAGTTTTTAAGTTATAGCCTTACAAAGTCTTTCGGTGTACGCATTCGTACGACGCAATATTTTATGGCTCATTTGATCTTTTCTGTTTTGCTAAACAACCTTTTTTTAAAATTGTTTTTGTTTTAATGTACCTATGTAGTTGAGCATGCTGAAAACTTAGCCATGAGAACTCTTAATATGATAGTCAGAATTATTTTTAAGTTATAGCGAATTAAAATTTTTGGTATTTGCATGTACACAATACACACCCGGTTTGGTCACTCTCTGGCTGCGCTCCCTCAGACAATCAAAATCAAAAACATCCCTCGACTTGTTATATAAAACCACCATAGGTTAGGTTAAGTCACTGTCAGAATTATTTTTGCACCATAATTTTTAAAACTGATTTACCTAGTTTTCATATAGTAAATTTAAAATTTGTTATAAGCTTGGTAAACAATAAGCGTTGTGTGAAAATCGTGTATTTTGTAAGGCTATAACCTATACCACAAAAACTGATGATTTCCGGCAATTCATTTTTGCACCATCGTTCTTAACTGGCTATAATACAGAGGTTTCCGAAAAATGAAAGGTGTGTGCTAAACTTGATTTATACTGCTAAATTTATCAAATATTTTGTTTGAAAAAAATTAATTCAAAACTCCTTAGCACGCTTCTGTAATTATGTAATATGATATTCTTTAAATCATAATAAATCATTATTACAGCGCCTAAACAATTACATAGATTTAGTTATGTGTTAGCTGTCAGCATAATAGTAAATTTTAAAAGAAAAATGTCAACAAAAACTTAAATCCTCAAGTTTATATTCTTTGATTTTATTAATATGTTAAATAAATGCATGACAATTAAGAGTAAATAGTTTATACTTTTACAATTTATCAACAATATTACTTAATTTATTTTTTCAGAACATTAGTACGAGAAATTATTAATATCCGAAAGACTACCTATTCCAAAATCAAAAGATCCCAATCGATAGATATGTTTATACAACAATTTATAAATAATGAAATCAAACCATTATGGCCAGTTGGATGGATGAAATCTGCCAATATTGTAAAAGAACTTAAAGTAAAAGAAAAGGACTCTAGGTATTGTTTTTTTTTTTTATTCATACTTTTGTAAATATAATATTTGTGTATTTTCGTCATGTTTATCTTTAAGTTTTGAATTTGATGATTAAATGTTGAGAACAAAAAATGTTTGCAGGCCTAAATTACCAAAAAAACAACCGTTACATAATAGTCCAATTAAATTGCTAAGTGCTATTAAACTGGCTTCTGAACATAAAGTATCTAATTCTGCCATGAACAAATCGCATAAGTGGAATAAACAAAAATCTTCAAAAATATCCGACCTTAATACTGGAACAACCACTAAATCTACTAGTCAAACTCCATCACCAACACCGTCTACAACATCTGCTTTAAAGCAATTTTATAGTCCTCCTCACACTGTAGCCATCAGTACTATAAGTAATGATACATGTCCTTATCAAGCTACCATTACGACTACAGCAATTAATGGTTGTAAACAAAAAGAATCTGAAAACAACAGTGTTATTGTAAAAACAGAAGCACCTAGTGGAGATATATTAGATTTATCACCAAATAAATCTAGTGCAATACCATTTGCATATAGCAAATTAAAAGATGTAACTGTAATTTGCAATAATACCTCACAAGATAATAACAACCCTTCAAAAACGGTAAGAATGAATAACGTTTGAATATGTTTAGTTTTTTCCCCACCTAAAAAAATATATTATTTTAAATAAAGTTACTATTTTTTATTTTTTTTTTTTATATATATTTATTTTTTTTTGATACTACATTTGTTATGGCTTAATAAAATCATATGTTCAAATTACAATTAATTTTATAAATTTTAAATTAATCAATAGTATTACATCTTTGTTTTATGGATGCTTTTGATCAATTTACAAAACTATTAATATATTAATGTACACATTGGCTATAGTTCTTTTCCTTATTTCACACTTATTTATTATATTCTGTTTTATGCATGTAACAGGCTATATATAGTCACATAGTAACTTGACTTGGTTTTGCACTTCAAGGTGTTTGTTAAGGCTCGGTCAAACACAAAGCGGTCTGCCCGCACGGGCACTGTAAAATAATACAACCGGACCGCTGCCCGCCGCGGTCAGCGTACCTGTACACCATGGCAGCTCGCTCTCTGTTTGACTGAGCCTTTAATGGTTTATTATTAATATCTTGTATTATAATCATATTTTTTGAACAGTTTTATGGTAATCATAATTTTTTATTCATAATCCGTGATTGTAAAATTGAAGGATTGATTTTATCTGTAATTACTAATTATATTTTTTGTTGATTGTAATGGAAATAATGACACGAGAATCTGAGTTACTTAAATTACTATAACATTTATTGAGTCTATTAAGTAAAATTAAACGAAACAATTTACATTTAAATAAAATTACTACGTGTTTTCTTATATCTTTGTGTATTTTGGTTAGCATATTATTTATTTTTAAATTACTAAATAACTGAATCCTTGTTGCCAATGAAAGCACACCAATAGTGTAGATAGGGGTAATGGGGAAATGCACAGTTGTCTCAAAGATATTTATGTTGAGGTAAGCAAAGGTTTAGTTTAAAAAATAAAAGTTCAATTGATTTACTTAATTTACACCACTGAGGTCAGCCCTATAAAAAATAATTTGATGTATGTAACTTTAAAAAGTTTTTAAAAAAAATGTTACATTATATAATATAATTTAATGGATATTTTCCCTACTTTTAATGAGGCTAATTGATTCACCTTATTATTTTTGGTTAGAACTTAGAAGACAATACTATATTGTTTTTTTTTGCTATCTATTATTATAAATGTCATTAATTATGTTTTATTTGGCTTCAAAATGGTCCTATCCCTGAAATATAAGATATTATCCAGTTGATATTTAAAAAAAAAAAAATCGTTAGTAAAATGTAAATCATTCTAGAAAATAATTGTAACAATACCCTTGCTGACAGCAATTAATCCAAATATATTTAAAATCTTGAAATGTACCACCTAAAATTACTTATTGCAGAAGGGTTAAAAACAAATATATTCAATTAGACACATAAATAAACTAGTTATCCAATTTAAAATTATGTATAACTATTCAAGATAATTTTCAATAATGTTAAATCATAATGCCCATAGTCAAACTAATGAAGGTAAATTGAAGAGAGGTTTGATAGTTGACACTTTTATGAAGTATATAGTATTATAGTATAATTGAGATAGGTTTGTTGTACAAAATTACACATGGCACTTGGTTTTTGTTCATAGCTTAATGATTAATAACTAATAAATAATATATTAACGATATGGATTTAATCTAACGGTAATGGTTTTCTGACATTCTTCAGATTTTATGTTTGAATTTGATAGTTAAGCCAATGAATGATATTTCCATCACTAATATACTATTATTTTTATACTAAATTGTTCTTTATCGTGATAACTGTAAGTGGTGCAGTAAAAATAAATTTATGTTATAATATTCCCTAAGCCCTTAAGTATTCTTATTTCTTGGCTGTAATGTTAAAGTGCCAATGGCACCCTCAAATAAAATTTCAGGACGGGATACATTGGTTTATTATTTGTTTGAAAATTACAGACTTACACTATAATTATAGACTATAGGGAGTTATTGTTGACCATGGGTATTAACTTCCAATTAGGATAGACATTTTAATTATATAAAAATTGTTCCTATATTTATTTTAAAGTAGCTCATCATCATATTTATGAATAAAGGCACATTAACAATTGAACATACAGCACATAACAATGAGATTTTTATCATAAATAGGTATATTTTAGTCCTAAGTGAGTAGTGAAAACTATTTTAGGTAAACTCCGCTTGATTGATTTAAAATATTTAAAGAAATTAGGTTTGGTCAATATTTTGAACATGTTTGCAGGATTTGCAAATTAGTCCGAAACACATGGCTCATCAGCCAATTTCGCGAAAGCAAAGATTGCTTCAGGAATTGCATAATAAACCTATGACTGACCAACAAAGGTTATCAACCAATATTTTTACTGTTGATCGACAAAGCACAAAACCAAAAGTTGGTTTGCATACACATTGTATATCATATGTTTAGTAAACTAAAATATTAATCGTTTTGTATTTGTTAATTAAGGATGACAATTCTATTTCGTCGTCAAATAAATTAGACTGTATAAAAGTTGATGAAAAGTCAACTGCTAAGGATATGTTAAGTCAAATCATCAATGAATCTTTAAAGGACAATACATCGCCATTACCTACACAATTTACAACTAATAATTTCTATAAAATTGTATGTGGACAATTGGTTCATTTTGCTTACTATTATTTCAATATTAAATTATCATATTTTGGTGTTCAGAAAGATGAGACTAAATCACCAACCCCAGTCGTAGCCAAACAAGAAATTAAAAATGAATATTCAGATTGGCCACACAGCGATCGAAACACTACATCTAGAACTCCATCAAGCCATCGATCGTCCAGTGCTGAGCTTGCAGAGAAAGAAGCTCAAGAAGTAATTAGAGACTTGTTAGTATTGAATCAATTATCTTGTTCGTCACGAACCACTAAAGATAATACTTTCAAAAAACATTCATCTATCTATTCCTCTCATTCACCGGATACACTGGTTAGTTCACCGTTAGGAGTCATACACCATCCAGCTTATAGGAATTCCTATAGCACAGTATGTATTGGTTGAGTTGCAAAATTTGAAATCGATATTATTAGTTTGAGTAAAAATTGGGTATTATTTTTTAGTCAAGCAGTACAATTGGCAAATCAACACATGGGACAACAATAGGCATACCAAAAATGAGTATTGGTTTCCAGGATGAGTTTCTTAAGCACATGAAAACCGAAGAACCCAGTTCGCGGTTAACTTCAGAAAGTTTTCAGTAATTAATTATTATTATTAGACATATGGAGTTTGTTTTTTTTAATTGATCACTTTTGCAGAAAACATGGTATACCACATTATGGTCTAATACAAACTAATTCTCAAATGTCAGATGTAAGTCGATTTATTATTGGCACACTTCTAAGTATTTAATTCAGACAAATTAAACTAATGTCTATAAATACAAATAATTTCAGAACTTATTTCAACAACAATTTTTTTCAACATTGAATACAAAATCAAATAAAGATAATATGAGTCATAATTCAATAACGTACAGTAGTAAGTTAATTTAATATGAGTAACATTCAATTTGTGCTAATTAAAATATTATATTTCAGATAAAAACGAATAAAATAAATACATTTATATGTACTAATATAGTACAATACTATAAAGATATTTGATACAGTCATTAATATCTTAAATTCACTACGTAAGAGTAATATTATTTTTGTTTTTATTTATATAATTAGTATTAAATTAAACAAGTAGTATTATAATAACTATTGAGGATAAACATTGTGATTAATGTAAAAAAAAAGTAATATATGTACATTAGGTATATTTAAAAAATAAATGTTCATGTATATAATATTGTATCATCCATATTTATTTGCTCAGTGTACATTCCATTAAAGTCCATCCTAAAAATAACAAGGACATATTAATGTTAGTACATTGTTGTTAATTATATTTTATAACCTTTTTTTTATAGGCCTTGTCATAAGTTCAATTTTGTATTGTATTTTCTTACCTGTACAAAAAATTGTATATAATATTACCGTTGTCTAAACGACTCATTTTTCTTATACATTTTAAGAGGTCAATCATTGCAGCTGTAAACTTGTTTTCTAATATTTGTATACTTTTTTCAAAATCCAGTTTCAGGTGATTCAGATGACTTTTGGTTAACTGAAACAGTATAAATGAATCAAATTAAATTGTAGGCATGTTTGATAAAATAACTAATGATAACATAACACCAATCTAAATTTAAGTACAAAAAATAAAGGAATGATGATTTTTAGTACAAATTTATCAGAGTTAAAGAGTTTTATAAATAACAATAAGTTGTAAGATTCTTGAATATAATAAATTCATATTTAACAGTATTATAATTTACAAAATAGACTTGATATAACAATTTTGAAAACAAATAATCACACCTAAATGTAAAAGTGATTAATTATTATTAATTATTTTTTAATTGGTTGTGCTGAGATAAATTTTTTATTCAAAAAGTTTTTATGACTTATAAAGTTGGTTAGTTTATTATTCAGATTAATAATTAAATGTAAGTTTAAAAATATATTTTAATGTATTAATAAATAGTTTCAAGAAATTGACAAAATATAATTAATCTTTTTTAATGAAAATAGTAAACTTGTTCAGAACAGTACTTATACTTATATAATACATCAAACTGTAATTGATGATTAAACTATAAATACATTAATTTTGTACATTTTGTATGAATCATTAATTTTGTGGGTCACTAACATTTTCCAAAAAGTGAGCCACATCATAATTTGAAATATGTGGTGGTTTACCACAATTTGTTTGGGTATACTATTTATATAATAATATTCTTTTTTTCCATCAGAAAATTGTATGTTTTCCTTCGCTCATAATATATACTTTACTTTATTTATAGCATAAAAGTGTTTAACTTTAAGATTACTCACATGATCTACAGATATCGGTATAATTCATTTTTAATAAGATCGACCTATATTCCTCTAAATATTGACCTTAATGACCCCTAATTTAGGCTTTCTATTAAGAAAACTTTGTTTCTGCAACCGGTCAGCAGACTAAAACAGTCATAAGTCATTGTATATTGTCTAGCAATATATTTTATCAAACATAAATTAACTTCAGTCTACGGTACGACTAAGCAAGAAAGATTTTAGGTTGTCAACTTTGTTGTTTATGTTTATTATGTAACATGTGTATACAATATACATGGTATAATATTGTAAAGTTGCCTATATCTACTGTGTTGGCGACTTAATATTATGTAAAATTAATTTCTAACTAATGGTTACCTACTAAGAATATAATAGGACAGAGTTAACAATAATCAAAATATAATTATAACTTACCAAAATATAATCACTGAACTCTGTACATAACTCTAATAAATATCGACTACTTTTCATTAAATCCGGATTGGTGACCATACAATTTTTTAAACAAAGGTTTAAAAATTTTTGTTGTTCATCCAATAGCTCGTCAACATTTTTTACCTTGATAAACATTACACTATTAATATAATGTTAACAATTTTATAAAGTGTAAGTACTTTGTATTGAATAGCAGATGTAAAAGCTTGCCATTGTGTCTCAATTACTTCTTCAAACATATAATATTCAAGATTTTGAACAAATAACAACATATTTTGCCTTAAGTTAAAAGCCTTTTTGTAAGTAACTGCTGAAGAATCTGGCATATTTTTTAAATGTTTATCACATAACCATACTCTATAACAATGTAAAATTATTAATTAATACGAATTTAGCTTTAATTGATGCAACACCAAAACTTAGCACCCCAGCACATGCAATAATGCAAATGATATTATAATACAAATTAAAGATAATGGTGACTGGTGTAACCTATAAAAAAATTTAAAATTATTAGAGATACGTTTTATTGCAAAATATTCAGAAATTACTTTGCTGGGAAATAGAGCACATCATTTTATTAAAAATTATTGTTATGACTGTTTTACAAAAGTTATCATTATTTTTATTTTGTTATATAACACATTAGAGAAAGTATATGTTTAATACTTTAAAAAATGATATAATATACACTTCTCAGGAAGCTTACTCGATCATGTGCAAGTACCCTCAAATAATTCTGATTTTTTTAAAATAATTAATAATGAAAACATATAAATGTAAATTTTAAACAAAATAAATACCAACTATACACAATACGTACATTCAATTTCTTATTGATTTTCTTTAAACAATAAATTAAAAACTGAAAAAATAAGTTTAAACTGGTTATTAAACATGCAATAAATAATTGCCTTATATTCATTCGGAAAATTATCATTCAATCAAAAATTGAGAATATAAAAAAATATAACATTAGAATAATGAACTTTTCATTATAAATCAATAATAAAAATAAATTTCACTAGAAATTTGCTAAGAATATATTAAAAGCATTAATATCTTAGCTTATTCAGTTAAATAACCTATACTATGACATCTATATTGTTCGATTAAAGAAAGTGGTATCAGCACGTGTTGTCTCTGATTTACAAGAGTGTAACATAACAAATTATACACTCAGCAGATCATGTTTAGCTCTGTTAGCTTAAAAATTAAAGTGAATTGACCTCTTATAAAACTTAACGTTAATATTATTATCCAGGCAATCTCATAGACATTATTATACTTTTATTTTAAAGCGAGTTATAAGTATTTTAAAATTGTAAATTGTTAGAACATCTTAAGACACTAATAACTGGCTTTAAAATTAAAATATAATAAAAAGCGTATGAGGTTTCCTAGATAATAATCTTACCTTTAAATTTTAGAAGAGGTCAATTCACTCAATTTTTTTTAATTTACGTAGCTAAACATGATCTGCTGAGCTTACAATTCGCTGTTATGCACTTGAAAGATGGAGACAAGACACACGGGTGCCACAATCTTTTAAATATTAATAATTCACTTACTTAAGTAGTTGACGTTCAACATTTTTGCATAATAGTAATAACCTGAACAATATCTGATAATTTGAGATAACGGTTTCATTAAATATTAAAGAAACTGGCCATTGTGTTGTTAATCCCAAGCAGAATGATTGTATTCCCAATAAATTTGAAGATGGTTGAAAGTTTGTATAATCTATACAGAACACAAATACAAATCAATTTATAGAATAATATTAATAATTTATTTTGTGATTACTAATTATAAATTTAATATACAATATACAGTCACAGCTATGTTTGTTCCAACAATGAATTCTTTTCTGAGTTTCTAATATTTTTGAAAATTATTACATTTTAATACACAATTTTCTATTTTTACTTAAGCTAACAAAGAGTTATTTTTTAAGCATGATTTTTCTGCAAAAAATAAAATGTTAAATACATTTTTCATTTTGGATTTGTGGAGTTCCAAATTAAAGCAAATTAATTACTGGTCTGTTTAAAATTAAGAAATTCATAAATAAATTAGATATTTTACTCTAAAAAGAAAAAAATTAATTTAGGATTTAATTTGTATTATACTTGTTATCAGTAACTATTTAGAACCTAGTTAATAGTCAATTAACATAATGTTAAACCATTAAATTAATACTTTTTCTTTTACCTTTTTCTTTTTCAGTTTGAATAGCAAGTATTTGAAATATTTGAAAACTCAATGGATCTTTTTTTAATTCCATTTTTATATCATCTTTGTACTGGTCTACACATCCAACATTTACTCTTAAACAAATATCTAACAGTGATTCTAATCGGTTGTAGACAATATCATCAGTTGGTTTTTTCAATTCTTCATCACATACATCTAACAGATGTACTACAAAATCTCCTTGTTCTAGTAGAAAATAGCGTTTAATTGATCTGAAATTTTTTTTTTTTTTTCAATGACAGTATTAATTTTAAAATAATTAATTTACTTTAATCTGTTCATAAGGTCATAATCAATAAGTAGTACATTTAACAGACTACTACTTGCAAACATATAAGCATTATTTATAGTTTTGAGATAATTTGTTGAATCAGAACACCACATAGAGTATACTAGTTTTTCATCATTAGTTGATGTGTAAATCAAATTTGATTTATTTGGAATATCTATGAAAAAATTAAAAAAATTAATTATTAATTTTGTTATGCTGGTAAAATAACTAATTACTTACTACAGTGATAAAGTGCATTTAAGTATTTTCCAGTTCGTAAAATAATTTCTTTAAATTTTTCCAAGTAGGATGGAACATATTCATTCCTAACCGTATAGCATCTATTCCAATATTTCTCTGTGTCATCATTTAATATTAGGTTACCACATTTAATCATAAACTAAAAAAATAAAAAAATTGTGACTTCACAAAATGCATCAGTAATAAAATATAAAAATAGTAAATCATACCTCATCACAAGGGTCAAATACTTGTCCTTTAAAAATCCATTTTTCTAAAGATTGGAAAAATGGAATAGTAGACACTTCAACCATTCCTGCCAAAAGTTTTTTAAGTGATTCATCAATATAACATTGAGTCATTTCTTCATGTAACACTGATAAAGTCTGACCACCTTTCTTCTTTTCCTAACATTTTCGTAAAATATTAAAATATATACAAATATTTCCAAAATGTTACTGTTTTATAATTATTCACTTGTGTTATTGTTGATACAATACGGGCTACAAATTCCATTTTGTAAACATGTGCCTGAGCTGCAAATGATAATGATTGTAAACCAAGTTCTCCAGCCTTATGTTTGCTTTCGAGACATATTATAAAGTTCTACAAAAATTAAAAATTAAAAGAGTACAAATGAATACATATCTATTATTTATTTAATATTTCTTAAGTCACTAGTTTATAAAATTATAAATAATAAAAAAAATGGTGATAATATTTAAATATTATAAGATTTACTTAATAAAATGTTCATTAAAATAAATCTTACCAAATAATCACGTATGAATTTGCTTATATAACAGGCTAATGCTTGATTAACATATCCATTATGGCTCTGACGATTTTCTTCACTATATCGACAAATAATGGTATAAGCTGATACTAGTCTAAGTATTTTTGGCACTATACATTTAAACTGTGGATCTAAGCAAAAAATTAAACAATTTAGATTAAATCTCTAACTAAATTAAATTGTATAAAATAAATACTGTAAAAAGTATTGAAATCTGAAGTCAAATTAATTAACTTTAAAAATATTATTTTATTATTATCAGTTAATTCAAATATAGATAATATTAAAAATGGCAGGAATTTGTCAGGCATCTTTAAATTAAAATTATAGAAAGACATTTACAATATTATTAATTAGTAGTATTAAATAAGAATGTTAAAATAAAACAGGTTTAAAAAAATATAGAAACATGGTTTTATATTTTACAGTATTTATAACTTAATATTTTATTTTGTCCGTATTGGTTTATTATTATGTATGTTACAAGAGTACTCCTCCAATTAAATAACAATTATTGCCTAAAGTTGTCATCAATTTATTAACAAACCTACACCCTTATTAATATTAAATTATTAACAAACCTATGGACTTATTAATATTAAAAGTAAGTGGTGTCTCAAGTTGGTTTGGATTGATAAATTTGGTATGAAAACCCTGAAGACAAGACAGAATATCATCAACTAAGTCATGTTCTTCTGGATATGTTGTATCTATAATAAAATAATACAATTAAAGAATTATTTAATATATTAGAAATAAGTCAATTAATATCCATACCGGAACTTGTCATGGGTATATTAAAATAATCCAGAGCTTGATATTTTCTTAAGTTTTTCCAAAGTGGGCTTTGTTTACAAACACTTTTTTTCAAGACTACTTTCTTCTCTCTAATTTCTTTTTTCATTTGTCTTTGTTTTTGAAATTCATTTCTTTTCTATGGGAAAAAATGTTTTGAATAATAAGTACCTTTGTATTGCCTAGACCGGTAATTCAACCAAGGGTTGAAAAAATAATTTCTAACCAACAACAGCAAAGGAGTCATTTTATAAAAAAAAATATTTACGTATAATATATAATCTAATTTTTTTTTTTTAATTTTGTTTTGTGTAAACTTATATTATATTTTACATTTTAGTATAATGCATTTATCAAGTTCTCTCAATTTATCTATATTAGAATTAAAATGTGTATGAGTTAAATTTATAGAATGGGGGAAAATATATAATTATCTTAATAATACACCTTTTATCCTAGGTATTTGTTTTACAGGTTACTATATTAATAAAAAGAATATAAAATGTAAAATATTTATATTCTTTTTAAATTTGTTTCTTTGAATTCCAAATTTAAATCTAGATTTATTATGTATAATTTTATTATTATTTAATAAGAATAGATAAGTACACTAAACATTGTTTTTCATTAGGTTATTATACAATATATTTACATAATTGTATATAATAATATTGGGAAAACTTTTGAAAACCGTATGAAATAGAAATAAAAATATAGAATACCTCCAAAGTTAAAAATGGTATAACCAAGAAAAAAAAGTTACATCTAGTATATGGCATTCAAAAATAACTAGTTATATCACAGATCACATTTATAGAATAAACAAATCATAAAACAAAATATTCTATGAATATCTAGTCATACAATAAAATAAATAAGTATTAATTCTTAAAAAATAATATATTAATAAAATAAAATTTATCTAACAATAATTTTTCTCCAGGGATTTTATTTAGGGGCTTTTTCCAAATACAGTCAAGTGTTTAATTCTCTTATAGGTTGATATAATTATTTAAATTTTACCCTCAGGTATCAAATAGTATTAGCAGTATTAGTCTATTAAATATAAGTACATACTTCGATTTCATCTTTATAATATTGTACAACTTCTGAACAACTTATATCTCTCTCATATTCTTTATACCGTTTTTCCAAAAATACTGTCAATTTTTTATCTTCACTTATTTCTTGAATCAATTCCATAAATTTACTTGCCATTTTATTCTGACTGAAAACAAAAAAATAGAGTAATTTATTAATTCTTTTGTAAAATTAAACAAAAAGGTGTAATGTTTTTCTTAACTATTGTTACCTAGATTATATACATAATACCTATATAAAATATATACTTACTCAATGCACTCTACTTTTTCTTTTAATTTTACTGGATTATCAGAATGAAGCAACAGTTTTCGTAATAAGTGCTCTTTTGAATGTTCAAGTTGAATTTGTTGTGCGTCATTGCGATTCCATACTTCTAATTTATCAAATATATCTTCAACGGTGCTAGTTGATCTAGATCAAAACCAGTGTTAAAAATTATCAATAGTTATGAAATAAATAAAACTATGTACTTGAAACTCGTAATTAATTCTTCGATTGGTATTCTCGCACGGTCCATAGTTTTATAATAAAGTTTTATTATACAATTTTACATCAAAACTGTTTTAAATATTACTTTGTTACTCGTTAATGTTTCATTCTTTCATTTCTAAATAATTTTAACGGAAATGTGGAAAACGGAATTATAAACATAGATAATATTCCCTTCCAAACGTCGGAACACAAGCGTCAAGCATAACAAGATATTATCAAGTATTTGTTATTGGAAATGCTGATAAGTAGTTTGAATGGTACAATTGTACCAGAGTGTATTTTATCCATTACCAGTAGGACAGTAAGGTTAAGTTAGAGATTTATTATAGCCCACTGAGCCTGAGCTAAATACAGTTAAGTGTTTGTATCTTGTATGTTAAAAATAATGAAATCTTAATAAAGTCTTCTTTCTTTTGCAGGTTCGTATAACATTTAACAATTAACATTAATGATTATTGATTAATAAAAATGATAGGGCCCGGATTTAAATGATCTAAAAACCGTCGAAAAATACTTTGAAAGTTTGAAAAATACTTTGAAAAAACACCTACTTAATTTAAAATGTACAGTAAATTTAAAATAATTTACTTAACATATTTTATTTCAAAAAAATAATAAACCGAAATTCTATAAAAATTTGATTAGAAGTTTAGTTATAGTGTGTGACAGTCTTTACAAATTATAATCACGGCCTACACATATTACTATTGGATACATGTTTTCCCCTCCGTATAGACCTAAGTGGGTAAATACCTAGTTAAAAGTAGCATTTTTGGACCAAAAGTATATCCCCTCCGGCCCTCCCCAAATAGAATATGAATCAAATCCGTTACTGCAGTCTTATGAGTTATGATGGGGAGTTCGACCACCCCTGGGTGAATTCTGAATCAGCTACTGCTCCACTTGAGCAGTTACTGGGGAATATTCCAACGAACTACGGAGGGTGTTCACAATAAATTCGAAAATGTTATTGTTGTATTTTTCTTGAGAAACGAAGCCGAGTATTTTGAGCAATGGAAGAAGAAAATCCCCACAAACCCACCTTGATACTTAAACCACAGATTATAATATAATATTAGTGATCCAACACTATTTCACTACCTACATTTCGTATTGTATCAACTATGCAAAATATGCCCAGATACTGAACTTAATAATAGCCCTGACTGTTAGTGTCTTGGACGTATGATGAAGGTAGTCGAGATAATAATTAAAAAGTACCCATGCTAAAACATTTTAATTTTTAAGTATTTTAGAAAAATATTAAAAATAAATACCTACCTAAATATTTTGGTTTTTTTTTATAAAAGTATGTATAACTATCAAAAATCTTTTTCTCAATTTATTTTTAATTAAATAAACTCAGTAGTCGGAAACTTAGAACTATAGTGACCATATTAATACTGATATATATATTATATATATATTGATATACATGATATTACCTATATATTATATTATTATTTTGATGGTTATAAAATGCCAATTGTCGTAACCCTTAGTTTGGTCGTAAAATAGGTTTCAACGAAATAGGTAGGTACCTACCTATGTACTTAATTGTATATAATTTTCTTGTATTTTAACCAAGTTTTGTAACACACAATTTTATTTTATTTTTATTTTTCATATAATATAATTGTTCTACTTTTTAGTTTTATTTTTATTTGAACGTCGTAAGCTAACGATTAATGATGACAAAATCAGTAAATAGCCAAATCAAATTTATTATTATTATAAATCATATAATTATTACCATCAAACGAAACCTTTTGTTCATATTGCATTTTGAAACTTTCAAAATAAAATAGTTCATAAATTTATTATAACTAAACAAAACGTTTCTTATAACGTTTAAATAAAAAAAAAGTAGTCTGATAATACATTGTAAATGTGCAATTACGTATAAATGTATAATATTATTATTATTACAAATATGAATCACTTTAATTGAAAACCCCGTCATAATTATTAATTATTATGTGGTTAAAATGTTAAATGGTGTAATCCTCAAGACCCCAAAGAAGGCATAAAGATAATTTTTAAGATGCTATTGATAATAATTCCCAACACAATTCTTTAACATAATTGATTAAATTACCATTTAGTGGCATTTACCAGGGGACAAAAATATACTTAAGTACTAATTAGATTAAAAACAATTACGGTGGTTGGTAGTAATTGGTAAATTGTAAATATCACGTTTTAAGTGTCTCCAGTAAAATTATGTTTTATTTTAGTTATAAGTTATAACAGTCGCCTTTTAATCATCGCTAATCTTATATAAGAATAAACTTATTATTTATCTCGATGTATAAGACATAGCTAATTAGCTAAGGAACCTAAACTATAACATATACATAATATTAACAAATATCTAAGTATATTGTATATAACTTTGCAACTTTTCTATAAATTGTAGTTAAATTGTTATTTGTGGTATCTAACGACCATCGATGCCGCCGTAATATATAGATAGCATTAAAATTTACTTTCATAAGTACCAACGTAGGCATTTTAAAAATTGTGTAGTACAATATATTATAGTAAATAATGAGACCACCATTGTAATTTTGTTATTTATTGATTTATTTATTATATTAGCGTTTCCTAAAAATGCATTAATTCACCCAAAATATTAAAAAAATTATGAATTGTAATATTATGTTTTTATGTATATATTAGAGATGACTGCATTTTATAAATTGTTTCATGAATTGCCAGGTTGATTAATAATATTTCAAAATAGTACGATAAATCAAGTGCCCTAGCTAAACCAGCTATATTTTGTTCTGTAAGTATACCTATATACTATAGTAGTTACCTATATAAACAAACTAACAAAAAATAACCTTTCAACCTTTGTGAATCGTGTATATTATTTCACCCTTTGTTGACTGTTGTCATAAATTACGATATTAAACTGTACAAAAGAATAAGGGAAAGTAACAATTTAATACATATTTAAAAATATCTTATCGAATCGTCTGTGAACTAAACCGTGAGATAATTTTAAATAATTTTCATTAAAAGGTTATTCAATTTTTAGTTGATTTAGTATCATTTGTAATAAAAATAATGCATAAATATTGTAGATACCTATCTGGTCTAATAATTTATAGATTAGACAGTAGACGTTATAATATTATACATTTGTCATTAACTATATCCGACACCCGTCAATATCTACGAGTCAAGTATTATATTATGTTAAGACAAATGAAAGTTCTAAATGTACAAAAACTATAGGAAGCAAGTATTTTTTATCCAAATGCAAACAATTTTCTTAATGTTTCTCTTTTTTTAAATTTTTATAAAAATATTTTTAACACTGTATTTCTTATATCTGTACTTCTGCATGACCACTTTTTTAAAACTCGATGATGCGATAGTAATCATTATAATACGTATCTAAAAACCAAATGAAACATCGAAGTGAAAATACAAAATATTATTATCTTATTTACCTATTATTTACAATATAAAGATATTTTTTCGAAATGTTAAATTCACCCTTTTTTATTCCCTACATAATTTTCTTTTTTAGTTGCACACACGTTTGTAATTGCATTAAATTATTTTGGATAGGTAACAATGTAATGCGTGTAACACTGTAACTGTATAGTGCACATCATAATATAATTTTAAATTATAATAAAATCGAAAAATCGACATTTTGGTAGGTTGTCAAGTAATACTATAATCACCTGTATTATTTCACTTTAAAATATATCAAATATATGTATTTTCATTCCATCATACCGATTGATCCGATGATTTATTTATTTCGTATGGTATACTAACAAAAAACATATCACATAACTATAATCATTAAATAATATTTCAAGTAAAAATTGCATTCTACAGGTTATAAATTATAAGTCTACGTCTAATATTTTGATCTTCTCAATATATAGTTTCTGGGTTATCGTTGTGGTCTTGTGGATACAAGTCATGCAGGCCTAGAGAAAATAGTTTTTTGGTCACTCTATCACAATATGATTTATTGTTTGCTTGGCTTCTCCACAATCGCAAGGCGGATTTTTATTCTTATATTTATGTAAAAGATGTTCACACTCCACAGCTCCCTTGTTCTGTTCTGATACGATTCACTGTCTACCACTGAACCCCGAATGTCATGGTAGATATATTCGGGTGAAACACGATTGTGGACGCTTTACCTTTTTTGAATTTTTTGCAACAATATTGAGGACGATCACTGTATGACAAAAGGTATTATATTGTACCCAAAAAAATTACACGATTCAAATCAAAATTTGGTGAAACGTTGCCAAATTGTGCGACACAGTCTCCCTACAACGATTATAAATTTTATGACCGACTTATCGTTCGGATATCCGTCACTCGATTTTTTGTACAGAGTTCTTAGCGTAGATATGCATATGCTCACCAGAAAATTCATAGATAGATTTTTCGTCTAGTGTCGTTAATATACTTGCACTGTCACTTTACACAGTCTTTATTTGTACATAACCATTTTATATACCCGTCTTTCCGCTCTCGCCTAAATCTGTAATCATTTGTTTTATGTAGAATTAATTCTTTACCACGTTCTGATAAAATAATTTCACAGTTGTCCACTATATAACACTATAACAACGGATGTGCTATTACTGCAGTATAACTTGTAACATACTACAATTAATAGACTCAGAATTCCCACATTCCTAGATTATCGAAGTATTATTTATAAATTTGGCAACATGTGTCCGCAATCGTGTCATTTTCGGGGGTCAATTGTTGAACTATAAACGTTTGCAATCGTCTTATTAAAAATGTCGCCCTGATAAGTACCGTCCGCAATCGTGTATCACCGATATATTCCCTCTAACATTTGACTGGGTTATTAGCTACCAGTTCCAATGATGTGAATTTGATATACTTCTTACCTACATGGCATGTTTATCTGAAAAAGCATACCTACTAAACAGTTGAGTATAAAAAATGTATACACAATTTTTTACATTTTAAGTTCAAATTATGCTAATTGTGTGTCCAAATTTGCTTAAAAATTAATAGTGGAATATATTATACTTTTAGGAAAACAATACGAGGAATCTTAACTTGTTTTAAGAATTAGTTTTGCGTGGTTTTAGATCGATCAGTAAGTCGTATGACAGTAAGTTTGAGTGAAAATATGAAATGTCTAAATACATAGGAGCAATTAGGTTAGGGGCTAAGCCCTCCTCACACACACCGTAGCCCCCTCCGTTTCTTAATCATATTTTAATTTAAAATATAATTTATAAGCGTCTGTGATGCTGATATACAATTCTAGCCCCCTCCTCCGAAAAATTTCCTTTAGTTACGCCTAGGTCTAAATGTCTAATATAATGAAAAAGCTATCCATTTCGAATGCCCTATCACATTTAGTATTAACATTAAACTCATATTACATCAATTAAATGTATGACCGTCGCCTGATGTTATATCTATAATTATATATACGAATATTAAAGGTCAAACTACTCTAACTGATCATAGTATTTCCAAGACTATAAAATTAATAATTATACATACCAAATTTAATGTGTTCAAAATAATAGTAAGTAAGTATAATTATTAATTATTGCCATATTAAAATATCATTAGAAAAAAATATTTTATCTCGTGATTGATAATGAAAGGTCAATAGACCATAATATATAGGTGACAGACGTGCTATATATTATAATTAAGTATAAATGTATAATGAATGGTCAAATAATGTATCGTTATACCTTACCTAACATAAAAATTAGGGTAAACCGGAAAATCCAATTACAATTTAATTTTCAGTTCCCGGAGTAATCGTAGCTATATTTAGTATTGGCAGTTGAATCATCAAATCTCTCAAAACTATTTGAGATTTTAGTTCCAGAAAATGTAGACCTTAACCGTTCCTGAATATTGAAATATTTTTTAACTTTAAAAGAGCCAAATAGGTGTAGGTATTGCAGTTCTATTTCAATGATAAAATTATTAAAAAACATTCTCTTTTTAAAAGTATAGGTAGTATAAGTGGGGCCGAGGGTTTTGTATTTGTCACAATATAGCATTTTAAGTCCAAGAGGAGTAAAAATACAATAGCTTTAAATTATTAGGATGATATCCCCCGGTTCTAATATAAATTTCAGCACTGTCCTAATATTATAATTTATAACTATATATTATTGTTATTATTATTATTATTATTATTATATTTATCATGTTTGCATTATATATGTTATATTTTATTTATTATTATTTAGAGATTACCAAAGTCCTATTTCTAAGTCTTCTAATACACACTATTCCCATTGAACATCTTTATTCAACCTGTTTTAAATGCCGTGAAACTCATTCATAAACATATTTTTACGTTCCTGGAAAAAAGTGTTTAATTTTGTGTGTGTGACGCCTTGCGGCGATAGTGGGTGATGTACATGTGTTTGGTGTGGAGTTGAAATGATGGGCGCCGGGCGGCCTACAATATTAAATAAATACATATTACAAAATACATAAAACTAATCTATAGTTTAGCTTACTTATGCGCTGACCAGAACTTACATCAAAATAATTCCTTATCGTCACTATTGGACTCAATAACTTTTCTATAAAGCTTGACAGTATTGAAACATTGTAGGTGCATAAAAATATTTTAGCCTTCAAATCTGTGATCTGAGAAATATAATCCTTCCTTAATAATTGCATTCATTGTTGATGTGCGTGCGTCTATGAATCTAAAAAAGTGTAATTATTTTATGTTTAAAACAAAAAGAACTTATATTTTACGAAGAAGAATAAACTTAAAAAAGTTAAAGAATATAGGAAAACGTTTAGAAAAATGAAAATAAAAATTAGAACAGTAATCGGAAAAATATAAATATTATTAATGAAAGTAAAAACTGATGTATTTTATTATTATACAAAATAATATGTATTTTGAACAAAATTAAAACAGTAATAACATTAATAAGAATATATTAATAACTATGCAGCATAGGTACTATTGAGCCAGCACATCTATTATTTATTATACCTAATATTAAAATAATTAAATATAAATAACTTGTTTCTGTAAGTTTGTTTATATTGTGATTAATTATCCAAACCATTGGAAACTCTCAATAAATTATAAAAAAAACTAATTTTATATATTTTTCAATCAACATAAATGAGAACAACCATGATGATTTAAAACTCTGTTTTTGTGGGAATGTAGATAATTGTAATGACAGCATGTGTCATAAAATATACATGGATCTAGTCATAATTTTTGATAAGAATATGAGATGGAATTCACATGTCAAGATTCAAGAATATTGTAATGAGCATGCGTACATTATCGTTTAGCTTTTTTAAATTAAGGGATTTTCTGCCTGTGAAAGTTATGCGTATAATTTATTTATCAATATTCCAGGCAATATTTGTGGAAAATATAAGAAAAAAAACGGAATTGATAGCTATTGATGTCAAAGTATTTTATTGCAAAAAACCTTTTGGTCAAAAATTCGTCGATTATTTATGTCCTAATTATTATAATTCAATGCCTTTACATATAAAAAAACTAATTTACTACTCAATTGGGAATCTTAGTACTACGTGCATTAAAAAACAACTTAACTCGTGGTTGTTTTCACTAATAGTTTAAAAAAAATAAAGAAAGACATTTTTCAATATTATAATAATTAAAATATGGAATAAGTTTTGAAATATTTTGAATGTTATTTATGAAATTTATTATGTTACTCTATCTTTTATTTATGTTAATTTATTTGGAATTAGGTTTATTTGTATGTAATTTTGTTTATTATTATGTAATGTAACTCTCTACCACCATCACAAACATTGCGCTCAAAGTAGGTAGATACTTTATTGTAAACATTTTAATAATATGTAAATCATCTTATTTATATTTTACAATGAAAATTAAAAAAAAAAAAAATTGTGTTTGTGGTGAACACACGATACTGTGTCGAAGCCTAATTTTACAAGGTATTAGACTTATTAGGTTTATATTCAAGATCATACTCTTGTTTTTTTCAAGCACTCGGTAGGGTTGTCGGTTTTTTTAGATTCTGAGTGGAACGATAAATGTATTGATTTTACAATGATGTATGTTTTTTTTTATTTTTTATTTTTAATTTTATTTTTGTGTCTGTCATCACCTTTTAGGACAGCAAAAGTGCTTGGATTTTCTTCAACAGTATCTTTTCTGATAGGAAAGTGAATCTAGTTGGTACTATGGGGGTTCAAAAATTTTTCCAGTAGTTTTCAAACGCGAGGTGAAAAACAACATAAAAATTAAGGAAAAACTGGAATTTTTACGCAAAATCGATTTTGGCTTTTCGTGTAACTCTAAAACAAATGATCGTAAATACATGAAATTTTCACTGATTGTTTATATTTGCATTTACTATACACGATAACATTTTCAAAATATTATGATTTGTTTTGAACTGTTTAGGAACATTTTGATTTTCCATTTTTTTTAGTTTATTTTCTAAAAATATCAATAAAATTATTTTTTGGTTAAAGAAGCTTGAAAATTTAATAGAAGCCTCCTAGTATATTGTTTCAAAGGCAGATAAAAATTTTAAAAATCCTTAGTCACAGTTTTTTTTTATAAGCATTTAAAGTTCAAAAATTGACAAAATATTGAAAAATCACGAAAATTAACAAATTATTTTAAGTTAAGAATTCCTAAAATTTTTTCTTTTTAAATCTAATATTTTTAAAATGTAATACAAGATTCCTTATAAGATAATTTACCTTTATCAAAAAAAAAAATGTCTATAAGAATGTGAAATTAAATTTTTATGAACGTTTGAAATTAAAATTTTTACAACATTGGATATTCACTCGATTTCTCATGTAGCGATTTAATCATTTTTTTGTGATTCAAAAACGAATAATTGTAGATATATGAAAATTTCACTGAATTTTTATTTTATCAATTTTTATGTGTGATAAAATTTTCAAAATATTTTGACTCTTTTTGAGCTTTTAACGGACAATTTCATATTTCAAATTTTTTATTTTTTTTTTCTATGAATATCAAAAAAGTTTTATCTGTTGGGTCAAAAAGTGTAAAAATTTAACACAAGGCTCGTGATATATTGTTACAATAGCAGTTGAAAAATATTAAAAACCCATAGGCACAATTTTTTTTTATAAGCATTTAAAGATTAAATTTTGACAAATTTATCAAATTTAAAATTGAATAATTATTTTGTAGTTAAAAATGTATAAAATGTTCAACTTTCATATCTAAGGATTGAAAATTTAAAACAAGATTCCATGTAAATAGTTAATTCTGTTATTAAAAAATCTAAAAAATACACAAGCACAGTTTATTTTTATAGTCATTTTAAGTTCAAATTTGGACGAAATTACATATTAAAAACCCTATAGTTATTTTGTTGTGATTGTATAATATTATTCGTGGGTACTTGAAACTTCTAAAGTCTACTATTATATATCTGTGATAGTATCATGGTTTTTTGTTGATGTATAACGCGTTATAAGTACCTAATGGATATTGTGATATGATTAATTTGGAATTTATTATAGGTACCTATAGTATAGGTCAATATTTTTTAAAATTCCATAGATATGTATATTATAATATGTCTTAAACCTAGACTGACATACCGTCTCCGCTCAGAATCGTTTTTCTGATACAATGATATTATATTATTGAATTCAAATTTAATACCATTCATTATACAGTGACCCACTTGTAACCTACTGTACAGCAGAGCACCTTTTTTAAATTTATTTTCTTATCCCTCGCAACTTGCGAAAGTTTCATTTGTGTCGTGTCGCCGTGATGGCACTCGACTGCAGCCGCACGTAATCATTTTGTGAGTCCGTCGTGCTTGTAGGTACGTCAGTTTTGTGTTCGAGTCCGCGGCCCGCGGCGTGCCGTATATCACCGGCACGGGCGTGGGTCGACGCTCATCCGCTGTGCCGTTGTTTTGCGTCGGGTATGTTACGCTCGTTGTGCCCGCGCCGTACACCGCCGAAACACGGGTCGAATGTCGGCCTTCGCGTTTCGTGTGCGAAGACAATATCGAGGCGCATTCGTCACGCCAAGTGTACCATCGTCCGCGGTATCGCGTTTTGTGTTACGTCGTCACGCGTGTGGTAGTACTCGCGGGTTCTCACCGTACACGGTACATCGCCCAAATGCGGATCGTCTGCAGCCCGTGCCCCGTTGTCACGTGTACGAATACATCGTTTAACCAGCGCGTAACGTGTCTGTTACACGCAGGTCGCGACAGTGTATTATAATTGTCGTACGTGTGGTGCGATTTTTTCTTTGTTATTAGTACGCGTGATTTATTGACCATGTCACGGACGTTGATCATCGTTCGATGTTATACATCTGAATCCTGACCCATACCCATCATGTGATTAATGGGGGTCACTGGGGCATACATCGGTATCTATCACGCCTTAAGATTTTTATGGTTTATCAAAGTGGACAGTCGACCGTGGTATCTGTCATCTGTGAACCGCCGGTGTTATCAAAAAGTCCATTATTATCAATATTAATAATATATTATCAATATGAAAAATACGTTTAAATGTTTAATTTTTAATTCCAATAAATCAACATTTAATTAGTTTTATATATCATCTATATGACTATATCCTGCCTTTACAGTGGCGTAGACATGATTTCTGAAATGGGGGAATCAAAAAAAGAAAATGGGAGGGGAAAATTGGAAAAAACCCCACCCTCTCAAAACTTTTTTACTAAGGTAATAAAAAGCCAATGGGGGGATCTGACCCCACGTCCCCCCTTTTATACGCCCCTCGCCCCTGTGCATAAGTATAATATAAGTTATACAGATTAGGAATGCATAATATAATAGGTACCCAAAACTTTTTGTGGTTATTCTATAAAAGAATTTATTTAGCTTGATAATTTTTCCAGATCCAGGATGAATTTTCAATCCAGCAGCAGATGGATTCAATTTTTCTGATTTAGTTGCTTTTTACTCCAAACCTTTTATAAATTCTGCACATTTTTAGATTCTGAGTGAAACGATGAATGTATTGATTTTACAATGATGTGTGTTTGTTTTTTTATTTTTATTTTTTTATTTTTTTTTTTATATTTTTTTATTTATTTTTTTTGTGTCTGTGTACACGATAAGTAGTCGAAATAATGCTTCGATTTTCGACTTCAGTATCTTGTTCGATTGGAAAGTGAATATCGTTGGTGCATTGGGGAGGTCAAAATTTAAATTTCCCAGTAGTTTTCAAGAGTGCCGGGAAAAACAAAAGAAAAATTAAGGAAAAACGGGAATTTTTACGCAAAATCGATTTTTCAGAAAATTGAATTTGGTTTTTGGTGTAACTTTAAAACAAATGACCGTAGGTACATGCAATTTTCACTGGTTGTTTATATTTGCATCTTCTATACACGATAACATTTTCAAAATATTTTGATTTATTTTGAACAGTTTAGGGACATTTTCATTTTTAGTTTTTTTTTAGTTTTTTTTCTAGAAATATCAATAAAATTTTATTTGTTGGTTGCGAAAGCTTGAAAATTTAATAGAAAGCTCCTAATATATTGTTTCAAAGGCAGATGAAAAATATTAAAAATCCTTATTCACAATTTTTTTTTATAAGCATTTAAAGTTCAAAAATTGACAAAATATGGAAAAATCACGAAAATTAGCAAATTATTTTGAGTTAAGAATTCGTAAAAATTTTTCTTTTTAAATCTAAGATTTTAAAATCTAATACAAGATTACTCATAAGATTGTCTACCTTTATCAATAAAAAAATCTCTACCGGAAAGTCAAATTAAATTTTTATGAGCGTTTGAAATTCAAATTTTTACAGCATTGGATATTCACTCGATTTCTCATGTGGCAATTTCCTTTTTTTGTTGTAATTAAAAAACGAATTACTGTAGATACATAAAAATTTCACTGAATGTTTATATTAGCATTTCCTATACACCATAAAATTTTGAAAATATTTTGACTCTTTTTGAGCCGTTAACGGACATTTTCAGTTTTCAATTTTTTTAGTTTTTTTTTTCTATAAATATCAATTAAGTTTTATCTGTTGGGCCAAAAAGCGTAAAAATTTAATACAAGGCTCCTGATATATTGTTACAATATCAGTTGAAAAATATTAAAAATACATAGGCACAATTTTTTTTATAAGCATTTTAACATCGAATTTTGACAGAATTTTTCAAAATCTCGAAAATTATTAATCATCGTAATTAATAAATTATAAAATGTTCAGTTTTTATAGCTAAGAATTGAAAATTTAAAACAAGATTCCACGTAAGTAGTTAATTCTCTTACCGAAAAATCTAAAAAATATACAATCACAGTTTATTTTTATAGTCATTTTATGTTCAAATTTGGACGAAATTACATATTAAAAAACCTAGTTATTTTGTTGTGATTATATAATATTATTCGTGGGTACCTACTTGAAATTTCTAAAGTGTACTAGTACTATTATATATATATGATAGTATCAGGGTTTGTTGTTGGTGTATAACGTGTTATAAGTACCTAATGGATATTGTGATAATGTGATATGATTTATTTGGAATTTATTATAGGTCAATTTTTTTTAATACTATAGATTTGTATATAATTTGTCTTAACCTAGACTGACATACCGTCTTCGCTCGAATCGTTTTTCTTATACAATGATATTGTATCATTGAATTCAAATTTAATAGCATCAATTATACAGTGACCCACTTGTAACCTACTGTACAGCAGAGCGACATCCACTTACCCACCTTTTTTCCAATATATCCATCACCTGCATGTGTATTTCCAGGTGGTTTATGTGGTCCAAAGAGATATCTCTTTATTTTTAAAAGGTCTGGAGTATGAAGTCCACGAATTTACCAATTCATCTTGCGGTCAAGGGTATGTAATGCTAAACAGTTAACAGACACTATGTGGGTAATTTAATGAGAATAATCCACTTTAAATTACCTATGATCATCTCACCTTTATGGTTATAGGTCATAAGTCATAAATCATAATTAATTTTAGTTAAATTTTATTTTTAAACCGAACTCTTTCTTTCTGCTAATAAAGTGATAACATTTATTCCTGGAATGTTTAATGATATTGTTAACTATTATCGGAATCGAAAATAAATATAATTGATTTTTCATTATTCTGGGATATCCTATCTGCTTGTTTTTGAAATACATACAAAATTATTATTCGTGGAAAATAACGCGTTACTTAGATCGTTTCGTCATAGAAATTACTTTTAAAAATAAATATATTGAATTGTAATTACTATTACAATTGCGTGATATCCGCATGTGTTGTCTCCGTCTTGCAAGTGCATAGCATGGCAAATTTTACGCTCAGCAAAACACGTGTAGATCCGTTAATTTAAAAATTAGAGTAAATTAACTTCTTATAAAATCTAAATGTAAGATTATTATCTAGACAACCTCATGGGCTTTTTATAATATTTTAATTTTTAAGGTAGTTATGAGTACTTTAAGATCTATAAACAATTCACAATTTAAAAATACTCATATCTCGCTTAAAAATTAAAATATAATAAAAAGCCCATGGGGTTGTCTAGATAATAAACTTACCTTTAGATTTTATAAGAGGTCAATTCACTCTAATTTTTAAACTAACGGAGCTACACGTGTTCTGCTTTGCATAGAATTTTCTATGTTATGCACTTGTAAGACGGATGCGGGTATCACGTATTCACGTCCTCTTAAGTAAATTATAATGAAATTACTTCTGAGTTACTGAAAAAGTAATTGCGTTACAGTAATTTGTATTTTTAGTTACGTTACTACTCAACACTGGAAGCAACTCAGTTAATACTATTTACTTTATTACCTTTATGTTTCTAAATATAAAATTTTTTTTCAAAAAATGTGATGCTTTTTTATCCATATTTAAAAAAATCTGCAGATCTTCCGCCTATTGGCTATTCATAAAATATCATAATCATACTGTCCACTTGGTTCAACTGGAATACGGGAATAATTTTAAAATTATTGTAGGTATTTTACGTAGGTATTAAAAATTGATATCGTAATAAAAATCTTTAGTTTATTTATAGCATCCACTAATTTAAAAATGTTTATAATTAAAATTTAAGAAAACATTTTTCTTTTACTCAGTATTAACACTATAATATCGACTATAATTAAAATAAAAAAAATATATAGGTCATATTAAAATATCGATTAGTCCCTTATAAATTCACGATAAAATCAAGTGTAGTTAGCACTTAGCAGTATTCGATTAATCTGTAAAAGTTGTAGGAAACACACTTACAAAATTTTTAAAATTATCGTAAAATATCGTAATAGGTATGAATGAAGAATCCAAATGGCTTATAAATATTAGGTTTTATTTAAAAAACAATAATATTCCACAATCTTTCACAACTATTATGTTGAAATACAAAATATGGTATTCATCTATCTAAGAATTTTTATAAATTATTTAATGAAATCATAAAAACGAAAACATTTTTTGAAAGTAGTGGGAATTGTCCTCTGGTCGTGCTGAGATCTTGTTAAATGATTCTTAAAAATAAATACAATTTTTACCTAGTTTACATAATAGTATGTACATTTGAGCTAGGAGGCAGGATATACATGTAGTTTAAAAAACTGGGGCCAGCTTACACATAAAATTTGTGTTCCCTAAACAAAACGGCTCTATTAGGTAATAATTACATATGATTTTAGCACCTCCCTATATTAGGTATATTTTAATATTTTTCTATCTGTAAAGTATTGCTCCTATGGTTCATCGTGTTTTATAATGTATTTCATATTATACGATAATATTATGATTTATGATAATAATTATTAATTAATAAGAAATAACAATATTATATAATATATGATCTAAGCCACCACCAACCGCCACCGACCCACAACATAACACAAGTACACAACACGCTCGTCCGTCCTACGCCACGTGAGACCGACGACGGCGGCGTATCTCATATAAGTATATAACTACTACAACGGGTAATAATTGTTATTATTATTATTATTATTATTATTATTATTATTACAATATTATAATATCGGCGCGCGCCGACGGATGTTGCGCGTGTGTGCTTACCGACCGCTGCGGGCGCGTCTCGACGCCTGGAGATTGGGGTAGGGTTGCCGTTGCCACCGCCGCCGACACCCCCCGCCGACCAGCCACGAGTTTTCAGATGGAAGGCGTGCGCTCGAAGATAATCCAACGTGGCCGAGCGCCGGGACCCGACGCGCGGCAGTTACAATTGCGATACCGGGCCGCACACCGCGCCGTTTCGCGACTCGATGACGATTATCAATAATACCATTATTATAATATTATAATATTATTGTTTTATTATGCTTCTACCTACATCGCAATAATACCGTTTCGTTTATTTCCGTGTCGACTTCTTCCTCGCCGCCCGCATCGCGACGCGTATCCGTTACTGTTTTCTGTTTTTCAATATTATACTTTTTAATGATTAATTTTTCTCTCAACTCGCCCACATTATTATAATATAATGTTATACTATCGTTGTATAGTAGTGTTTCGTTATTAATATTGTATACCACCGTGTTTTTTATATTATAATAGTTTAATTTATTTTTTAATCAATTTAATATCGTTGTATTTATATATTATATTGTAATATTTATGTATGCGATTGACGGCCAATAACATGGCTAGTCCGAAGACTAACAATACTAAACACTTAATCATTACCGCAGTTGCGTTTAAATTTTCAAATCTCTGACACCGCTCAAATCCGATCGTGTTGATTCCTGTCATCCATCAGATACCGAGGTTTGTAATTGATTTTTTGAACACAATTAATAAACTCACGAAAAGCATTATATAATACGATTATGTTATGATATTGTTTCATATTATATTATAATAATAATATGCAATATATTATATTCAGAGTCGATATATCGTACACGGAACGACTTTCGAACAACAATATATTACGTGTATTTTTAATTTCGATAATTATTGTCGACTATAGCTCTGGGTGTTGTAATTTTTTTTATATGTTACATTGTTATATAGATCACTGAAATTGTACATAATATGATAAATTGATAGATATATGTAGCCATTTAGATAAAAGAATACTGTTAAAGTAATCATATAGACTCGTTTATAGGTTTAGTCGTGTATTAGATAGTATATTGTAGATAACATATATGTAACATAATACATATACATATATCTGTATTATAATAGTCGACCCTCAAATAAAATATAATAACCAAACGCATAAGGAAATATCCTTGTCCACCCCAATAATTAAAGTAGTCTGGACTGCCAGTATAACCGAACCGAGTTTATTGCCAACTACAGATCAGCATTGTATAGTTTATAATATTATAATTTATAACCGTGTGTTGGTAAATGTAATATTCCATATTATTATTTGCGGTCACAACTATAATACGTGTGTGAGGTGTGACGGTCAAAGGACAAAGTTGAAATCACGATTACAACTGTAAAAGTACGTGATTTTTAGGAGTTTTATGTTTTTGGTTTCGTGTTATCATGACGTTAGGGTATTCAGCCAAATGTTAGGTATATATTATGTGCAGCACTCTCGCGCTCCCTTTGCCGGCTGCGGACCAATCGATTGCGCCAAATACAATGCGCAAAAATGTCCCGAGGTGTGTCGCTTTTGGCCACCGGAGGGCAGGAACATCAATAAAATGCGGTTCTTTTATAACACACTGGCTTGTGGGGCTTATAATTAAACACGTGCTCAGAGTTTAACAGTACCTAACCGTGTTGTATTACTCATACAAGTTAAAATTAAATTTAAATTAAAAATTAATGCATTGAGAGAAATATAGTACCCACCTATATATTAAAGAGTTGGTAAAATTATTGAATATAACATAAGTAGGTACCTATGTAATAATAAGACGTGTTCTACTATTAAAACCATTTTAGACTGTTTCTAGTAATCTTATTTTTTACTTCGGTCTTATCGGTTTTAAATTGCTATTAAATATGTAAAATTAATTATGTTTATTATATAGTTTTGTAGTTTTTGAAAATAATTAAACCTATTATTAAATAAATAAATAGAGCAAATATCAATTATAATATGTCATTTAAATCATGCAAAATATATTATAAATTATTTAATGACAGCTAATATATGATGAACATTGCACTATAGACTTTATTGATAAGTCCATTTTCAAATAAGCTATTAAGCTATTTTAATAGTTTATAATTTCATACTTATTTTAACTACATACTTACTGTATGGCTAATGGCATATAATAATATTATATGGTATTATTATTAATTTACTTATTTATTCGATATAAAAATCTGTGTTTTAGTTTAATTTTAAATTTTTGAATAATTAAAAACAATATTGTATTTATTACTAATTTATTATTTTATGTATTAATTTTAAGTTAATATAATATAAGAACAGCTCCCCCAGCCCAAGCTTTGCTTTGCTTTTAGGGGGTCTTGCAACTAACTATTTTACGTATTTATATAATGTGTCTCATGTTGTTTTGCAAAATAAAGTATTATTATTATTATTATTATATACATACCTGATACCTATGATATGTGTAGACCGTATATACGTATAAATTAAATAACTTTGCTTGAAGCAAGTTTAAATCATCAAAGTAAAATACACTAATCTAATTTTACTTAAAATACAATAATTTCTAAACGGAAAAAAAATATTAATTATTAAGTGTAAAACTATTAGACTTCAACGTGATACGCACAACAAAAGATAAAACTATTTTAGATACGTAGGTAATTTATTTGTCTCTTCCACACTTACAAATATTTTAAGAGTTGCATAATTACATATACCTACCTATCTACATAAATAATTCTGTAAATTCATGTTTAATATTATGTTTAAAAAACATATTATAATTTTTCGAACTTTTTAGTAGTTTTGGAGAAATATGGAAGATAAAAATATACAAAAGTATCCATTAGGTATATTTCATAAAATATTTTTTTTAAAACAAAGCTTTACTTAAAATATTTATTTCGATGTAAGATTTATTGAAGGTACCTACATGTTATTTAAGAAAAATATTTAATGATAAAAAAATAATTATTATTATTGATTTCAAATTTAAAGACACTCGTCACTCATTATACCTATTAGTGACAACGATGCCATCAAATAGGTATACCTAATTTAAATTATTAAAATGTAGTTTAATTTTGAGTTAAATGCATCTGTATAGGTACTATTATATCTATGATATAAATACAACTATACAATACATATTATTGTATGGAAGTCTATAAAATTAACAGTTATATAATTATAACTATAAGCTCAATTTTTCACTGAAATGGTTTATATTATTATGTAAATGTCATAATGCAAAACTAATTATATGGTCTACGCCAGACTGGTCAGTAGTCAGCTAAATGTACGTTGCGGTGCAGGTTGGTCCGGGGAACAAATAATACATACTAATAATAGTTAATGATGATGATTATTAATATTTATTTATATTCATTTATTTTATTCTAAACGTAAAATATATCATTTTGGTTTTCTATGCGTAAATATAACATTTGTAGTCAAATATGTACCTATTTACAATAATATAGGTATTAGGTTACCTATATTATAAATAAATAAACACAATTACATACATTTAAATATTATCATTCTTGGTAATTTCTATTAATTTGGAAAACATTAAAATGTGAAAAAATTGAAAAGTCATGGCTTAAAAGAGATTGAATACTTCTGGTCTACGTTGATCTATGTACTTACTGTCTTATTAAAATAAATACTCCATTTGCAGAACACTTCTACTTAGTACTAGTACCTCATTAATGTTACTCAGATTTGTACAAGTTAATCTGTATAATACAAGTGCATATTATGTTAATTTTCACATGTGGAACATTTTACTTAACACGTGAAGAATATAATATGCTTGGTTTGTTCACATCATTTTTAAATATGTTGAAGTCATAAACTCCCAGTATTTTATATCGTTAATATTATGTGTTGTAAATTTATATTAAGTATTTATAGTAATAATAATGGAACAAATTAAATTGATGCCATCTTGTTAAACAGTTATTGTGACTATATGGTATATAATGTTAAATAATGTTTCATAATAAATGTGTTTCATATTGAATGATTAGATTATTCCCTTCAGTATATTATATTAAAATAACATCCCAATTTGGAAGTGGTCCGTTATAAACTGCAGTGTGGGCGACAATCATGCCACGTGCGTGCTCTTTTTTTTAGCCACACAAAATCCTGTTGTTATATCAAATTTATTCGAGTCTTTAATAGATTATTATTTAACATCAATTTTATAAACCAAAAATGATGTTTATTATAATGAATTATAAAAAATATTCTGATTTCTAGGTCATACAACTATTGTCATAAAGGTACACGGATTCTGATATTGAAGAACTAATTTATCATTTGAAAATAAATTGAAGTATATTTTTCTAAAGTGATTTTGAGTATAAAGACATGATATTTTAATACAAGATTACATTCTGATATCATATTAATTTTTATATTTATAATACATTTCAAGGCACTCATAAATTTTGTTGTTAAAATTATGGAAAAATAAAATATTTCATCCAAGTTTATACTATATCGTGCATTCAGTAGGTATCCTAAATATTACATTTATAAAATATGTTAGTATTTTATATTCTCCTTTTTTTTTGTAGTTTCCTATTCAATTTTAAAATGTTAAATGTCACCTTTTAAATGAATCTATATAGAAGTATGATTCAGTATTAAAAATTGAGTCACTATAAAATTATTTTTTTAGTTTTTTTTTAAGGGTTTTTTTTATTATTTTTTTATTACAATACCTATAATAATTATTTATTAAAAGAAAAACTGTAATCAATTACAAAGTTACAACAATGGTATCCAGGTGTATGAACTCAGCATAGCGAATTATCCGTGGTAATCAAATGTGTAGCATATATAGGTTGAATCTAATGAATAGTAAATGTGTGAATAGTTCAAAATAATGTATGAAGAATAAAAACATGTAGGTATAATTTATTTGTGTCATATTCTATACTAATATATTATATTGGTACATAAAACAATTATCCAGAATTCGAGATATTTATGTTGAAATAAAATAGAGTTGGTAGGTTAAAACTACAGGTTTTTTTAATAGTGAGAAAAATATTTGGTAGGTACCTTATAAATATAATATCTCACTTTTTAGTATATAGGTACAATATTATTTTATTAGATACTGGTACTTATGACACTGGGACAGAACGTGAAAATTCGCAAAATTGTTTTTCTCATTAGTATTTATCCTAGAACTGTCTTGAGATTTGTGAACATATTTTGTCGAAGAAGCATTTGCTCGGAAAAGTATTTTGTTTGAAAACTATTTACTCAAAATCATAGGTAGGTTAATATAAATTTGGAAACGTGTATTTATTTGTAAATGTATTTTGTTGGAATAGTATTAGCTCAGAAAAGTATTTGTTTGGAATCATATATATACCGTAATACCGTATAATATAATTTTCAACCAAATATTTTCATGAAAATTAGTTTCTGAATCAATATGATTCCAAAAAAATATTAAATATATTGTTTAGTATAAATGTATAATATTATAGTTCAAAAAACCTAATATGTTTCCAATAGAATATTGTCTATAACATTACGTTTCCTCGATCGAATTCTTTTCTGACTTGCCCAATATATTTCTACGACAAACAGATTATGATTCAAAAGTAATAATATTGGTACAATAAAATACATTTTAAATAAATATTAATATTTGTTGTCAACTGGCAATTTTTCCACAAAAATATGGTTCCGAATGAATGAATTTCGCTTTTTGTATAATATATAATTTAAATAAATAATATTATACCCTGTGTATATTGAAGAGGATAATATAATTAGATGGTTTTGAAAAGTTTTATATTTTTTATGTATTGTGATATCTATATATAGAATTCTGTATAGGTACCTACAATTTTGAAGTCTTTAAATGTTACAAATAAATAAGCTCCTTATAAGAATTTAATAAATTCTACTACTTAATATTTTTTATAGGATTACTGCACCATATTATAAACTATGGTGCAATACTATTTTATACCCTGCAAAAATACTTTACTGATATTCAATAATCAATATCAAATATCTTTTGTATAATCGTAGTAACGTAAAATATTTTATTACAGATGGCATTATTAGTGGAATCACGGTCGTTTCGGCCGTTCAAGTCCAGTGAAGAATATCTTTACGCTATGAAAGAGGATTTAGCTGAATGGCTGAATGGTTTATATCCTGAGCTCTACATAAACGTAAATAACTTCATGGATAGACTTGATACCGGCGTGGCTTTGTGCAAGGTAAAGTTATATTCTATCATTATTATTAATCTAAATTCATCGTGAATCATGATGCATAAGTGGGATATAAATTAAAACATAAACTACTGATAAAATATTATAGGACTGAATCATCCCGTTATAATTTAATAATATGCCACTATCCACTAAATACATTTACAGTCTATGTTCTAAATAACACTATTCAATATATAAATATATAAGATGTAAGCATCTACCTAACAAATTTCAATGTTTTGCCGGAATCAGAGTTGGAATGTACTTGGCATGGATCTTACAATGTTGAGTTTTAATCACTCTGGAAGATTCTATTTAAAAAGGTCATTCCTTTTTAATGACAAGTATTTTTAAACTATATACCGCATTCTTTTCTTCAAGTCTACTTCTAGATTTAGAATAAATAACTAAATATATCGATGTACCTACTTACATTGTACAATGTACGTGAACACGCGTTCAGTATGGAAATAAATTTGCATTAAATAATAATCTCGATAAAAATATTCTAATATTGTTAGCTCAACTTAACAAAACAGAAAGAAATACTTTTTTTTCACACATTTATTTACATTTTAAGAAAAACTTTTACTTTTGTTTTAAATAAATATAACGTGTTTTGATATCAATGATTGCTCACTGAAATGTATTTTCATTAATTTTTCTAGTTAGAATCTCTTTGTTTTTTAACGATGTACTAAGTAAGTAGGTACTCAATTGCTACACATTTTCTAATATAAAAATATTTGATAATAATATGTAATACATTTATCATATGATTGTTTTATTAAAATAAATGTACACGCATATAACCAAAATAATAATAATTAATCAAATAAAAAACAAAGCAGTTTATGGTTGAATTACATTATATTATCATTAATTGGCTCGCATCGTCTTTTCAAAAAATTAAGACCATAATTATTTGTAAACGCTTGTTACTAAATTGTTATTATTAATTTCTAAATTTAAGTAAGAGTAATGAATGATTTACTATTTTTTTTTTATCTCTCTTGAGTCTTGACATTGAATAAGATTATAAATGAATTGAAGAGTTATGTATATTGTTTAAAGAACACTGATGAATAATTGTGTTATGTATTTGTTTGACACTTTAAAACGATCATATACCTACTTAGAGGAAAAAACCCAGATGACTAATTAGTAATATCATTGATTATAATAAGATTATAATTGATTAGTGTTAGTATTCATAATTAATGGTAATATGTTATGTAAATTTATGATCATACAAAATTGAATCACAAAATTTTTTTTTTCTATATCAGTAAGTACTTTTATAATTTTAATCATACTTTAAATAAATATTTAGGATACATAATACTTAGCCAACGTATAAAAAATACAAATCGTGTTTGAAACACTAAATTAAACATATATTTTTGTTATTACTATTTACTATATAATATACTAAATTATTATTGACAAATATCGTTTTCATCATTGTTCGGATTATTTATTCGTCTCGATTCACAATTAGTTTTAACTATTTTAAGTGGTCTTGATGAGGGGGCCTATAGATAAGTGGTTATTTCCTCTATCTAGAATCTATTCAATTAATCAGGTATAATTTAAGGCAATCTGTAAAAAAAAAGTTATTGTTTTAAAAATTATTATTGCGTACCTACCTATTATAATCAATCATTAATCTGCATGTGTATACATACAACTATTCACTTATTATTTGTACACATATACGGGATAGTCAATTACCGACTACAATTATTATACATTTAAGTGCTATTATAGGCACTCGGATAGGTCCTTATTCCAGTAAATCGTATCGGTTATATTCACTGGATATTATATATCTAGTTTCTGTTCCGCATACCACCAAACGCGTTACCTACGCCCGTACAGTATACGATTGCAGCACGATTTTCTCTTTCCTGTAGGAAATCACGTACAACGTGCTGCGTCCATTTATTGATGGTCTCCATTATGTGTTTAAAACACCTTAATGGATTAACGGCCCTTATATTCTACCGGTGAAAATTGACAAACAACCCATGTACCTATTCATACAAGTTGTTTTATTATGATTATTAAATTCATATAAACATCTTTCCGCATTGAACTACTTTGATTAACGGGATTTTAGGGTAGTGTTATGGTTCGTTTTCTCTTATGCATTATAATAATATTAATAATATTATCAGTTTTACAATTGTATACATATATTATTATTGTTTATTGAAATAATGCATTTTGTTGACATAATCCACTGTAGTTATGCATAAATTGCATACAATTTATTGATATAATATGCAATATTCCCTCGATGATGTGTACTATTTTGATGTTATCTCTAAAATAGACCGTACTGTATTATACGACTGTACAAGTCTTTAGTATACTATGCGTGTCCCCCAACCATATTGCATTGTTCTTATTTTCATTTTAAAGATATTTAAACCTAGAATAGCATTTTATCGCGTTATATATAAACAGCTCATTATTTTACAGTGGTTGTAATATTCATTCGATACGTATAAAGTAGAAATTATGTTATACCTACCCATATTCCATAATATAATAACTAGATCGGATATTAGCACTAACGATATCTGCAGCATGTTCCAATGCCAATAATATAGTATCTTAGAAAAATCCTTGGCCAATATTCTGTATATTAGTATATAGTTCTGTATATTGTATAAAGATAATTCTGGGGATAATCCTAACTTTTTTTAAATTATAATTTTGTAAAATTGTAATGTCTTTTTATTCATTATTTAGTGAATTCAAAATATTACAATTAATTCTTTCTGATTTTAAATTAAAAACAAATAGGTACTTTCTTTAAAAATGAATACGTCTAGTTTAGTTTTTAGAAACATCTTTGAATTGTTATTCAAGTTCAAAATATTTTGTTTTCCGTTCCCATGCATTTCATATTTTTTTCTTACGATGCATGACCGAACTCCGGAAATATAATACGTTATAACTGATGAGTGATGGTTTTCGTATCTCTTATAACACAGATTTTTAATAACACATGTACAGTTTGATAATAATTAACAAAGAATACAGTGATAAAAGTGTATGTATATAAACAACAATAAATGAAAACCTATTTCAGCTAACGGAACTTTTATCAACAAAATTATAATTATTACTATGTTACTCAATTCTTTTAAATTTATTCAACTAAATAATTATTATGTTTTGTTTTAAATTCTAATAAATTTAAATTTATATTTTGTATTTTTGTAATAATGTTAATTTTTTACTTAACGGTATACATGAGTACGTGACCAATGAACCTTCTGCAGGTGTCTTTCATGCACATTAGAAATGTTTTCAGACATACTAAATCGGGTCAAAATGAATGGCTATGGTATGTCAAACTAGCGTGATACAATGTTTACGAATTACGATGATTTGCAAATTATATTCAAGTGTAAAGGTCGAAAAGAAATCTGGTAAATAAATAACATTGTTGGGAGGTCAAAAACCATAGAAAGTATACATTTCAGATATTTTATATTATACTATCTGTTATCATAAAATGCCTAGGTACCTAGGTATGTTAATTAATGATAAATCCAAAATTTTAAGCAACCAATAAAATATATGATTCAGTTATTTTATTAAAAAACCAAAAGATATTTAGTCAATAACAATTTAAAAAACAAATTTTACAAATTATTATAATCTTATATAATTAAAATTAGTTACAGTAGGTAATATAATAATCTAATATGTTGACATATATAATGGTCTTATGGTTAATGGTGTTTGTAAATTAATTATTCATTACATTTTATTTTTACTTCTTACCAATTATTATTACCTCAGACCGACGCGTTGGAACGTAAATACAAAACTGCTATTCATTCATAACGAGTATAACGTCTTGCATAAACTATAATCTAATCCGAGTCTATAATAAATTCTCTACGAACGTAATTTATTTAATAAATTCGGTTTATAAGACTGCAGTAAATTATTTATTACAGTGAGTTATTGAAAAATGTATGTGTAAGCTACTCATTTTATACGTCATGCCCACTACTCGGTACGCCACTATATAATTATAGATTAGGTACTGAGATCTTTATCCGTTTTCATTTATAATATACTTATTTAACTATTTATTGAGGATATTTTTGATTATTCTTCATAATTCCATCATACTTCGATTATTTATTGCGTTATATTTTTTTTAACATAGATAATAATATGTGTTTGGGCTGGATACAACTTTTTTTTCCAACCAATTTTTTTGCGTAACGTTTGCTTATCAAAACGAAAATCAATAAAAATAAAAAATAAAAACAAAACATATTAAATATCAATCTATAATTCTAAGATCATTAAATCCCTAACAGAATCTAGCATGCTTCTATGTATATTTTTCCACTACACTATACCCAAAAAACATATTTATGATTCCTCAATAAATTCTCCTTGCAGAGGAAAAATATTTATAGTAGCATGCTAATTTTTTTTTTATATATACAAATATATTAATTCAATTTATTTATTTTCCTTTTTTGTTTATTTTTGGTTTATGGCAAAAACTAAAATGTAAGATGTTGCTTATGAAAATGGTTAATAATTAATGACGGGAAATAAATTATTTTGATTCGTTTTGGTTGTCGCGCGTAAGGACATTACGCTGGTTATTTTCAGTCTATTGGAAAGCGTCATACCTATGTTTCGATTGACCAAAGAAGATGAGAAATATTATATAGTTTGGGTGAAACGAAAACGATGGAACCACTTATTTATAGAGAAATAGAAAACAGCGATACTTTCAACGCAAGTTGAATTCAGATTAACATTTTTGCTGCGTAAATGGCTACGGTTGATTATTTTTGCAATTCGATTTGCTCTACATTGTCTTTTTTTCATCGCCATTCTGAAATTGTATATGCGTGGACGTTTTCTATAACTGAATATAAATCATAGAATAATAATATAGTGTAGTTCTTTAGTTTTGAAAAGAAATACCTCCGCTCGTCAATGAGCAAACTCTAGGATATTAGTAGTCATCATGTTAACATAACGAACACCGAGAATAATATAATATAGGCACTTGAAAAGCTATTGGTGGGTTTCATAATATGCTGTATTTAAATACATAATATTATATTTATTATATGTCTATATTATTATATAACAAATACTTTTATAGTCTGTCGATACTGTCACGTACCTACTTATGTGTCAAAAAAAAAATAAATAATAATTCATATTTCAACTTGTATAGATCATAGTTAGGTACATTCAAAAAATCACACTATTCACATTTTTATTTTTATGAAAAATATATGTGGGTATAGTTGATTTTTCGGGTAAAATTTTAAATACTTTAGTATACCTACTTAATAATTATTTAGAGTTATCTTTGCAATGCTTGTAAAAAAATAGGTTCTCATAATATTTTTGTATTACTAGTTTATACTATTTGTTTAATGGTTGATTATGATTTGTTATTATCGTATCCTAACCTTGATTTTCTATTTTATTATCAAAAAAAAAAAAAAATAATTATAATAAATATCTTAAAAAAATATTATTTATTATATTTTTTATGGTTATAAAACTATTACTCTGGTTAAAAGTTCACGAGTACCTACTTAACGCCATACGTGGATTAGGGCGAAAATAGGTGTAGAAGCCTTTTTAAATTTAGCCTTGCTTTAATAACAATGGACTGACCTAAATAAATCTCTTACATTGGATACATTTAATTTTTCAAAGTTATAACATATACAAAAATATTAACATATTTTTCAATTGTTTGATAATCAATAAATTAAAAAATAATAGATATTTAGCTTATAATAAGTACAACACCATTATTATACCCTAGAAACTTTACACTCATGGTTTATTATTTCATACCTATAGGCTATATTGTGTATTAATAAATAAAACTGTAGGTATGTAATTATATTTTGATTTGAAAAATGTTTTGTACTATATCATAGACAAATTGTGAGCAATTTGTATGCAGGAAATATATTTATATTATGATTTAACCTAAGTATAGGTAGTCTTTCTGAAATATGCTGGATTTAGTGTTTACTGATGTGACAAAGATTCGTTCAATATTCATTATCATTTAGGAACATTGTCAGCATACGCAATTGTTTCTATCTATGTTCTACTGAATTACACAATTAATTAAGTACAATTACGGTTAACGTATTCAATATACAGTAGATATTGAACTGTTGTTGAATAGGTATACTTTAGTAATATGTGTCAAGTCTAGTTAACACTGAATGTGTATTTCGCGCGGTTTTTTGTATTTAACTGTACTCTCTCGTCTGTAGGTACTCAGTTGCATACTTGCACTGATGACGTATCAATATATAGTGAATGCTAACAAACCAGCGGTTTGGAGCAATAAGTATCACTATTTTAATAATCGCCCTTGACATGCAAAAAACTGGAACATGGTTAGGCTCATCTAAAATTTTGATACTTTTTTTATTTACAATGACTACGTAGGCGTCAAATCGAAAATAATAATTTAATTATCTGATTGACGGAAAATTATAGACAACTGCGTAGTATTGTTTATTTTACTTTAACATAAAATATAATATACCTACATATCTTATTTTAATTATAGCTGTCAATTTCTAAAAAAAAAAAGAACTAAAAACACATACTCAATAAAAATGTAATATTATAGTCATTCTAAAAAATACTACATTGATAGCTAGCTTAAACTAGGTACCTACTTATCTAATTTAAATTTCTGACAATGTTTAATACGTCATTACGTCATGATGAAACTACATATATAAAATACGCTATTATTTAAGTTATAAGTAGGTATGTTAGCTAAGGTCTAAAATAAATTAAAATCCTTAACATAATGTTTAATTTTTTTTTGTAGCATTCCAACTGTGTAAGGAACTATGCAGAGGAACACGTGAATCGAAGACAAGCGGCTGGGAAATCTAATATAAGCGGCATTGCGAGCATAGTTCTTCAATTACCAGCTGTACGATATTTACCCGGCGCTAAAGGTGGTACGTTTTTTGCTAGAGACAATGTTTCCAATTTCATAAATTGGTGCAGAAACGGACTTGGAGTGTTCGAGTGTCTGCTGTTTGAAACAGATGATCTTATAATGCGAAAAAATGAAAAACACGTGATCTTGTGTTTATTAGAGGTAAAATTGTATTGAACAAAAAAGTTTAAAAAAATATATAAAAATGAAGAAAAAAAATAATGGTTTTTATGGTTTTTTTTTAGGTCGCTAGACGTGGTGCTAGAGTTGGTGTACCAGCTCCGATGTTAGTACAAATGGAAAGACAGATTGATCGGGAAATCGCTGCAGATAAAAAGTATGCTCAATTTTCACAAGGAACTGACTTTAATGATGGTGACGATACAGATTTGAGTGACGGCGAAGACCTAACTGAATATGCGCCATTGCCTCAAATTGTTACTAATGATTTAAAAAGTTTGGATGAAATGGTAAGTGTGAAAATATTTAATGAATAATGAACAATATTTTATGAAAGAAGTTTGGATCGATATAGTATGTATATTATAATATAGAATTCATTGCTACTTGTTAGTTTTTACCTCATGGATACCTAACCTAAACTATACATCTATAGTCTATTCATTATAATATATACCTATTATATAATTTAAGACCTAATAATGCTCTACCTATTTAACCGTATAATGATATACTAAGTGTGTTAAACGTAGTATTAGAAAACGATTCTTCAATTTATTTTACATGTCAGAAGAACTAAAATACGAATTATTCATAATCATAATAATGTAATATTTAACCACAATTTTATATTCGTTCTACTCATTGATATAAGGTTAATATTGCAATTACTTATATATTGAGATAAGTACTGCTTGATTATATGATAAAACCACAAAAAGTATCGTAAATGTTACCTACTAAACTGAGAACTATACAATATACATTTGTTATTGTAAGGTGTCTGATAGTGTAATCACCTGTAGCTGTATGAATAATTTAATAAAGTAACGGAATTAAGCTGTGAATTATATACTGGTTGGCGGCGTAATATACAGGCAAAATTATATTATTTATTCTCAATTAAATATTGGACTAAAAGTAGGTATTTACCCTATGTATAAAGCAATAATTATTAATTAATTGGTGGAATCGAAGAATTTTTCATACCAGAAATATTTTGAAACGAGTAAAAATATCTAGAATTATGACATTAACATCGTTTATGTACAATTTTTGAAAGAATAAGTCATCATAAAGACGTGTATTGAGGCATTGGGCATTTACATAAAATTTCAACCAGTAGTACTTGAACTTACGAAGTATATTTTTATGATTACCTAATATTCTCGGACTAAACATAAAACATTACGCCCATATGAAATATTTAAATGCACGTATTATCATAAAAATTACTAGCATTGTTTATAGAGTTGAGATTAATTTTATTTGAATAAATTAGATATATTCGTACTTATTGAATACAATCAATTATTTCGAGATAACTTCATAATACTTCCTTTATATTATATGATGAAATACGTATATTTGTTTTATTCACATTTGTATTTTGTATAATGATTGAATTTATTTAGGTACATCTAAATAGACACAATACAAACACAACTATTCTGATATTTTGCTTTCAAACAGAATTAAATTACGTTTATTCAAATATTTAATCAATATTCTGGTTTACCTACGCTATAATATTATATAGCAGGTCAATATTATTTTAGCATCGAAAATCGGTGTCCAATAACATATAGTTTTATATTTTGTTTTGTTTACCGATATCATGATGATGTTCGTATAAAAATGTTGTTCCTTTACCGGCTTGAACGCCGCACATAACCTTGATTTTTATTGGACAAAAAGAAAACGTCGTGACACTGCGAATTAGTGAAAACAAAGCGTTAAGAAGTTGCCGACCTTATAGCCACCGGTGCAGCGTACCCGGGGCACAGCTAGCACGAACACAGTGGATTGTGATTGATACAACTACATCACATACAGCGGGCCCAACTTAATTAAAATTTAGTACAATGACATGAGAATAAATTCGATGCAATGCGCAGTTATAACGTTAATTAAAAAAAAAAAGAAAAGAAACATAAGTCGGCATCGCCACAAAAAGCTCAATGACAAACATTGTGCACTGCAATATTGCGTGAAAATATATTTTATCCGAACGAAATACTTTGTTGCTTAAATTGTATTTGTAGATAAAACCAATGTAGTATAATATTATCATGTGAAAAAATAATATAATACGAAACGCTAATACTGTAAAACCAGTTATTTCGGCAAACACTTCGTGGGTTGATAATCACTAGGTATTGTATAATATTCATATAGCTAATTCCTATTATTTTCTATTATAGCTTTATCTTACCATCAATGTACTATGCGTTCTTATTATTTGATGTACGATTAAAAGAGAACAAATTATAGTTCAAGTTATTACGTTATCTTAAAAATACTGATGATCATAGTAAATATTATGTTGAACAAATTAGTATAGTGATTACATGTATATTATATTAAAATTATCTCGTTTTAAATAATTTAATATATTATTTTTTTACACTAGTGTTTATCATAGTGGTAAGAAATCAATTGTAAATAGGTTACACATTATGTAGCGTAAAATTATTATGACAAAATATATACTTTTTTTTAAATTGTAATATCATAGATATTTTCTTAATACATTTATAATGAAGGTCAAAATATAGGAATAGGAAAAAATATTCAGTCTTAAAATCTGATATTTTGTAAATAATAACATAAAATGAAAGAAATTGTATATTTTCTTATTATTCATATAATATGGGTTAAACAGTGTATATCGGTTTCAACTGGAAAAAAAATTGTAAAATTATATTAGCTAGTTTGAATTGTTTAAGTACTGTTATTACTATATTATTTTTGGTCACTGATATGAAATTGAATTCACGAATTTCAGTAGAGTACTTTCTAATAACGATAATATTTTTCATATTATACTATAGGTCGCTGTGAAACATGGTAGGTACCTACATACATGTTCAGGTGCCAAATACAAATTACTGTGTTCGCCGTTCGGCGTGGTTGCCGTGCCCACAAAATCTCATCTTCTATTATTTTTTTGTGTTTTTTTTTATACATTAGCCAAACGTACGTGTAACCTTATTTTTCATTTCGTTAGGTACGGGATCTTGTGGAGAGGTGCAAGTGTCCGACCCAGTTCCCAATGATCAGAGTGTCCGAAGGAAAATACCGTATCGGCGATACTAAAGTCTTGATATTTGTCAGGGTGAGTACCTGTGTGCTGTGTATAATATAGTATATTATAATATGCAACCGTTTTTATAAAATATACTTATGTCGTTTGACTAATATATTATATTGTTGTTCTATTCGGCGTGCGTGCATAATAATATCATCCTTATATAGATACTGAGGAGTCACGTTATGGTCAGAGTGGGCGGAGGCTGGGACACACTGTCTCATTACTTGGACAAACACGACCCGTGCCGATGCAAAACTGGTAAGCCACATTTTACCTAAAGCGAAAGAAAACAAATATAATATGTAATGGGAAGAAAAACATATCGTGTCCGCTAAACAACACACCGTAAAGCCGTACGTTATTATGTGGCCGCATTTATAATATTATATACCTACGTATTAGTGTACCTACAGTTTAGATGGGCGGCAGGGAATAAAAATATAATACGTTTCCTACAAGGTCAACAGTAATAAAGTATTGGTGTAGGCCATTTGTCGGGCAATTGATTCTTGCGTAAAATGTCCCACTGGACACATTATAATATTGTGTTGTAGCGTCGTGTAGTTAGTTTTGGTCATGCGTTTGTTGTTTTATCGTTTTAAGCTTTTTTTTTTTTATTTTTTTTTATTGTTTTTCTTTTATTAATTTTACTTAAATAGCTCATCGAGCCCCGGTGTCTGCGAAACTGACGGGTGTCAGGAGCGGCGGGCCCACGTTGGAAATATCGCACGCCCAAGTACACTACGAAAGGTCAGTACTTTGTTGTATTTTATTATATTATTATGTATGTTTGTATAATACGTTTAGCATGTACCGAGTAGGATTTGCATGCAGTATATTATTATTCATAGGCATGTACAACTGCGCATTTATAATGCGGAAAGAGAAAAAACATTTAATAATCCATTTGGTTTTTTGTTCAAAACACATAAAAATCTTGTACATTTCGTTAGTAATTTTCTCCGACGGGAGCATGAGAAATATCGTGGCACTTCAAATAAACTCACTGACATAATAAAATCAGTAACGAGCGCTGACGAGTTTCAAAGTACGAGGCTATAATATATTATTATGACATCGCATTGCAGTTAGAACGAAATGCAGATAATCTTATAAGTTATATAACCAAATACGACAGTACCTATTATAAATACCACAGGGAGGTTATTTTTATTTCGAATGACGACGGCATTAGTGTTATAATTTTTTTTACTATAGTAATATTATAATTAGGACTGTGAATATAATGCATTTAACAAATATGAAGAGAGCCCTAAGAATAATAATACATAAATTCATATTGAATTTTTTTTTTAAATTTAAACTATTGAATTTTGAGTAATCGCAGTAACTTATTATGTAGTACCTACATATATAGATACTGTGTGATTTCTAAATTTCATGCTTATCACATTTTAAAGTTTAAATTATGATTTTTTGGACTTTTATGTGTAGTTAAAGACGATATTTTCAAATACTTCAATTGTTCACAACATTTAATAATATGAGTATCTTGTGGCGATACCAGCATTAGCTTTTCAAATAGGATCCTATATATTTTAATGTAAACTTTGAAACAGATGATTTTTCTGAATACTTTGACGTATTTTAATCGAAATTTGAACGACAAATGTCTGAGTTATTCTACTTTAAATGCTAAGCATATTAGTCATCTAAGTATTTGAAAATATCGTCTTTACAACTACACTTATAAATATTTTAAAAACCAGAATTGTGAATATATGCATAATTTAAGCATAAAAGTAGGTCTAGTGTGCTTAAAAAATCATCCCGTATAAAAGAGGGTATGTTGAATAATAGATTATAATATAATCTATGGTAATACATTTCATCTGACAATGGGTTTCTAAACACGTGTTAAAAAAACTTAATTTTTATAGTTTGAATATGATTTTAAATATTTTTTAATTTTATTTAAGAACAAAATATAAGCTTAGAAATCATTTGGAATTACTTGAGAAACTTTTATGAAACTGTAAATCCCTCATCCTATTTCAATTACAATTAGGAGTTATTACCTTTTTATTAGTACATACTTATAAGTTATAACACTTATAACTAATCATAAAGTTATTATCAAGTATAGCATTGCCTACACTTGAAATCAAAGAGGAGTAGCTTATGCTATTGGTATTTAAGTGGTTAAAAGTGTTAACGGTTATCACTTATCACTCAAGTACTCGACTGAAGTTTACTTATATTATCTTCAATTTTTCATTATAACCGTATACACTATACAATAACTAATAAGGAAACATAATATACTATTTGTAATAAAGTCAATACACAATTTACTGCCTTCTGAGTTTAGATTCATATAATTTTATTATTGTATTATAGCTACATATTCACAGCCCTAATATTATACAACACTGCAGCGTCTGTTTCGCCCTACAGTTCCGTACAGCAATAACATAATATTATAATGCTATATAATTTACCATATCCGTATATACATGTATTGTGTGTGTGTGTATAATATATAGATCACCGCCGAGAACACGACGCTCGTCCACGTCCAGCACGGGCAGCAGCGGTAACGGTGGTTACTCCGGCGGCCTGAGCCTGACATCCGGAGGCCTGGCCACGGCCAAGAGGGCGAGCCGCCGCCGGAGCCGATCGCCGTCCCCTCGGCCGACCGCTAAACTGAGCGCACCCGTGGATGCGGGCCGCCGGAGCAGAAGTCCCACTCCTCGACGGGCCACCGACCACTTGGCCGTGGCCAACGCGGGCTGCAGGTCCAGGTCGGTGACGCCCAGCGGGAGACGTGCACGGCGGTCCGCGTCACCTTCGTCCGCGGCCGTTAACGGCGGCGGCGAACGTCTGCTGCATGTGCCAAACGGACAGCGACAGTCCTGCAACGACCGCAGCCGTTCGCCGTCGGCGGCGCGCCAGCGAAGCGGAGTGGACGACACCCCGACGCCGAAGATATCGTTGAACTTCACGCCGGAACTGGCCGCCGAGTTGGGTGACCGGTTGCAACGATCCTCCAGAGAGTCATCCGTGGACATAGTACAGCAGCGCGAGACCGGAAAAACGGGCGACTGCGACGACGACGACTGCGACGATGACGACGACGACGACGATGATGTGACTGTGGACACGTCGTCCACGTGCCGTGTGTCGGATAACTTCCGTGGCACCGGACAGTACCACGTGCTGAACCCCATGCCCGTGACGGCCATTGGCGAGAGGCGGCACTCGACCGTCAGGGAGGAAGAGTCCGTGGTGGACACGACGCCGTTCAGCCGCGTGTCGGACAGCCTGAGGGTGGCCGCATACGATAGTCCGCCGTCGGCTGGTCGGAAAAAGTCCCAAACGGCCCGCGGGGACGTGAAGAAGTCGGAACCGGTCGGCACGGACAGCGGCTCGGAAGTGTCGGACGAGGGCTACAGGAGCCTGGGAGTGGTAGCTTCGCCGCCGTTCAACTCTAACGTGAAACACGTGCAAAAATCAAACGGTAAGCGTCATAATATTATATTATGAAAAATATCGTTATAGGTATGTCTCGTTCGTGCGAGGGACTCGCTATGCGATAATAATAATTCAAATCTATATTATAATACAAACATCGTACATTTGTCTAACCCCAAAATAACCGTTTTTTGTATTTTAACCAATTCAATCAATTTGAAAAAAAAAAACTCTAAGTTTGAGCCTTTATATGATTCATTTTGAACGTATAATGTTTATTTCCGTTTAGTGTAGACTGTACCTATATACACTATGTAGTATGTATACATTCTACACTAGATTTGATAAATGTTATACATTATTCAGTCACAATTATCTGTTTATAAACACCGTTTATAATATCATTAGCATACATTATAAATGTATAGGTACAATAATATATTGCTTTCGGATCGTTGACATTGGCATTGACGTGATGTATGTCAGAGAAAATTCTATTTTAATAATACCTATATGTACGCGTGTAACGTATCTGGGGGATTGTGTCGTTGACCTAAACGTTCATAATATTATACGAAAGAAGTTTTCGATATTTTTTAGATTGGCCCGCTATTCGCCTATAGGTATCTAAATAATAATAATAATGTTATACGATGACCTTAACGTACGTTATAAATTAATAAAACAATAAAACATGCTTAACAAATCACAATGAAAATAGTTCGGTATTGATATTCCCTTTAATCGGTACGTAGGTAATAGTTGTAATATTTTCGTCTCCGGGTCATTATATAATTATCTAACATTTTAAATTATCAAACCTTAAATTTTTTTTTTAGTATTTTTATTTTTAAACAAGAAAATATATTTAAATTCTCAGCTCAACAGACACGATGGCTAATTAACGTAACATATGTTATAATTACTCATGAGTTAGGACCACCACAAAGAGTTAATTATATGCAATAATTAGTTTTGTAATGTTACGATACAGGTAACATCCTACGCGTATAGCCACAAGCGTTTTGTCACGATTGGTAATCTCGTTTTAATATACATTTTAAATTATACTGAAATACTCATTCTTATGGGTTTATTATAGTATAGTCGCGTAATAAACGTGTAAACAATAAGTAGATTTGTATGTACATATTAATATCATACGTATGTTTTGATAAAACTGCTTTGCATTTTGGTAGAATACTTTTTCGAGTCTCGTGCATGCATTTTGAATTGCCTTGTATATACTCTTAATATAGTCGCATATACTTAGAATTATTCATAACCATAATATCATAGTATAATATCTGATTGTGGTTAAAGTTTATGAATGTAATATTATGTGAGAACTCGCAGTCGACACGAACACCAAAGGATTAAATCAGGTAGGATGGATTGCAATAATATGTTGATGAGGTGGCAGTAGAGGTACACGATGCGGTATATAGTAATGTAATAAACGTCTCCCCACCTGTACGAGGAACATCGCAGTTTACAAGCGCGGGAACATTGCAATAATAGTATTATTACATTTTACCTGGAAAATGTTATTTCGCATCTTGTTGTGATTTCTCAACGCAAAATGATTATTATTATTTAAATATTATTATTATTAGGTACTTTTTATATTTAATACTGGTAGGCATATTATTATTAAGCTGATTGAGAAATATCCGATGGTGACGACCATTCACTTACACATTAGTCTCGTCGCCGTTATCACTGTTGGCACGATATACATTTATGTATGCGTGTAATAAATTATAATGCATACCTATGTAAAATATATTATATTATTATATAGGTATCATATATTTGAGCGGTTTACGCAAGCTGGATTTATAGCTTAACTCGAATTTCAAAACTACACGAAGTCCATAAATATTCTCGTCTCGAACGCTGTCTCCAGATTTAGTCGACCAATCCCTTATAGTACCTATACATAACTGTCATGCAAACACCTTCCCACTGTCCAGACTACTGTGTCGAAACCCTACGTGGTTCAACATGTTTTCAGTTGGCTGGGCCATACATCATCACGTTTATTATATATATTATAATATGCATAATATAGGTACAATAATAATATATACATACACGCATATTCCAGCGAATAATTTAATTCACGCGCATTTGAAATGTTATCTCGCCCACATTTTGACACGCCGAGCCAAAACCACGTACGTACGCGGCGCAGCGATTTGGGTTCAGATTTTTAAGAAAAAAAAACGTTTTTCTCAACCCGTCAAAATTGCCCACGCGCGCACCATACCTGTTTGATCGGACTGCACTCCGATCACGGTGGAATAAGCAGTTGCAACAGGAATGCCGGGTGCCTTTACCTATAAATAAATGCATATACCTACGTTTTATCCTGCAGAACTGGAATCGAAGGGTGTGTAGCTCGAAGCGGTGCCGGTAAATTATATTAGTAGGTACCTATTATACTAATATATTATTACGCGTTATACGTAAATTATATTATTATTACATATTATTAAGTAGGTACGTGTACGTCTACGTAGGCACTGCCCGGCATTGGTAAATTTTCGGACGTTAAAGATATAATACTGCAACATAGTGGAATAAACGCTCATAATAGCTGTAATAGTGATTTGATTATACAATTTTTGGACGAAGAAAATTATTTTTATTTTTTTATTTGCATAACTTTTACCTCATAAAACATATTTTACATAATAGTTTCGAAATAATAGAGAAATAAGCGCATACACGATATTTAGTTTACAGTCGTTTTATACCAACATTATATTCGAAAGCGTGCGCGCTTAACATCAAACGAAAAGTGGTTTAATTGTATTTCGAGAAAAACGCGTAATGTTTAAATAATACTAAGACATCGTTGTTCGACGTTATGTGATCTTGAAAATAAGAAATAATAACTTTTACTTGTCAAATTAACAATGGAGAAAAAAGAGGGAAACGAATGAAAAGCGTAGCCAGGTCAACGTAATAATAATAATAATATATAATACAGTTTTTGAATAAACCACAAACGTAAACGATATAAAAAATAAATAAAAACCGTCGGTATAATACTTTCGTGTATTCCTTATAATGAGCATAATAATGGCACATGGTGTTTAGTCTTTGTCACCGCGCACGTATACGCGAGTTAATTGATCGCTCCGCTCGATGTCGGTTAGATATTAAAGGGTGGTAACTGATTATTTCTAATTTTTATTAGAATTTATTGTATTTTTCAATTGAAGAAAATTATGGTTTATATACCATTGACGTATATAACTGCGAGAACAGTATAAATGTATATTATACATATAGTATGTGGATGCCTCGATTGCCTCGCGGCGTAATATTGTGCAATTCAAATTCCAAGCCATATATTGGAAAGAAAAAAAATAGCTCACAAACTGATCGGGATGATCGCAGCTTTCTGTGTTTAAATAATCACCCTGTAGGCATAGCCGAGGGGACGTTGAAAACTGGAACGCAGTAGTCGAGCAGGCGAGCAGCTCGACTCGAGCTCGCGGTAATATCTATCGCAGATTAATTTTTTCAACTATCGTTCTCGTACCTACCTGCAGTGTGCATGCGCGCGCACGACGATCAAACGAATAACCCACCGGCGGCACTGCATTGGCGTTTTAATTAATTAATAATAATTATCAATCTTGTGTGATTTACGTTGCAGTCGATAGTCGATACCCTTGGGGTGGGGATTACGCTGTACCTGTAGGTATCTATTATAAATTACGGTCGTCCGAGCACGACGGCGTATTCAACACTAACCTAACCCAACTTCGCACTGACATCTCTTGCGTGCGTACACCGATTATAAATTATAATGGAATATAATGTTTTCCCGCCGTGCACGCGAATCGGCGGACGTCTGAACGTTTGGGGGCTCACGATCCGCGGAGACGGCCAAAATACGAATAGCCGCGGGGAACGGCGCAAACGACGTCGATCGAGAGACGGAATTAAAAAATAATTATATATATATACATTTTATAATTTGTTATGTTATGTACAATATCATAATAATATATATACCTACGCCACGCCGGGCGCATAATATAATACTTACACACATTTTATTATTATTATTATTATACGACTTTACCGTCCACACTGTCGGACACGCCTATACATTTTTTAACATATATTATAAAATATAATAATAATACGTATGCCGTAATCGTCACCGCGGACGCGTCTGCACGACGTCACGCTAAACCGCAGCGCGCGCACTCGTAATAGTCGTCATCGTCATTGTGTTATTATTATTTATATAGTAGTCCGCGGGACATAGTACGCGCTGCGACTGATTATTATTATGTAATAATTAAATAATGGCGAGATCCGGCGCGCATACAATATCGACGATGGTTCCTTGTGGTAAAAATACACAGTTTCCGCCCAAAGTTAAAAACAGTTGTGCAAAAAAAAAACAAGTAATAGAAAGTAGAAACGGTCATAATAATATGAAAGATACCTATAGGTATCCCGGTTTAATTGATTTCGTCGAGTAGATGAGAATGCCATCGCCGTGGATCAGCTGCTCTGTTAGACGATCTGTCGGACGATTAGGTATATGGCCAAAATACTATATAGAATTTGGCAAATCTCAAAATTTTGTAAAATGTAATACTAGTTCCTAATTACCTACCAGTTTTAATGAATAAAGTAAATTTATAGAAGGTGCCTAATAACTGTAGCAATAAATGTCTGTAATTCAAGAAATATAGGTAAAATAAACTACTAAATATTAATAATAGTATAAAGTACTGTCACACTCTATATAATAATAATAATCATATTGCACAACCCTGCGCCGACTTCAGGAGGAGGGTTCTAGGAAAAATAATACATAATATGAAATCCTTGCAAGTTATAAGACCACTTTATTATAGAATGCAATTAGGTGAGGGATAGTAATGCTATTCCCCCTAATGCGACGGTTCAAACAGAAAAAAACGTGTATGCAGAAGAATCACCTCTTACCATTAGTTAGGTTACTGGTTACAGGCGATTACAAATAGTATTGCCTAACTATTCCACGTAAATATATAGCTTATAATATGTGAAGAGTATGGTATGCTCATGCTGTGTGACGGATCTCAGGAGTGTCCTGTTTTTCAGTCAACCGTGTTTCAAAAAGGGCAAACTTGTCCCAGGGTCGAAATCATATATTTATATTATGTTTTGTACACCGAGTACCCGAGCGTATAGTATTTACGCTTGTCTCTGTTTTAAATTTTTCGCGACCTATTTACTGAACATTTTTATATAAGTGACTATTCCCCAATAGTCTTATTTAACTGTATCAGGACGTATACTAATATACCTAGTTCACAGGCTTAACCTCCCATATAATTTACATCTACCATAATATTATCATATACACCTAATCTGACTTAACCATACTTAACCTTTACCTCATCGCAGTGTGTCACCGTTATGCGTTTGGTTTCAGGCACGCCACCAGTTACTCGAGTGACGCGGCCACCTCGAAGTCGTTCGGCGGGCGGCAAGGATACGCCCAGCCCGCAACAGTCGCCGTTCCGCCGGAACCGTTCCACCACCCAGTCGTCGAGACACCAGCAGCCAACGCCAGCGCCGGCGTTCGGACGGTCGCAGACGCCGACGCCGAGCCGCCGGTCACCCGCACCGTATTCGGACGGCGGCCACCACCAACCGCCGTTTTCGACGTCGTCGACGCCGGCCACGCCGATGCTGGGCCGGAACAACACGTGGAACGCGGCCGGTGGCCGGCACTGGTCATCCAAACAGCGGCCGCAACTGTCGGCCGACACGTTCTGTCAACAAGTGGCCGACATCATCAACCGGTACGCAGTGATGGCGCCCAGTCCCCGGAAAGACTCGAAACCCGATTCGCCGATCGTCACCAGGATACCGGCGCCCGTCCAAAGGACTTGATCGTTTATCGTTGTCGTCATCGTCGTCCTCGTCGGTCGTAACGACGAGTCCGCCGCGGTTGAATCGTCACCGCGGAGGGGCTTGGTGGAGGGGAAAACCTCTTGTTTAAAAATAATAATAATAAATACCCCGTACGCTCTTTGGTTTTTCGCCCCGCTTGAGGCGAGTCCGTGGTGGTCAGCAAATATATTAACAAAATTGTATTGTTATCGAATTTGTGTGATAATATTATTGTTGTGACGCGACAATCTGCTGCTGCTCCACACCGGCACGCGATAATAATAATAGGTCTATTTATTCGGAACAACGACGATGACGATAATGACGTGACGACGAATATGATATTATTATGTTTATGTATTTAAAAAAACGTTTGATTGTTATTGCGATTACGCTATCGTTTTAAGTGTTGTTTTTTCTGCGATCGGATTGTATTATTATTTAGGTAATAATATTATCATTATCGTCGTGCGCATATTATATTTATTATTTATTGTACGTCGTTATAATATTATTATTTAGGTGCGTAAATTAAAAATATTATTTTGTTGTTATGTGTTTGTCGACGATGGCAGACGGGGAAGACAATATATTATATTATGCTTTTCTCGCGCGAACGAATGGTGCTAAAAACCGACCTTAATTAGTGTTACGATTATAATAATATATAATATTGTATAATATTATCGTCATGTGGGTACCCCTACCTACGATAATATTGCAATATTATTAAGGGTTGACACAGTGGCGAACCCGTGATTTCTTATTTTCGGAGGGGTCGTAACGGTGAAAACACTGTGCTTCTTACCCCCGTATAACGAACTCATTAAATACTCTTTAAAATAAATTATTCAGCGGTGTGTTGTACACGACCCCTTGAACTCCCTTCCACTTTTGCGTGCGTCACTGGGTTAGCGTGTGTGTATTAGTTATCATTATTATTATATTATCATTATATATTATTATTAAATATTATATTATTATTATCATTACCAACATGGTAAATTATATGTATAGCGTATCTTGTGTATATGCTTATATAATATTTATGTATATTATTACCGCTGACTGTACGATTTTTGTTAGAACACGATCTTCATAATATAGAATCTATCTATATTATAGATATGTATGTAATATATTTAAATGTTATGAATATATAATAAAAAAAGTATATACATATAGATGTGGGGTAAATTTACAATGACTAATTAATATATTATGTTTTATATTATTATAATATAGATCGGTAATTGTTTGTAATATCTATATACGTGTAGGTAAATATAATACGAATGTGTGCGCTATTGTTGATCATAGTCGTTTCAAATTGTGAACTCGTGTACCCATATGCAATGAAATATTATATAGTATTATCCTGCCGTATCGACACACATCATATTATGTATTATTACGTAATATTATATCATATAGACAATTTATTACATACATATTATTCATATACAGAGGCATTATATTCTAAATTAGCTAAATATACTAACAAAATTGTTGAGGAATTTTTTCGTTTATTTTTTATTTTACTATCATTATATATTTAAAATTTTTCTTATCATATAATTATATCATACCGTGTACGATATACGATCGTTTTTCCGCGTCCCAATATTGTTACAAGACGCACAGACTCGCACGGAGGACACCGTAAAACGCTCAGAAAGCCAGCGATTTTATGATTTTTTCTGGTAACGTTAATCAGCTGGCCGGCGGTAACGCTGTTTCAGGTACGGCTCCGACAAAACGGGTGTATATCAGGGTAAGATACGTGGTCGATTATACCTACATTCATCGCAAACGTAGTCCGTGGCACGGATATACATCTGATCTATAATACAGTTTGTCGGGCGGTCTAGGACGAATTGCCATTTTTTTTTTGTTTGCTGTCGCGTTCCTGGCCGACGCCGCCGCCGTGTTATAACCAGTTTTATGTATAGGTACACAATCGGGTATCATAGGTATACAACATTATGTACCCGCAATCACCGTGCGTAGCTCGGATGAGCGTGTTTTTTTTACCATTTCAATGTTATATTAATATATTATGCATATAGCCCGGCGTGTGTGTGTTTTTTCTATCACGAAAATACGTTAAAACTGATTTTCGCGTGTACGCGTATATACATTACTCAGTACTTAGATGCGTATACTATTATATTATGGTATTATTATAATAGGTACATCATCATATTAATATGTTATTATGTACACACATTTTGTAACGCGCACAAAGCGGCGGCGGCGATCGACAGGACCCCGACTATGAAACAGTAATAATAATAATATATTGTAACCTCCCGCATTATAATTATTTATGAACGACACGACCGACGACGACTGGTCAAAATCATATTATTGTGTTCGTATACAACTATACTCTTATTCGTGCAACAATCACGCAATTCAATCTCATGACAATAATAATAATAATTATAATAATATTATTGTATGTACACACGCCGAACGACGATGCGTTGGTCCGTCGGTCCGCCGCAGCAGCAGCCGCGAGAGGAGAGGGCAATAATTGAACGAAAAGTACGACCATATACGACGACTAAAATATATAATATAATAATATACTCTGTTTGGTCGTACGTCATATATAAGTGAAGGTACGCCGTGTTCCATATTCTACGGAGTGATCCATCAGAGACACTCTCATTCGTTATTTCAGAAAACTACACTAATGTTTTTTTTTTTTTTTTTAATTTCTGTTATACAGTGTTATCTTATGTGCTACATTTTTTGTACTATTATTTATACCTTTTTAGTATTTATCCGAAGCAGAATATTATTTGGAGTATTTCGATCTATAAATATCAAATTTTGGACAGGTGGACACGACGTATAGTATTATAGTTGTTATAAGTCGCAAGTCATAAACTACTCAACTAAAATTCGTTTTTTTTATGTATCGGAGTATTTCATAAAATATTGTTTTTTGGACAGAGATAATTAAAATTACATGTGGTCATTGCAGAAAAAAAAAAGACAAAGATAGTAAAAATCTAAAAAATATATATTTTTAACTACGTAAAACTATGTAAAAAAAAAATATGTTGATAAACGGTTGTGGGTTAGGTACATATATATAGTTTTTGAAATAACAAATGACTCACGTTAAATGGATCACCCGGTATATTATGTCGTTTACGACAAGCCTGACCTAACGAATATTAATGGACGTTTTTCGTGCTCCTCCCGTCGAGGCGAGAAACAATCCGGGAATATAATAATATTATAATTGCACAATTATTACGTTTTTTGTTTTTAAACGAAACGAGATTTATGTACTCGCGTTAATTAACGTGACGATCACATTTAAAGTTATAGTTGTGCCGCCGCTGTCCGAACACTCACGCGGGTGGGTGGTGGGTGGTCGTTCACACGTCGATTATATTACGTATAATATATTATACGAGCAAGGTTTTTCGTTTAATTTTATTCTCTGCGTATGATAATAAATGACGATTCTCGGGTTTTTTTTATTCATTATTTTTTTCACTCTCGCCGTATCCAAAAGTCGTCGTCTTCAAGACGTTTTAATAAGTCCATCGATCATCACATATTATATAATACTGCAGAGATTGTCGTCGCTCAGTGGATCGCGTGGAAATTATAATAATATTCTCGTTCGACGACGTTTCGGGTCGAGCGTTCTTCGTCTGACCACTCTGACGTTTGACGGACACTGCGATATATTATGCATACATAGGTATTAGGTAATATTTTGCAATGATTGTAATGCCATCGAATTCACCTACCGCGCTCATGTCGTGCCAAACAATATTGGAAAATAAATATTTATTGAATTTTTTTTTTTTTGTTAATTAATCACGACCGTCGTGCCGAGGAATCTTCAGTGATACCTCAAGCAACAACTATTACAGAGATTGATAGAAGTCAGTATTCGACTGAGCATACTATATATATATACACATTATACAGAAAAATGAATTCGAATTACCGCGTTTTTTAAATTCTTTAGTACGAACTTAGCTTACATATTATGATATAATAAATGTCAAACGTTTGTAGTCATTTTAAGAGATTTTACATTCTTGAAATATTGAAAATTATGTTTATTCTTTGATGTGAGGGCTATATTTTGGCCGAAAATATTAATGCAGACAGTATTTTAGACTGTAACTGAACGGCTGACAATATAGTTACACATTACACACTGTTGACTGTATATTATTGTAAAACTGCATAATATTATTATGTTTTATTATGCTATTACACTTTTTGCGCTTTGGGTTGACAATATTTGTACGCTCCCCCCCACCAAAAAAAAAAAAAATTATCCGTTTTTAGTTGTTTAGTTATTTATGAAAATTTTGTTAAAAACACAGATAATGATGATACATTATTTTAATTATTGTAAAAATGTATGGGTCCTCAGGAAACAATATAATATATATATATATTTTTTTTTTTATTAAAAATAAAGTCTTCGACAGCGGAGGTCATTAGTCTGCAAATGTTTACATTGGTAGGTTAAAAGAAATTTGGTAGCTTAGAAATAGTAATACATTATTATATACATAGTAAACAAGAAAGCGGAAAAAAAAACAGGAGTATTTACAGATTGCTTATAATAAGTTGGATAGTTTGATGGCATTAAAAAAGTTGAAGATAGCATCGGTGTTGGTTTCCCCGAGTGCTTCTACGATGTTGAAGGGGTAGTTTAAGATGCTTCGTTCGTTGTTGTACTTGGCACAGCTGAATGTGAGATATTCAATTGTCAGTGGTAGGTTACATTGATGGCAGGTCGGATGTTCTTCATGGTTGAAAAGGAAAGAATGGTTGAGATGTGTATGGCCAATTCTAGCTCTAGTTGTGACAATAGACAGAGCTGTGTTTATGGGGGATAGCCATTTCTGTATGGTTTTTTTTTTTATATTTTTAAATTTGTTATCAGAGGTACTGTCCAATTGTGATTATCACTGTTGGTTTGAGATTAGGTTAATTATTCTTGATACTTGATAGGTCTTTATATGGTAGCGAATTTATAACGGTTGATTCAGCGAATGATATAGCTTGGATTGCTAATAGGTTGACTTCTTCGATGCTCGGAATACTGGTACGGTCCATACCATTTATAACAAAAGAAATAAAAAAACGCGGAAAACTGGTACTATTCAAAATTTAATTTTCAGGTGTCCTAAAATATTTATAATGTTTATAATATAATTTTGATAAACCACCATCGTCAACAAGTTAAATTTAAATAATACTTAATACAAAAAAAAATATATGGTTAGGTTAGTGTAGTTATGGTTATCGCATTATTTCGTGTTTTCCCATCGATCGTCGGTAAAATAAAATTAAAAATTCTTCGTTGCCTTTGATACCAGTATGTGACGGGACCCACATGAACTCTAAATAATATATTATATACCTGCCGGGCTACAGTGTTGTGCACAGATAATTGAAAAACAAAAAAATTATCTAAATAAAAAGGAGGTTATCTTATCTTTAAAAACAGACAATTATACAGTTTTTAGGTTTTCTAAGACTTTATAAATTAAATCATAATGTATACCTACATATATTTATAATTTTTTAGTTAATATAATTTATTATATTTTATAAAAATACAATATAGATTAAATTAATAAATTTGGATAAAAAAAAAGGAACGTTTCATGCATATTAATATATTGAACATTTTAAATTCCCTGGACACTTAATTTTATTGTTTAATGAAATAATGACTTTTTTTGACAAAAATTGATTTATTGCAAAAAAACAATAATCAATGTAGATGATTATATCTATAAAAATTTACTATTTACTTTGTTTGATTTTAGACATACTAACATTCAAAATTATTACGCAGTTTGGACGATGCCCTGTAAACTAATTGTGGCATATGGAGCGCGTTGTTTTAAATTTCAAATAAGTATTAAAAGTTATAGAAAAAAGGAAAAAATCAAGTGAAATGAATACCTAAAAATATTATCTATTATCTAATAATCTGCAGATAATCAAATAACAGTTTATTTATCCAGATAATGCACAGCACAGCTACCAGGCCACCTCTGTTATGCGGTTCTATCTTCTATGTGTATCATTGTAATATTATATCCTATATAGTCAGTCGTATAATATGGTTTGGTTTATACGAAATTCGAACCCACGACGGTTTTTCAATTCAAAACGTTTGCCCACATATATTAGCATTTCGTTGGTTTTTTTTTAAATATTACCATCATTTTTTATAATATCCAGAATAGAATATTAGACAACATTATTATTTTAACGAGTTATGCACATGCGATCGACACGCGTGCTCACGCGAATACTTATTATTATATATTATTAGGTATGTATTCTGCACTATTATTTATGCGAATGCGAGCAAAAATTCTATACTGTCGCCATTCGTCATACGATCGATAAAAAATATGTATATTTTACCTCACTACCGGTGTTTAAGTGGCCGTCGTGTGCTGACTTACGAATGAAAACATATTTTACGAATATTATCAATTCCCGTGATATTCGTACTATTCATAATATTCCTATATAATATTATAATAATATCATCGCGCGTATTCGCACAATCGATAAAACCGTAATAATATCGTAAATAATGTGCTGTGTTGTCTGTGCGATGACTCAGTGTGTTATATTGTTTTGACGACCATTACCACGGTGGCCTATATAAGGCTATAAATTATGATAATGATAATAATGTATAGAAATATTATATAATATATTTTATTATACATACAAATATATAATAATCATCGCCTCGGACTTGTACCACGACGGCGACCGAAGTGATCGTATCGACGATTTGGTACCGAACAACTCGAACATAATACAACATCATAATTCATAATATAATAATAATGTCATTCTATATACACATTACACATTATTATTATTTGATATTATTACTGTATAATAATAATAACAGCCACAGTACGCTGTGCGACGCCTCGTAAACGCTGGATAGTCATTATCCGCGACTGACGACGAGACCTTGTTGTCCCATATCCGGCCACACGTGTGTTTTTATTTAGCGGCCGATATGGTCACAGATTCGTTCTGTACGCACACGATAATAACAATATGTCCGTTTAATAGCTGTTATTATTGTAACGCGTTCAAAGTCACTACAATATAATATCGTGTGTATATTATTATAATACTACGACGACGACGTCTGCTATGCAGTTGCAGCAGGGGCGACAGGAGGACACGTCGAGACGAAAACGGCCGAGCCGGTGGAATAATGAATATAACGCGAAGCTATTTAAACGTATATATTATGTAAATCTCCATTCGTTTGTATACATCAGCACACGCCCGTGTAGTTATTAACACGTTTAAATACTTAAACGGCTCTCTTTCTCTTTCCCGATCGTCTCGTCTCTGTAATTTTACGTATGTTCGCTCCCTCGCTCTGCGGCGGCCACCAACTCAACCGTCTCGAGACGAACTCGTCGAAAACGCTCAGCGTGCACATTGCAAGGGTCGCGTTCTATTACTGTACAACTGCACCGGTGTGTATAATATATTTACGGTCGTGTAAGAATATACCGAAGACAGCAGTGCGTGGTGTTTTTTTTTATCCGTTGTCCATTCGTAGGAAGTTCTATAGGATATTGTATTTGTATAATATCGTTATACTGCGCGACGGAAACATTCTACTAGAGACTGAAAATATGAGATAGAAAATTTTCTCGCGGAAAATCGATCGTATTCAAAATGTGGTTTCGGTTTCATTTCATCGCCGAAACCTATATAGGCATAGAAAATATTCATATAGCTCGTCACATATCATATTATATTGTTATAATCTGGGTCTTCCGCCATACATTCATAAGCAATTGATAAAGTTTTTACTATTTTTAAACCGTGTTCCTATGTATACGGAGACATGTAGTGCTATATAGATTATACATATATTACATAGTCGTGGCCATTTGAAGTAGGTATAATGTATATAATACCTACGCGTCACGGGCATGTCATAACTCGCTTGCATGGAAAGGAGTCTAAATCATAATATCGTTCGTCGAGAATTACAATATTATTTATACATATACGTATCCAAAGTATCGTTTTAATATGACTCTACTTATGGAGAAAAAAGAATCTGGTTTCGTTGACCATGATTATACAGACGTAATATTCAGTAGGTATTGTTCAACCTTCATATTATATTATTTCAAAACAGGAACTACCTATATAATATATAAGCTTAGAGACATAATAAATTAGTAAAATATTGTTTCGACATTTCGATGATTTTTTTTCGATTTCATTTACATATCATTATATTACACTATACATAGTCGTTGACGCCATCAACCGATACATCAAGTGTTATAACTATTATAATAATATATAGGAGGAGTTCAACAGTCGAGAGTTGTTGAAACGTCATAATTTATGCAGTCCAGCCAAAAACGATTTGAAAAAAACGATTATAAATTATAATACAATATATTATCATAATATATTTACAGATGTTTACTATATAGGTATAATGTGTGTAATTGTATACAGGGTGATTAACCTAGCGCAGATTTTTCTAAAATAATGCATTTATTCAAAATCTGATTTAAATATAGGTACCCAACTACCATATTTGCAAGTTCTTGAGACTTTTTGTACTGCTTAAGGAGTGTCCTATGAAGATACAAACTTCTATTTTTTAAATCAGAACTTCCATTTACTACTGTAAATTATTTAAAGGAATATTTTTTACGATAGACAACGTATCAAAATCAGAATTCGAACGACTAGTTTTTTGAGTTATTTAATTTAATATTATATAATAGGTGTTAGCTATTAAATAATAGATCTATAAATAGGATAATAGATCCACCATAATGAGTTTGGAAGATCGGAGCTAGGTCAGTTCAATATTTTATTAATTAATATTAACATACAACATTTATAATTTATAAAAATGGTCCAAGTTTAATAAACACTATAATAACACTATTGAATATTGATATACGATATTTGGCACATCTATTTTATATTTTTATTAAACCGTTTTAAAGTAACGGAAAAACGATTATTTTGAACTAGGGAAGTAATTCAAACAATTATTCACTAAATTATTTACAGTAAAAAAGAGGGGGACTTATTTAAAAAGTAGAAGTTTGTATCATCACAGAATACTCCTTAAGTAGTACAAAAATCTCAAGGATTTGAAATTATTGACTTTAAGAATATTAAAAAATTCTAAAAATCAGAATAAATTTGAATAAATAAAAAATAGGGGTGAGATTTTTTTTTTATTAAGAATAAGGCTTCGACATCGGTGGTCATTAGCCTGAAAAGGTTTACAATGGTAGATTAAGATTAGAAATATTGATAAAGTCTTATGTACATAGTAACATGAAAATTAAACAAAATTAGTAGATAAATAAAATAAAATAGTAGTGTTAAATAAATAGGTAAAACAGTAGTATTTGCAGATTTTTATAGTAGGTTGGATACTTTGATGGCATTAAAAAAGTTAACGCAACGTAGACATCAAACAAATATTATATGACCTCAAACCTAATATTTTATGTTTCCAAGAAACTAATTTAAAACATACGAGTACACAGTCAAGTCAAATTAAGGATTACAATGGATATTTCAAAAACCGAGTAAACCCAGGCAGAGCAGGGGTGAGATTGTTTGGTGAATTTCTAAATTACTCTGAATATTATGTAGAAATGTATTTCAGTATAATATATACCATGATAAAATTGTTGTTTTATAAAACTTACAATACTTAGAGAAGTAAAATAGTTTCGATAAACGTGCATTGGGATTGGGCACGCAATCGACGAAAAAGATTGGAGTGTTGTAGGGTGGATTTCCGTGGAGTGGACCTTCCCCTCTCAGAGCTCCACGGAGGAATGGCGTAAAAACCTTATGTGTTTGGGCATTAAAGTATATTGCGTAATAGCAACATTTACCTGCAGAACGAATGGCGTTCACGAGTGTTTTGGACGGTAAGCCATTTCACTGCCTACGTTAATATTGTCGTGGTAGGTACCTACCTATATTAAATTTAATAAAATACAAACTGATAAATGGTACAAGCTGGGCACTAAAGTGGTGGTGAAAAACAATAATAAGGAACCGAAATCCACTTTGTACGTGCTGCACGTGCAGCCTCTGTTCATGAGAACGCCCCTGAACCGAATTTCTCAAAATATATATCATTATGTTTTCCGTGAAATATACCTACCCACAAAGTGAATTGCTCGGGTCTTACGCAATGAAAAAAAAAATGTTGCACAAATTTTTGCACTCGAAACGACCTACGTGCACTCCAAGAATACATATTTTAATTCATAAGTATGGTATTATAGACAATAGCGCGTATATTGATAATATTATTTTATTTTCAGATTGTGACCATTTTCGTTGGTATAGACATTACGAACGATGTAATATAAATAGATTTACGTAAATAAGGTCAGGGAGTTATAATAATATTTTTCCGAATTAACAACTCAAATTACAATGAATATGTATATCAAGGTTTTTTTTATTATAGTTATTACCTATACCCATACCGAATCATAGACGTCGCGTTATATAATGGGTACATTATTATATTTTATTTCACCCAAAAAAAAATAATAAAATAAAATAAACATTTAAAAGAGAAGAGACCAACGAGAAAATGGCATAGCATTACAACAGGTCGAGTGAAGCAGAAGTTAAAATTTAATCAACATGGTGGCCCCAGATATATAAAAATACTATATATTATAGATATAGCCGACTTCGGTATTATTATTGTTGCCAATAAAATGGCTGCCATCGTTATCTAAGAGGTGAATATATATGTTGTATTGTATTGATAAGTAACGACGTTACATGTGGGGTTATGAATTTATGGTATGTATATATTTAATCGCTATTTATACAAACTAGTATCTCATCACCTACGGTACCAGTTTAATTTGTAAAGAGTCACCGCTCTTAGGTAACGATTGACGGCCATTTTGGTGGAGATATTATTTTATATTTATGGACTCTATATAGCAGTCGGCTATTTAGTATTTTTTATATATCTGTGATGATGGTATAAATCTTAATATTTCAACGAATCCATATATTAAAATATATAATGTATGGGCATAAACGCGGGGTATACTTATATTATATCAGATATAATATTATAATATACACACATGGGATCGAGTGATCGGAAATTCGTGTTATAAAAACGGTGTAAATTGCATAATAATAGGTATATAAGATTCCCCCTCAAGTGAATTATTAATTTATCGTTACTGCGGTTCGTAAACTAACTTTACTAACTATATTAATATAAATCCTACAAACTACAACTATACAACTGCTATAGCTGTAGTTATAATAATAACTGGAGCGTCGTGTAATTACTCTCATCGGGAGGAGGCAAGTAGCAGCCATATGCGTACTTACTACAACTTATACTACTATACTATTATTAACATTAATATTTACACTATGTGGACCGACGACGAGCGTGTGTGCTTATAATGCGTGGTGTGTATTATGAGTTATGACGTATATATAGGTATCCGATATAATATGTGTACAGTATGATACTCGGCTACTCTCGTTGTTATAACGTCCGGAAATGGAAGACACGAGAGAGCACTTTCCGACGGGAAATAACTTATTTACTTGTACACACGGGCGAGCCTGCAGACGTCAACTACGACTACAACCGCGCTGGGAGTGTCGGGCGAAAACAACTCAAACACTTAAGGATTTTCAGTAGTTTTCCGTTACTGTTGCCGTACAATATAAATAATATAATATACCACGACTGGGTTACCTTATTATCTCGTTTTTCCTGTGTCAGGTATATATACGGTGGTATGGCTAAAGGCGTAGGCTCACTCTGTATAATAATATGCTCGTACAATGTACACCTAATGTTTTTAAATTTATGTATAGTTTGACCGCTCGGCGACGTTTTCGCACTCTTTTATTGTTTTGGAGACGTTGACAAGACGTCTCCAGCTCCGCCGCCGCCGTTACGCCAGTCTCATTAATATATTATTATTATTTAGTGTCAAACGGTACACATGTCACATATTATAATATACAATATACCCGGTTGCCTACCTGTATAGAATATTATAATAATATAGTAAATGGTAAGTTTTCACTTTTCCGCTTTACAATCGATTTACGACCGTTGACTATATACAATGTTATTACTATTATTGTTGCTATATAATATAATATTATATTATGTATCCACCGTGGTCTGTGGCCCGTCACCTGTACACACGTCACGCGGAGCAATCGATACGGTGACCTCATTATTAATAACAATAATAATAATAATATTTTTTAGGAGACACTCGAAAGTGGTCGATACAACGAATTCGTCATTCCGTGGACACGCAAGTACGTATTAAGGTAGAGGAGAATTTTTGAGTTAGAAACATCATATTGTACCTAGTGTAGACATTAAACGGAGGAGTGGTCGTATAAGTTTACTTATGCGATCATGATGGACGGTGATCATAATATTATAGGTGTACAGAATATTATAACGGCCGGAATATATAATAATATATAGCATCCTGCAGCAGACGTTGCTCCCTATTTTTTGTTTTTTTTTTTTTTAGCTGTTATTGGTTTTCGTTCGCATGATTTACGCGTTATATTCGTTTCCGTTTTGGGTAGGTATATACGGTCCGACGCGCGAAGTGACGTTTTTACGAACCTCTGCTGCTATAATATGTGCACGTACTAAATTATAATATTACATCCACCATCATGCACGCGATCCTAGTTATTTGCTAATAGAACATATTTTCGTGTGAAAGTACTGTTAACGAAAAACGATTTTGATTTAGTATAAGCAACAGAAGGATACCGACTACGTCATATTATGAAGTATGGACTATATTACATTATACGATCACAAGTCATATACCTATATAAACCTAATATATATTATGATATACGATAGCCGACTACTGTTCTCTACTTATCCGTATTTTCAAGATTGAAAGAAGAAAAATCATCCGTTAAAATATTACTTAACAATAAATAAGTTCGTGCAGAGTGCAGTTCTTGTGGAGATAGTTTTTCTCTAATAGTACCTACACTACCTAATCAGACTGTATATTATTATATACAAAATTATATAATATATAGTAACACCGGAAAACTGTCTTTTTTTTTTGAAACGAAGTTTCTTTTTGTGTTTTTTGGGGGGGAGGGGGATTTGTTTAGGTGTGATGCGAACAGATATTATACCCTCGTGGACTTTATAAATATTTAATTTACGTCCTATAAACTGTAAATAGCACAGACATAATATAATATGAATAATTCAGTTACTAGTTATATAGGTATTAGGTAGTAATAATAATTATAGGTAGGTAATGATAAATTGTATTGTTTGTTATGAATTCATAAACCGATGATGGTGATAGCTATAATAAGACTGTTCAAACGTCAACAACCACCGAAATAGACCATAATATTATTATATACGCTGGTTTGTGAACAGCATTACTGTTTATCATAGTATCATGATTATCTACTCACCAGCTTGTGAAAAAGTTACTTATAGAATGGTCCAAAAAAATAACTATCACCGATTCTATAAACAAACTACATAGCAAACAAGGGGAAAAATCCCAGTCCCTAGAACCGTAAAGGGAGCCCTTCGCATCGCTCACCTCATTAGTCATTAGTGACGTCACTATAGAATAATGACTAGGTAGTAAAAAATCGATGTAATAGCTATACATATTTACTACCCCTCGAAAGTATAGTACTTGGCGTCTTACGAGTCTACATGAGGAGACGCGGAGTACATGACGTGTATGATAATAGCTGTATATTGACGTTCCTTATATTTCCCCCCCACACGGTCCCACAGACTTCAAACTGGTAAAAACATTTTGCAATTTTTATGCAATTAATTGCATGTCTCGCCTAAAAATTTGCATTTTATCGTGGGTCCAAAATACTTATGGGGTGAGGTTGTAAAATGTTGATACCAGTTTGAATTCTGTGGGACCATGTGGGGGGGGGGGGGTGGAAACTTCACGAAGTTGTATATTGTATTAGCTTAAAATGCATCCATAGTAGAGAAACGAACCTATAGGGTCGCAATCCTTCGGCTTTAAAAATCTTGAAGCTCACCTTTGTAGTGGGGAGGCGGTTTCTTAAGCGTCTAGTTTTTAGATTTGTTTTTGTCCCGAAATCACATACAGCTGATATAGGGGTGAAAGTGGCACAATGGACGCAGCTGCAATTGAATGGTTAAGAAACTTCCAGTTCTGTTATATTAAGAGTATAATATACGTACCTATACTTCAGTCTTGAAATGATTATTGTTTTTCGAGTGCTGAAATTTTTGTAAGATTCTGAAATAATAAAATAAAATAAATTACGTTTGTATACAAATAAAAAAATAGCATACCAAACTATGGTGTATAATATAAACAATCTTATTCTATAAATTATAATATACATATACTTGTGTGGTCGTTAATTATTCACCGTTAAATAGTAATTGAATATTAAAATACATAAACACAAAATCATAATAATATTATGACATACCTACCTACCTACTTACCTGCCTACTGTAGTCTTTAATTAATATGGACAGTCGTCTAATGGATCATAACGGCTAATTAACAGTACTTATGTAAATAATTTAATAATGTTATAATAATAAACTATGTAGGTACTTTACTTTTTAACAATAATATCATAATTCCAAACTCAATATTAGAAGAACCTGTTTTCAGTTATCAAGTCTGAAGGCGTTAATTTGTTATTATTTTAAATTATTGTATTGCATACAAATAACCAGTTTTGCTGTTTTATTATTTATTTTAGCCTAGGTAATAGGTATACAGAATGATAATTTTATCATTGTTTAGTTTTAGCCACGAATGAAGATATACTATATAATTAAGGTAGGTATTTATATATTTTAGCAATAACATTTTCAAAGAGTTCTAGTTCAATTTTGTCATGGAATTTTAAACTTTCGATTACCTTTTTTCAATTAGAAAATTAAATTGTAATTATTATTATTTATTAGAAAGTACCTATAGTCTATAGGTAGATGAGTAAGGTAGAACAATTTCGAGAAACGTCTTTAGCTGTTCCTTTATTCGTGTTATCTTAAATTTAAAGACCTAAAAGATTATTTTGGATAGGTATAGTACTATGGTATAAAAAAAGCTTTAGAGATTCAATAATAGCTAATATAAAATGCATTATTAAAATGTAATTAGGAAAATGTTGGCCATTGATAAAATGAACACTCTGTATATTATAAGTACCTCAATATTTTAAATACATGATTGTGCAACTATTATGTTAAAATAAATTATAGATTGATTCGCATATTCAAATACATAATATCTTTATTCTTTATGCTGTAAACCGTTTAATATGACCTCGGAAAAATGGTCTTATTAACCGATATGCGTTGTATTAAAGGTATGATAATAACATTTTTTTTGTGGGGAATTTTTTAAATTGGTCATTAAAACCTTATAATTGGTCATATAAAATCATATTAAATGATTTCTACTGTATTTTTTTCCCTGTAATTCGACGTGACGTAGTTGATTTACTTGCTTTATCGTTTATATACATTGTTAAATTCAATAACGAGTTTATAATATATTTTTATAACCGATGGACCTCTATAATCGTCAAAAAATGTAAATTTGTACAGATAATTATACATTTTTCAAAAAAAAAAAAACGTTATAGCTAGGAAACAAATAATTACGTGATGTTATAGAGTGCATATAGCGAAGTTCTCTGAAAACTATATAATATAATAATAATATACACTTTTTAATGCAATAACAATGAGTACGATGATGAATATTAATATCACTTACAAAAGTACACTGCAGTAACGCGCCCGCCTGTTGTTAATTGTATAGGCAGTAGTGAGTTTTCACAATTAGATGTAATAATATTATTACGATGAAAAAAATGAAAATTATGATGAAAGCAATTTCTCACGCGGGCTCACACATATAATAATGATAATATTATAACCTATTTAATATATTATAATAGTGTTAAATGTATTATGGAATAAGCTCGGATTGAATATAACGCTTAAAATGTGTATAACAACAGGATGTAATAATATCAGAGAGGTAAAAAATAAAGTGAAAAAACTCGTTATAAACTAAACCGTGGATTTTCAAACTCGTCGTTTGCTTCCTCACGATAACTTCCGCGCAGTGCAGATAGGGTCTGCCCGTATTTGTATGCCTAATGCCTATATAAGTGCATGCACTTGACGTGAATCGTTTTCAACTAAAATCTCAAAGGGTGTGTAAAACATAATAATAATATCATCACAATGCCATCGTATAGTAGATAATACTGTTTATAATATGTAATATGTATGTAGAACTATAGTACCTCAGTGCCGAAACTTGGTAAATATATTTGAAGGTAAAATCTTTGCTCGCTTAATGTTTTATACATTAAACTCATATTATACATATATACGTATAAGTCATAACCATTATAAGTGATATTTTTTTTAAAGAATATAGAATATGAATAATTATAGGTAATATATTACTAGCTGACTCGGGATTCAGCAATGCTTTGTTATTGCTAGGTTTTTGTGAATGCTCAACTCCTTTTGGGTGTAACACGCTGTGGAAGCAATGTCTTTTTAAGTGAAAATTATATTATATTTTAATTTATAGCCATCCCGACCGGCGTTGTCCATGAGATTCGCTTGTGTTTATGTGAGCAGTATATTACCAGGTAGGCTAACCTAACCCGGCGTGGTGTATACGTGTAGAATTTAACTCTAAATTTCCTATCAAAAATGCAAAACATTGGTCCACCGAAATAGTGGTTTTCATCTTCTTCCCCAAAGTCTAATCTATCTCTCTATCAAATTGCATTGCAATCGGATGAACGGTTTAGGACGTATGTAGGTACAAACATTTTTTTTTGTCTTTTTTATAATATATATTATATTATAAGCCATAAGGTGTAACAGGACTATTTAACAAATTGCCATTACAAACTTTACTATATTTGTCAAATAGTCCCGTTACACCCTGTATAGAAGGTAGATTAAACTTGTAATATACTTAAAAATATATACTTTTATTTTATAATAATAATAATTGGTATAGGTATTACATTTTTTAACTAATGCAATATTGTTTTAGAAAGGGAATTTATTTCAAAAAGTTCTATAATATAGATATTATAAAATATAGGTAGGTACCGATAGTAGTTATGCATGGATAAGCATTTATGCAGGTGGGCACCGGCTACAACTCTGCAGCTATCGGCCGGAGAAAATAATGGATTTTCCGCCTCAATATATACGACCACGGCGGCGGCAGTCTAGACACGCGGCGCGCAAAGAGAGGTACGGGTAGCAGGTACGATATTTATGTTATGCACGCGTATATAGTCTCGAAATTCGCAAGTTGAGTCACCGGCGTCGGGCGACTCCGACGCCTATACACATAAAAACTTACAATATAATATATAAGTGCCTAATGTATATACTGTTGCGGTGCTGCACTATATATTTGTAATAGGTGGGTAGGTCGTAAGTCTCACGATATATTGTACGCTGAGCGTACCTATATATAGTGATATATGTAAAGTATCATTATAATATTGTACTCGCCACTCGCACGACGTAGGTATCGCGTGCACTGCTGTTTTTTTATATATTTTTTTTTCGCGTAATTACTCTCTGCTCAAACGCACACACACACACACACACACACACACGGTGACGGTGTAATTTTTTGCCTACACCGTATATTATAGTCGAAATCACAAATACACTCACCGCGACACACACACGCGCACGCAATACGTCGGAAAAATAATGTCGCGGCGAGGTCGTTGACGCGTTCGGGGATGTGGCTGTTGGGGGGGGGGATGAGTAGGGACGAGTTTCCACATTATGCTGCAGATAATAATAATATTATAATACATGATAGTAGAATGATAATAATAACAACAACAACAACAACAATATCGTTTCGGGCCGCAATATACGCGTCTCCGGTTTTTGCGACATAGCCGGGATATAATGTATGCGCTCAAGTTTTTTACATTCTACTATAATATTATACGACGTACTCGTTATAATAATATAATATAAGTAGAGAGGTACACGTGTTATCGTAGGCACGCCGCCGTATTTCGACGACGATCGTTTGTCAGGTCGGCGATCCTTATCATAGCTATACATAATATTATTATGATACTGTTGCGCGGTGCCGCCCGCGAAGAGGGCCGTGTGCAATATGTACGAACAAAATACCGCTCGTAGACATGTTATAACTATAGTAACGACATCATATCGCAATATATTATATGTACACGCGGTATCTATATAATATTATGTATATTATAATAATGAAGTATAGCATATTATCTGCCCAATTTTATCATTATTATTTATTACGCGTATACTGCTGCAGAGCTTGCGCAAAGGAGCAGTTGTTCTACAATTTACCAATGCGGTCAGTTTAATAAATTTAAACGGGCTGCAGATGAAAATATTTTAATCAGTATACCTATGAAATACGTGAAATATTTGTGAGATTAATCAGTACACCTAAAATATGTCTACAATAATTTGTGAAATCAATGTAAATTCAAGTTCAAAACAATTTCATAAAAAAATGTTCAACTTTTGTTGTACCTGTCTACGTAACTAACCATGTAAATAGAAATAAACATATAAAATAGGAAAATAGACAATCGTATATTAAAAATATAGTACTTACCTGAGTGATGTTGTTAGGTATAAATGTATAATATTGCACATTTGCACCTAATTCATCGTACTACATTACTAAATCTTATATAATATGACATTAAAAATTAACTAATAAAGAATAGTAAACAAATTAAAGGTAATTTATAAATATAATATATATATATTAAAATGCATCTGTGTATATTCAATATATTTCTAGCTATCAACGTAAATGCTATCAATCAATCGTCATTATTCCAATTTCCATTTCACGAATCACATTGCTATCTAATTGTATATATCAATTAATATGGCGTACCTATTCAACATCGTAATTTAATCACTATTTTTGACACAAAAATGAATCTTAGAGGGCTTGTAAAAACCCTAAGTGCTTCAAAACATTTTCCAAATGATTGTATTATACCTACTATTAAGTTTGCTATGATTGCTGCAGCTAAACTGTTTAATTAGTGCTAGTAACTCATTAAAATCACCATTAAGCTCAACTACATGACTGTTTGAACATACAATTTGTACTTACACATCAATTATAATACACTTACGTCCTACACCCTTATACGGTTGGGATCCTATAGAGATACAGTTCATCAATTATTACATACAAATAAACATGGAATTATTTTAAAGGTGTCTTTCTCGAAAAATCAGACCAAATGTAATTAACGTAGTAAAGAAGCCCTAAACCTTTTTTTAAGTCTTAATCTGTAATATTCTAATATCATAATTTATAAAATAATATATTAGGTATTAAAATATGTAGGTAGGTACCTATGGCTATAGTATAATCTTTGTGGTTTTGTGTTAGCTGCGGCAGATCTTTGAGCGAGCTCCAAAAAATGCTCAAAAATATGACGGGCAGTTTAAAAAAAAATTCTTAACTCAAGCTCCGACGTTTAGTAGATTTAGTGCGTGTATATAATAATTTAATAATATTATTTAGGTACCTATATAATAAATAATAATGATATATAATAATAAGTACGCGCGGTACTACAAAGTCGTTATTCCTTCCATGTATACTCATATTATTATAATGCTCGTCGTTCAATATTATTCCTCCTTCGAGGGTGTACCGCTACCAACGTGTGCGATTGTAATAATAATAACATCATAATATACGAGATAGGTACAATATACAGCACACCGCTGCGGCGTACCTACCTACTAATAAAAATCGTGCGATTTCATTTTTTTTTTTTGTATGATTTTTCCCCGCGAGACTGAAGTATCATAATTTACAGCACAATAATAAAGTAGTACGTTCGCACGAGCGTGTAGTAATATCTCCAAAGACGACACGACGTATACCACACTCATGCGTCGTAAATCACCGGGGGCCCTAGGACCGAATGATGTCTTCAGAGTTATCTGAACCGAATCGCGAGCTCGGTACATGCCATTATAATTGCCGTGTTGCGAAACACCGTGACAATATTATTTTAATTCGTAATTGATTTATAATATACCCCGGACGAACGACCGGCGATTCATCTTAATTTAACGTAATATACCAAGGTATACTATATTGTATTTTCGTGTATTGTCCGAGTAAGTCGTCCGCAACCGCGCGTATTACACATTATATATTATATACCTACCTACCTACGATGACCTACCGTTTTCATGTTTTATTTGTATATTGTTATATAATAGCTATAGGTATAGGTATAATATCTAAATATTTTATTTTTTGCTCGGTGGCGGTCGGCGGAGACAGCAGTAGGTAGGTATTACACTTGTGTAGTAAAACGAAAATGTGCTTCGAGAAAAAAAAACGATGTATAATAGGTACCTATATATTATAATATTATATAATAATAATATGTACGCGAGAGTTAGCAACATTTCGTTGAATCTACAGTGGTACGAAACGAGAATTCTGTCTCGTCTCCCTGTGTATTTGTTTGGAAACAATTTTTCTCGATGGTTTGCAGACGCAAGAACGCTCTGCCGGCGCCCCGGGCTGAGCTGAATGGACTGGCGGGACTTGTGTAGAACAATTTGTTTGAAATTTAATTGAAAAAATTCTACCCACAATAGTTGAGTGCGTACCTTATACCTATATACTAAAACTAAACTCATCAGTCACCAGTGGTTTTCTGGAATCGAAGGCCCGAGGCGGATACCACAGTCGTTGCACTTCTGGTCATTTAAACTGTGTATAATATAGTACATTATTTTACGAAGTATAAACCAACAAATAATAGCAAAACATTATAATATATACATTTTATTTAAGCATAATTTAGTTGTGAGAATTTAATCTTTCAATTGTTTTATTAGTCGTTTACGTATATGTACACCAAACAGGGGCGTATATAGGATTTTCTTGAGGAGGGGGATATCAAAATTTGTTTAGTGCTGTTGCAACTTTTTGTTAGTTACTCCATGTAAGGTATATAATAATAATAAATGTTGTGTAATGTCACTCACATGCCCACAGGATAACAAAATTATAAATAACAACAGTACTGCAGCAGTTTGTACTTTATACATGGAAAAAAATGGGTAAGGGAGGGGATCTATCCCCCATATCCCCCCCATAAATACGTCACTGACACCAAAAACACATCCACAGTTGTTGCGCACCGCAGGTCCTGTACGACTTATATAAACAAACAAAATATAATAGCAAAATATTATAATAAATACAAGTTTATTAAATCATAATAGTTGTGAGAATTTAATTTTTCAATTGTTTTATAAGTCGATTACGGTTACACAAAAAACAAATACTAGAGTGGAAAATTAGTTAGAATAAATAATTGGCTTAATTATATAATAACTGTGTTCATTTCAGTTTATTATATAGGTAGGTGAAATTTCGCCAAGATAAATAATAGTATTATAATATTATGATAGTGTAGCAATTATGGCGTTTTGCAGGATGAGTTAGATTCATTACGTATTTGAGTTACAGGTTTTATTAAAAATTAGAATGTAGAAAGATTGGTTTAATAATTGTATATAATATTTTGTAATAAGGTCAAGTTACAAGAATTTTTTTAAGTTTATACTCAGAAATTTTTTAATAATGTATACTTTATAAAATACAATTTGTATATTAACTTTTGGTTAAAGCTAATAAAATTAATAAAAATAAGATTACTATTTATTCGTGAACTGAGTAAAACATATGATACAATATGTTTAAAGTGAAAAAAATACATCAACTATAAAATCAAAATTTAAAAAAAGTTTAAATATATTTATTATCAGAATAAAATATGAAGACATTGAATTGCATACTTTGTGTAGCTTATTTGTACTCAAATAATTGATGGACGAGGAGAAGTATAAAGTATAAAATAAGGCACATTTTTGTTTACTTTTTAGCTTCATTTACAGAGGTTAGCATATTGTTATTACATTTGATTCAATTAAAAAATACACATAAAACAATAGGTCTGTTTTCATTTATGTTGAATATATTCTTTGGATAGTATTATTTAGTAAGTATTATTTTAATAATTATATCATAATAGTAAGTACCCACCTGTGTATTTTAAATTGATATTTGTTTAATATTTTTTTGGATTAATATTAGAATATGTCATTTGAACTTATTGTAATCCAGTTATTATTATTGTAAAGCCAGGTTCATAATTACTCACCGTGTCGTGACGTTTCGTGATTTTATCTGTAGGTATACCATAAAACGCAATATCAATAATATGAATATTGACAATATTGTACCTGATGTCCTGATGATAACATTTTATAATTTTTTTTTTCAGTTACCTATGATTTTTCTGCACATATTTGTAACCAAACGGTCAAAAGTTGAATATATTCGATTATGCTGTATCGTTTGGTTACTGTGGTATATCGTATGATAAAATATTTATTTTACTCCAAGATCTATAAAGAAGATCTTTATTGATCTTGATTTCACACGATATTACATGAACCGATACACGGGCAGTTGTGAAGTAATGTGAAGTGAACCCGGCTTAAGAGAACACATTTGATATTACCTATATCGCATTTGGACTTAGTAAATTTATTTGATGGGGAAAAAATCTTTTTACAATATCTAAATTATTAATTATTATTGTATTGCAGGATGTTGTACCTATATCATGGTATTACTTTATTGTGATATACTTGACAATATCAAAAAAAAAATTTTTTTTACGGTGTATAGAATATTTTCAATTTTTTTTTGTATTACACGTTTGTTCTTTTACAAAGTGAACGGATTGGTCATATTTTGAGGTTATCATAATATGGGTATTATGCGGGTGGATAACGATTGTTGTACAAACAATAAATATTATGCAATCACGCACGTCATTTCGTGCCAGAAAGAGAAAGACGTACGAAACGTATACAAATATACCATATTAATATAGGTACACATTATTATGTATTATATTATACTCTATCATAGTAAACTATACGTTTATCCCCCTCCTCCCTACCACGAATAAAAAAAAATAGCGAGCGCAGAATATTAATTTTGTAGTCGTGTCCGTTCCATACTATTGTCTATAATGATAACGAGTAGTTAATTATTTATGAGCCGATCATTATTTTGCTTCGAGACCAGATACCTTCGACGATATAGTAAAATATTTTCGACCGCAAAACCGCTAACACCCCGTGGTGCGTAAATCACCTGCGATTAGTAATATAATATGTGCCGGCGGACGTTTGATGTGTATCTATATAATATTACACGCATGTGGTCGAAGTAAAAAATCAAAAAACAAAACTACCTGTTGCGAACATTTTGGAATGCGTACGTCTTCACGTCTGCAGTACACCTTTCATAATATTCCCGTGTATATAAACTACAGTAATGGTGGGGAGAGGAGGGACAACCACGTGTACCGTGGAATGACCCACCCCTCTCCACCCTGATTGAGTATGTTTAGGTTTTTCGCAGGGATTTTCGATGTGGTCTTCGTACGTTCCAAGTACGAAACGTATTGCGATTGGGTGTGAATAAGATTTTTTAAATTACGCATAAACATATTAAAATGTCTCCCGAATGTATCTATATACTATATTATAGATTGTTTCTGTCCATGATTGGGCTCAATGGGTTATTGCATATTATTATACAGTATAATATTTTAATATGGTATATAGATATTTGTATTTTCATTCAAACCGATATTTTGACTTCGTGCGTTTTCTGTAAATTGAGACGATATTATTATTTATATAATACGCATACATAATTAGACACCGTGCACAAATATATAAACAACGATGATAGGTGGTCTTGCCATGTGCTCTCTACAGTGAGATTTTTTCTTCTTCGTGCCAGTTCTACACGAACACAATATTTGCCTTGTAATCAAACGTGCGTGTGAATTTTTAATTTTGTATACATTAGTCGTTTTCAATTTTTAATGAAATACGATAATCGTAGACCAAAGATGAGTGCTTATTTTGATAAGTGGGTAACATAATATGGATATACCTAGATATATTCCGTAGACAAACGTGATATATATCGCTTAGTAGGAAATGTATTCAATTTTCGTCTATTTCATGTTTTTGTTGTATTTGTTATTATATACTTTATACGAACGTCGTATAGTGTCGTATGTTGTTTCCGTCCAACGCATCGCATACCAAAATGTACATCCAGCAGTTCCAATTTTGCAGTGTTGTTGGCTTAAATATATTATAGAGTGAATTGACCTATTATCAAACCTAAAGGTAAGAACACTATGTGTGTTCTCTCGTCGGATTCTTAACATATTATATAAATTTTTTAGCGAGTTATGAAAATTTTTAAATTTGAATATTTTACAGTTTTACACGTTCGTGACTTGCTTATAAATTAAAATATTGTAAAAACCAATGAGATAACACATATAATGTTCTAACCTTTAAGTTTGATAATAGGACATAATATTACTTTGATAAGTAATATTTAAGCCGACAACACAAAATTGGTACTATACTGAACGTACTTTTTGGTGTTAGTAAGACGGAGACATCATGCGCATCATGGTGTCCGTCGTCCTATTAAATCAATTAGTTTACTAGCAGAGTAGATAGTATAGGTAATCGCTTTAACATTTTACTATAATTACTATTATTATTATTTATTACAATGTTGGGTTATTAATTTAATTTGCATTATTGGTATTATCTGTTTATGCATTTAATGTTAAAAATATAACTAAAGGTATTAAAAGTATTTTAGAATCTGGAATATTAGTGTTTGAGTGGTTTTCTGACAATACAATTAATCTCAACCCATTGACTTTTCCCCACTTTTTTTATTATTGTACCTACTGTATTGGTATGACTTATAAAATCCAAGTGGGTGCATTGTCATTTGGCACCCACTTTCCTTCCCCCCATCTGTGGGCATTTAAAAGGTTAATAAATGAAGTTACTCGTTGTGAGATAAAGAAAAAAACCAGGGAAGTTGCTTTGCTGTATAGGTAACACAGACACACCGTAGTTACCTCATCATTTAGTATAGGTCATACTGTAATGGATTTGTTACATTTTAATTCAGTGGTAACTCTTTGCATATACGAAAAACGATACCGAGCAAAGTCGTCTTATCATTGTGTCAGCTTCTGTTTTATAGGTAATTTATTTTTCTACTATTAGGTATAGGTAATAATGTTAGTTGAATTATTTTTTTCCCAAAACACTGTAGGTATATTGTTTCATATTTTAACCTAATACCTAAAGTATTAAAATTAAAAATGTTATAACTAAAATAATATCATAATATTATATACCTATGTTAATGTTATCTATATAAAAATATTATTTATGCCTACGTGTATAATGTATATTGAGGTTTAATAAAACAAATTAATAATTTCCACATTTTCGTGATTTTTACAAAATTGATCACCATCTATACTAAAAACACTCGAATGAATAAATTGTGACTATATTTTTATATTTTAAATTGCCGTATGAAGATTTTATCAGCTATAACTAGTCATATTTTCAAGTCTAAGGTACAATTTTTTTTTCATTTGTAACTAGAAAATATTTAGTATTTTTTGTTTTTTCTCGATATATACTACCTATATATATATGTATATATGATATATATATTGTAATACTTTTGACTCTTTTAAGTTCCAACTTAATTCAATTTTTTTAAAAAAAAATCCTTAAAGTTGAGTCAATTTTTCCAGTATAAAATCAAAATGTCATTAAAATTCACATAAAAAACATCATTGTAAAACCAATCACTGATCACTGATCACTCGCTCAGGATCGAAAAGCAATGCAATTACTTCCTCGTTGAGTATTTACGAAAAATAGTAGTGTCAGATATAATTGACTAGCTACTTACCTTAGTACATTTGTGCTCCTACTTAACATGCAATTTAGGATATGGAATGTGGTTGTTATTATTTTATTATGTATTTTCTTAATTTTCCACTTTATGTCCTTATGTATGAATTAATATAGATAGTAATATTTTTTTCTACTATAGCTATGTCATCATATAACTAATTGTATAATAGATAGTTTTACTAATACTAATGTATGTACCAACTAACAACGACTAAAAATATTTATTGAAACTGACTTGGTTATATCATAAAATATTTCTATGAAAATTAATAATGACAGTAATGTTCGTTATTAGTCACCTACTTAGTTTTTACTTCTAGAGAAGGAGATATTAACTTCGTTGTATTTTCCTGTGCATTGTGTTAATGTTTCTCACGGTATTTTTGCTTGGAATTCTGTAAATTGAAGTTGGTATGCCTATTGTGCTGTGAAACACTGAAACACACATAATCTATATAATATTATGGGTACCTACCTAAATAATTGTTTAAATAAAAATATAAAAATATAATAAAATTATGAGAATTATATACCTATTAATTGTATGATCCTGAAAAAATGGTTATGTAATAGTGAAGTTGATTAAAAATTAAAATATAAACTAACTTAATCATTTAAATGGCTTAAAAGACTAGATATCGTTAAGAGGACGCTACCCGTGTATTTGTTGTCTCCGTTTTACAAACTTACGATATGGAAAATTTTAGTCAACTAGATCTAATAGTGTGCTGTTAGTTTTGGTATTAGAGTGATCTACAATCAAACTTTTAGGTAGGAACAATTGATCATGATCATGATTTAGCTTCGGTGATTTTTCTGATATTTTAATTTTCAATCAAGATACGGGTACCTATATATGAAATATCATATTTTAAAAGTGGTCATACCGCACTTGAAAATTAAAATATCGAATGAAAGCCGACTCTCAAGCACAGATCATTTTCTCACCTAAAGATTCAATAGTGGGTCAATTCAATCAAATATCAAAACTAACTGCAGCACGCTATTGAAACTAGTGAAACAAAAATTGGTATGTTGTACGTGTATGTGTATGGCGGAGATGCATGCGGTGGCGTCCTCTCATATTATCTGTAAATAATATAATATACATATTTAGTTGTAACTATCGTTAGATTATTTTTTCGTGATAAATGTACGACCCAGAATTAAGTTTAATTTATGTATTGAACAGTATATTTAAAACCTTAAGTGACACAATTATGTCAATTATGTGTACAGTATATATATTATTGAACAATATAATATGTACAAGATAAATATATTTGTCTTACTTATGTTGAGTGTTTTTTTTTTAATTGACAGGGGTTTTGAAAGTTTGACCATATTAGGTAAAGATTTCTAATACTTTGCTAGCTTCTTAAATTATAGATATTAGTTCTACAAATTCCTTAGTTATTATTTCCCTGTCATAAAAATATAATCAAGAACACATACTTTTGACATATTATATGCCTGCAAAGTGTTTAAGAATGTCATAAATACACGCAAAATATTAGAATTAGAAACTTGATTCTTTTTTAATTTCAGGGTAGTCGACATATCACGAATATATCATATTATTAAATATGTATTAAGTATTTTTACGAGTGAATTAGGAATTTAAAATTCTAACCTTTATTATACGTATCAACGTTAACAACAATATTAGGTAAGTTTAATATATTTTTGTGTTAAAAGCGATTTCACAATGTACCTAGGTATTATAATATTATATAGGTATCCGAATTTCATACGAAACACCAAATTATGGATAAATTAAAAATGTATACCAAGATACATTTTTTTTTTTAGTGAGATAAAATAAAAATATACTCAAAAACCTGGGAGTATAAACACTAAATATACATTTTTATTATGGCGGTAACATTGGTATATCGTTTATTACTTATTAATAGTTATTACTTATTATATTGGTTCTAAATTCTATAATATAATAGTCTTATATACGGGTACTCGTTTTTCAATCTCGTACTAACGTTATTTATTGTACGAGTAAAATGCCATGTATTGAATGAAATAAAATAATAATAATTTATAGTTATCGTTGCATTGTCGAAAACTAAAATATTACCGAAACAAATTAAAAGTATAACCACAATATCAAAGAGTGTAAATATTTGCAGAACTGTAGTAGAAATCAAAATAAATTACATTTAATGCAATCTCTGGAGTAATTGTTTAATTTAAGTTTATAATTTACATTATTTTGTATTGTGTGCAATTTTAGTTTTATGAGTAAGCAACTATATTATAGATAAATATTGGAATATTATGCTATTATACTATGTTTTAGGAGGTCTTATAATTTTTTCTTTAAATATTGGAGATATATATTTTTTTTTAATAAAAAAATATATCTGAAGTAGTGATTTTTTTCACACAAGATAATAGAATTAAAACGATTCTAGCTTACGTATATGATACATCAATTTCCCAGTTTTCTTCTATGTACTTCCGTCAACACTGTCATTGTACCAACGACACGTCCTTGATACTCAATAATAGGATAAAAAAATTAATAAAAAATTACATTACAGGAACGTCGAGAGCCTTGATTTAGAATAAATGTATGATATTTTGTATCCATTTTAGGACGTGGGACGGCCAATGTGCGTTTTTTCGCCAACATAACTTTATAAGGAATGTCTTGGCCAACCACAAAAGTAGCAACGTGCGTTAAAAAAATATATATAAATGTATAAAAGTAAATAAAATAATACTAAAAATAACTGCGACGGATGCTTAAAGGGCGTAGAAAGATGATTTGCTCTCAAGAAAATATATTTGACAATGACCTTGAATAATATATATTTGCAAGTTACGCTTACCGAGGTCTTATACATTTGACATCAAACTAAACATATCGATCATGTGTTTGTGAGTTATTATAATATATAACGATATGTATTTTATTTTGGAAGTAGATAATGGTATTCTGGTCGTTTTCTAATAATTTATTCTTATAGGTACCCGATAATCCCTAAACGTAGTATGTGGCGTATAAACAGATATTGTTGTTTGAGTTTTTGGAGAAAACAATTATATTGATTATGGGAAAGTTAAAATCATGATTTTAACATAATTTAGTTCATGTTTAAAATAACTATAAAATATTAAACACTATACAAAAATATTCTGTTTGCTTGGCTAATTAACAACTAACAATATAAATTAACACAAAAGTTCAATAGCATCATTAATGAATAATATTAAGTGTAATAGTAAAGTTCAGTTCAAATATTTTAACAACATAAAAGTTAAAAAAGAAATTGAACAGGATATTTAAAGTGGATAGAGATGCACTCATCTATAGATCTATAAGTACCGTTTCACTTACATCAACACGGAAAAGTGATGCAATATTGTGATATTAAATTTTAAAGGAATAATACATATCATACAAAAAAAATGATTACGAGCAGTATATTTGGTTAATAATATGTTTGCTTGCAAACTATATAGTTATACCTATACCTTCGAACATTTTTGATGGTTGTCGATAGTTTATCCTTAAACTCGGAAATAACTACTTACTGAAAAAAATTAAAAACAATGACTTCGTATCGTCGAGACTTATTTGCTGAGATTTAAATTATATTATTCTATAATAGTATTCTTACTTTATAAATTAACGTTTATAAAACTGTTAGTAGTTAGTAAGTCTTCTTTCATCCAAAACTTTTTTTTTGTTTACACACACTTTTCATAAGCTAAAATGCCTCTGTACTGCGGTGGAATGTACTTATGTACTTGTTTTACAATAATATTAATAGTGAATATTCAATATTTTTTCTATTTTCATTAGAATTCATCAGCAAGGCCTATAACGAGAAGATACGGGTTAAGTGTTTCGCGCGTGTTCTTTGTAAGATTTTTTTTTAATGATTGAACTTCTACAAAATATAAATTTAATGGCAACGAAAATAGTTAATACTTACGTTAAATCGAAATAGATTGATTTGGTGTTTTTTTTTTATTGCGCTGTGTTTGTCCTATTCCTGGATATAAAAACGATTTTAAGGGTTTAGATTTTATATTTGGATTTCGAAGTACTCTATAGATAAGAGGTAATACTTAAGTAATGTTTCCTCGGTGGCGAATAGTAAACAAGTTTATCTGTGCAACGACATTATACTTTTTTTTTCTTTTTATTATTCCAACCTTATAAAAATACTCGGCACTTGCGTTTGTTCTTAAATAAGTTCATGTGTATACATATATAAAGTGCGTAAGTATACCCGTAAAATGTATATTGAACGGAATACAATGGTCCATTGAAAACGGTCGTTCAAAATTTAAGACACTGAATCGTGACTCTTGTGTCTAGTCTAACAAACGAGAAATGCGGACGAAATTAGAATACGATAAAAACAATGGGTATAACGATTATATCCGAAAACCATTAAATTCGATTATGCATTTCATTAAACACACGATATTCATCAGATAACAATGGCTTCGCGACGGACCAATAAAATGATTTTGATAGCTGTTCCTCGTAATAATCGCAATAAAAAATGTATTCTATGGGCCGAAAGATAATTGAGGAATATTTATAATGCCATAATTGTGTCTTTTTGTGCTAAACGAGGTGAGTGAACTGTATACAGATGGACGTATTGTAATTATAACAATATGCTTTTTGTATATTATTGAATATGTATAATATATTATAATATCGAGTATTTCACGTTTTTTTTTTTTATTATTAATTTTAGATTCTGAGCGGAGCACAGAAGCTAGTGGTTTTACAATGGTGTTTATTTAATTTTTTTTTTTTTTTATTCTCTATACAAAATTTCTACCAGGAGAAGTGCTTCGATTTCAACATATAATACTTACCTATCTTATCTTTTAGAAATTTGGATCAAGTTTTTGGAAAAGGTAATTTTTCAATCTTCTCAATAGTTACTTAATGTTACTGGAAAAACTACAGAAAAATTACAAAAATTCACTAAAAATGGGATTTTAATTTCTAACGCTTTGTATATCACCATAGCAAAGAATAAAATTATAATATTATAATATTAATTTAACTTAAAGGCTAAAATAAATAATAACAATATAAAAAATCTAGACTGATAAACCGTCTTCCCTCAGAATCGTTTTTCTTATTCAACGATATTATATCATTGAATTCAAGTTTGATAGAATCCATTATACATTGACACACTTGTAACCTACTGTACAGCAGAGCGACATCCACTTACCCGCTTTTTTTATTGGATTTGTACAAATATCTTATACATATTGTAGTTAGGTTACTATATGTGTGTGCTTGAGTGTTTTATTTAGGTTTTATATAATACATTTTTTGCACAACTTTAATAAATAATTCACCTTTGTGCTTCATTAAAATAATAATAAAAAAAAGATAACGAATTATTATGATATACATATATTAAAATAAAAACTGATTATAAAATATTGATTCATTTATACCATCAATGCCTTTAGGTAGGTATTTATATTTTTCTATTTCACTCTGATGAAAATTAATGGACTAGTTTATTTAATGAACATGGTTTTGTGTTGAATGTGATAAAAATCGTATTCATAAGTGTCATTTATTCTGCCAAAAATGTAAATGTGTCAAAATACGATAAATTGCCTTTCGTTATGTCTTTTAAAATTAACTTGGATGATTTATCACCTTTCTACCACTGATCGTATATTAATAATTGCTAATTAACCATCAAAAACAAAGCAAAATAATCTCCTATTTAACTTTCACTTGTAATTTTAGTAAATATTTGATGAATTAGTTAGTATCTATATACTTTTGTGTGTATTTGCTAATAATTTACAAGACTAAAAGTTTTGCTGTAATCTCACGTGCCCCGTTAAATTTAATCACAAGTACGCATAATATATTCTGCTCATCAGCCTTTGGCAATAAATATGGAAAGTTTTATTTGGAAATATTGTACACATTTTGACTGAAAGCGAAAACAATTAAAATTATATGCTCGAAAACCGTGAGCGCGTTTTAGAAAGTCAAACAATTTTACGTAATATTGCATTTTGTTTTTTTGTAAAATACTTCTGATAATATCAGAAGTTTATGTTCAAAGTCAGTTTCGATATTCGGTGACGTGTATGAATCTTGAGGTCGCCTCGGGCTGAATGTGTATTGTTGACTGTTGTTGTCCCTTTCTCAAAACAAAAAAAAATTTTTCACCTTTTACAACATAAATAATATTCGAATATAAATGCGGAGAATTACTGGCATACCTATGTAATATAATACTTTCGTGATGCAAAATATAAACATTTATCTAAATTTATCAACAACAAAAGGTTAGATTGGGTTAACAGCTCTGGGCTATCACTTATCCGAGTTTAATACATAAATACTAAATAGGTACCTCCCATAGCTAACTTTAGTGTGTAGTGCCACGGTAACATAATACTATAAATATATTACGTCTCTGACACATGCAAACCTCTGATTTACTGAAGCGTCATCATTGGTTTATTGCTATTTTACTTTTACAGTATCCAAATGTTAAGTTTTTAGGTACCCGATGCAAATCAACTATGGTAATAATAATAATACATTTCTATATGGGCCCTTGAAAACTTAATGAATCAGTTTTGGAAAAAAAAAATACTTCGAGCCAAAAATACTTTTATTGATTTTTTATGTATATTTAAAATGTTTTTATAATTTAAGAATATAGGAACAATTCGACAGGTATATAAATGAAACCTATTAATATAAACTACAACATACATTAGTCAATCTTAAAGTTAATTTAAAAACATCCTCCGTTCACCCTCGGCTCATAAAATATGAATACGGCAATTTTGAAATATATGTAACGTGGAAATAAAAATTATAAAAAAAACATTAAAAATTAAAACGACGAAATTCGTTTTTACGAAATAATACTACACGTTATTAACATAGAATAAATATATTTTTGGACTGGATACACATTTCTGACCGATTTTTTGTAAGGTTTTCGTCTTTATGGTTACTTATTAACAAAAACATGTTTATGATTCACAGTAAAGGAAATATATCGAATAGCGTGCTATGTCCATGGTATACCATACTAGACTCAACAAATAAAGCGAAATAAATGAGTGAGGTCGGAAAAAGCTTATGATAGTGTGTACTAATGGTATGTGTATACCACAAATTCTTAGGTATATACCTTATACCTAATAGCCTTTTGGCTATTCGTCGTCGTAGCGTCTCTTCCATCGTGTAAGGCACCTACGCTCAAGTCATTATTTTACGCGTTGTGTAGGACACAATACAATTTATGCAATAATATATCATTTAACCTAACACACTCGTTCAAAAAGTGTTAATGTTTTTTTTTAAATGGTTTCAACTTTCAAGTTGTTAAATTACAGTGTTTTTATTAAAAAATAATATTTTTTAACTATATGATTTTTAAGATTTTTACTTTTTTGAATTATAACATGCAGTTTTAATTTAATCTTCGAAAGCAGAATATTTTTCCGAGTATTTCCGATTTCGATACATAAAAATCGAATTTATAGGATGAGTAGCTAATGAGTTATAAGTATTGTAAGTTTAGATGAGCAGATAAGTGAACCAACAGTTTGCGAGGTAACCACTCCACTCCGCTCATCAAAACTTTAAATACCTACTTAAGGGGCCTGCACGCGAGCTGTTTTTTTGCTCAAAAACATGCCTTACAGGAAAAACTCTCACGCCTCGTAGATTGGTCCGATTTCCGTAATTTTTTTTTTGTTAGATAGAGGAAGACTTCTTACAGGGCGCATTGGACTTGGATTTTCAAAATTATTTTTCTAAGTCTTATGTTACAAGTTTGAATTTAATCAATTTTTACAACTTTTTAGTTTTTGTATTATTTTTTGTTTTTAGCGACGTAATCAAAAATCGAAGTCCAATGCGCCCTGTAAAAAATATTCCTCTATCTAACAAAAAAAAATTACGGAAATCGAACCAATCTACGAGGTGTGAGAGTTTTTCCTGTAAACTGTGTTTTGACCGATATAATACACCCTATCAACCCCCCCCTAAATAGGTATTGGGTAGTAGATTAGTGGAAAAGTCTTATAATTGAGGTGGCAACTAAAATATAAAATTTAATTTTCAAATTTTATAGAATTGCGGAAAATTTGAAAAATCGCGACCAGGCCCCTTAAGATATGTACTTATAAACTTCTCGTTATAAATTCGATTTTTATGTATCCAAATACTCAGTAAAATATTCTGCTTTGGAATATGAAATTAAGACTGTATATTGTTATTCAATAACGTAAACAATTTACATTATGTTAAGAATAAAAAAATAAAAAATATTAAATGTTGTTTTTAAACGACTAGAAACCACGTATATTTTTTTCTAAAACATTTTTTTTTTTTTTTTGAAATAATGGGTGTTTAATGATATTTTTGGACGATACAACGGATTCAATATTACATCATATACAGACGGACAGATAACTCACTACATATATAGTTATATATTGAAATATGTTGAACGTATATAGTATTATTGCATATTATTATATTATTATAAACTATTATATACCTACGAACATTTTTATTCCCCGTCATTGTTACGAGGAAGCGATGAGTGTGCAGGATATTATCATATTATTAAAATCGTAACATAATAATATACACACGCCTGAGTATGGGATATTATATTTATTATACGTTTCCCTGTTCGTGCACATCGACTGCAGGGGACTACCCCGCTCGCCCGGCAGCAGTCGGAGATATCATTAGTGCGGCGGCGACCGCGTTTAGGTCGGTCTTGACCCCGTCCGCTTCCTTCGCCGATGTCGTTTTTCGACACTGAATGATATTGACATTGGATCCGCCAACTATGGACCGATCCGTATCTGTGGTAAAGAGGCTGCAATCGCTCGGCGCGGTTTGTTGTACCACTACCGGCTGCTACCACGACTGCTACCACTAATAATAATGATAATGATATCAGATATATGTATATTATTATATACGTACATGATATAGGCATTACACAATATAATTACACTCATAATTATTATGCGTCGTACCTATACACACGGTCAGTACAGGAGGCAATTCGACTGGTTCCCAAACGCGGACCGGCTCTGCAATTATGCCTTATACGCCGTGCCCGGCGAGGGGTCCCACTCGAAATACGTGAGGTACACTCGTACACTCCTATGGTACACTCGTAACATATCTACTACAAAGTCCGTGGTTTCCTCTATAGCTCTTCGCTTTGTCATACAGAGTGATGCTCACTAACCCTATTTTTTTCCAATTTTCAAACACAATATTAATCAAAACACCATGTTTTCTGCAAATTCTTGAGATTTTTCATACTACTTAATAGGTGTTGACTGCTGGGGACATACGAACTTATGGTTTTCAGATGAAAACCCAAATTTTCTACTGTAAATTATATAGTGGATAATTTTTCTGAAAACGTTGAAATATCAAAATAAAAATTCGAACTAGTCATTTTTGAGTTATTAAAACCGTGTTTTATGTACAGTGTACAGTAAGGATAACATTTCCACGATGATGGGTTCGGTAAATATGTGTTCTATGATGCTCTGGTATATAAATCTATCAATATAATGTTTTATAATTTTTAAAAGTATACCTAATAATTGTTCTAAATGTAATTTATATTTTTGTAAAACCATTTTTAAGGACTATAAATATTATCCTTATTATAATATATATTTTAGGAACTTAATTAACTATTACTAACTGCTCATTTGAATTTATCGAATTAGGTGCAATGACATTTTCACAAAAATTATCTTCCAAATAATTTACAGTATTAAAGGGCAGAGTTGGGAGGGGTGGGGTTCTCATTTTAAAAACACGAGTTGGAGGTATCTCCACAGGATCATACTCTTTAATAAGTACCTATAGTAGAAAAAATCTCAATAATTTGTTAATAAACGGTCTTTGAGTACATTGGTATTTGTTTAAAAATTTCAAAAATTCGGATAAAATATTATAATTCAACCATGGTTTTGTTAAAGGAAAAAATGGCCATGGATCACGCTGTATATGCACATAATATTATGCTCTTTTATAAACAAACGCACGCGACACGCGTTTTCTTCTCCTCTCCTCCGCTTTGCACGTCGACCACTGTGCGTATTTTCAATGTCACGAGCAAACGCATTTTACCGATCTCTGTCGCATGATGCACCGTGCGTATACCTTGGTAACCTCCGCCAATGACACGCGCGTTCTCCCGTTATGGTTTTGAACTTCGCCGGGGAGCCTGCTGTTCTCGAAAATCTTCGAATTAATCGATTACGTTTCCGGTCCGAGCACACACCCACGTCTGATCGTAAAAGTCGAAAACACTATATTATTATTATATTATACCGCCTCGTCTGCTGCAGGTGGAGAATGATATAATATAATTATTGTTATGAGCACTTGTACGGGCGGCGGAGGAAAATCGTAAAAAAAAAATGCGCAGTATTACCATTATAACCATTCTCGTATTATACACTATCATTGAGTAGATAATATTCTATATAATATAATATACTCAATGATACTATATACGGTTCCGACGACGTCGAATGTCGAACGATATTATTGCGTATTACGATCTATACGGTCTAAAATAATTTTCGGTCACGGTCTTACGAACGTATAATACCTATAAGGTATAATATCTAGCGTACATCTGTGGCGTATGCCGTATATACCTATAAATCCCTAGGTATCTTATAGAATTTCGGATTTTGTCTTCAGGGTATGCAGGATAATATATTATTCAAGTATGTATAGCATATATTTTTCAAGTTCGACATTTGATGCAGACGCACCGGCGCGACGGGTTTAAAAAATAATATTAATTTTTTTAATTTTAATTTTTAAAGAATTCCATGTAGGTATCTGGTATATATTTGTTTTGTTTTAAAAACTTTCATAACGTACAGAAACCGGCAGGAAATCTAACATCTACTCTGACGTTCGAAGTGTATATTTTCGATTTTCTAGCTCGTTTTAATGTTGAGATCATTTTTTTGTACCTAGTTTAAAACCCTAGTGCTTTACTATTATAATAATTTGTAATGCACCTTAAAATATTACTATTGTGCATCACGCGCGAGGTGTAGGTATATAATGTATCGGCGCAGACAATAATAACTGCAATTATATAGTACCTATATGTATATTATTATAAATTATAATCCATTATATTTATGCTATATTATAATATGTATATACAATATTGTACTCCTCGGACTTCTTTCTCGACGGCCGTCCAAATTAATGGAAACAACAATATTGCAATTAATCGCACCGATACATTATTATTATATTATGTTGTTATTTAGCTTTTTTCCCAACGTACTACACGACAGTGATTAGGAGGAATGGATAATATGAAAAATGTTACGCCTACGCGTGACGACGATTATTCTTTCGGAATTTCATTATCGTTGCGCGGCCGACGACGACGATTCGCTCCGCGACCGCTTCCGTTTTAGCGCTTCCTCTTTACGAATGCAAAATAATAAAGTTAATATTATTATGTTCTGCTGTATTATACACTCTTTTCGGAAAGCAATTTTAGGTCGACCGTCAAAGCGGAATGCCCGCAGAGATGTGTATTTTTTTTTAACACGTACTGTAAAATATGTAAATCGTGTTTCACGCACTGACTTGGGAGATAAATATTTCGTGTTGTAAAAATGGTCTGGAAAAATGTTTGTTTGAAAGAAAATCTCGCAAATCTAAATTAATGTTATTTTTATTCCTCTTAGTCTTGGGCCAAATTCTACGTTCCATATTGATAAATTCAAATACTGCGCCAGTATAGTGCACGAAAGTATATTATATAGGTATATGACATAACAAGTTAGTTATTTACTATTATCTACCTAGCACTATTGATATAACGTGGGTTGAACATCAAAGGTGCTAAATTGATTTTGTTTAAAATCAACTTATCTTTAAATAAATAGGTTTGATAATTATCAATGCCCTTTAATTAAGTCTACAGACTTTTGGTTCATTACAGAGTTAACGAGAACCAAAGGGTTTTAAATCAGCATAATATATTAATATAATATACAAGTTGTTATTTTATAGTGATCTAAATACAACCTATTGGAACTTAACTATAGTTTATAGTTTTAGGTAATAACCAAATTAGTGATAAACAAAAAGGCAAAATGTAGTATCTCATATAATTATATTCATTGTTGTAACCATAAAATAGGAATATGACAGTATAAAATATATCAGTCATTAATCGTTATTGTACATTTATCAACAAAATTAAAAATGAATGATGGTACCGTTGTATTATTTTAGTTTTAGTATCATGTCCCGTCCTCTTTTGTTTAACCAAATTTTCAATTCTGTATAGGAATTAGGAAACATACATTTAATTCAGAACAAAACATTTCAAAGAAATTGTTTTCTATAAAAAAATATGTTCACAACCAAAAGGTTCTATCTGTAGATTTTTTTTTTGGTCCTTAATTGATATATTTTATGTTAACCTTTTTTCTACGTTAGGTGTCGCTAAAATGAACCCAAATTACAAGACTAAAGCAAAAAAACTTAGTTAATCTCTAAATATGATAATAATTAAGATAGATTTAATAGTTTGAAGTTTGGAACAATTTGATATTTTGTGGCTATCACAAACCTTTTGGTTCTGAGCCTCAGAGCAAACGATTTCATCGTTTTTTTATTTTTACAGAAAAATAAGCAATGCCATAAAGTAATTTAATGAATAAAGGGGTAAAGTTACAAAAAAAAGGAAACTAGTCATATTTTCAATTGGCGTATAAAAAAATTTAACTATTTAGTTTCGAATTTACGATTGCAGGTGCTTAATAATTAGGTACCTATTAAGTATTAATAAACTTTATCAGGATTCAATTAAAAATGAATTCGTTATTTATTAAGATTTAAGTTAGACCATAATATAAAATTAGGTTAGTAGTTAAACTAAACTTTTAATCTAACCTTAACTTATTAACTCGTTAATTGCTCAGTCTTGCATAATATAGGTACCTAGTGAGGTTTATATAATAACTGGTTACACCGTAAGTCACAGGCAGGGTATGGTATGGCTACGATAAATTATAACTCAATGCGTTTTAAGCTTATTTAATGTAAATATACGAATATGTGTACATTTTCCTTATGTGGGCCGCTACTTTAATTTACTGAATTTATATTCTAATATAACTAGAGCGTTCATTGTTGGAACTTAAATGTCGTGTCAGCGAAATTGATGTGCGCTTGACCTAAAAGCCCGACGACAACACTATGCACTTAGAATATTCCAATCGTTAATACGAATATAAATTAATAATCAAGGTTCGATTAATTAATTATAATATTATAATAAGGAAGTTCACGATTCCTGAATTTATATACGCTGTAGAGAACGGAATATTTCAGATAATTTATGTGCCTATATTGTATATAATTAATTGAAAGATTTTATACATTTATGTCATTTTTTCACCTATATTTTAATCTCAAACTACCCAACTTATAAAATATTATTATGCTATTTATGAATTTTTATTTATTTGTAAAACGCCAATTACTAATATACTCTCTAGTAAACTTATTAAAAATTAATAAACTCAACTTAAATAAAATATTAATATTTGTGATTTGCATTTTATATTTGAGCATATTGTTCAATTTTTAATTTGTTTATTATTATATTCTATAAGAGTAAAATAACTATTACATTTGTTGCAAGATAATTATAATTATAATTCGTTTAATAACGTATGGATATTAGTATAAAAGTATTAACAAAATGTTTCTATATTGAAAAATAATAATACCATTAAATTATTTTAAACATTTTGAACACATTAGAAAGCTCTATAGAGTACCATTATACATTTATAAGCAACCAAACAAGTCATCAATCATGTGACCTTTCTCAATAAAGTATTTTTGGCGGTTGCATTCATACATAAGTTCATTTTTTAAACACTTTATAAGATATCACCCTTTAGAATTTCTATAAAAAAAACTAAATTGATTAATTGTGCTTATATTCATGATACTAATTCAATTTTCCTAAAAATGCAAAATCAGTATAACTTAACATTCAACTATAAAAAAATCTGTTTTAAATTTGATGCTATAAATATTATGATTTTAAATAATATAGTTTAATTATTTACTAATTATCTACTATTGCCGGTATATGTGTATAAAACTTTTTGTAATAAACTCATGACTGTATGATTTTAGATAACGTTCAAAGAAATGAGAATGGATTGGTTATACAATAATGCTTTTCAGTATATTTTTCTGTGAATTATTTTTTAAGTGCTCAAAAAGTTGCATACGTCATCATCTTTTATGAAGACAGGAAATTTAATGTATTATTATACCTAACATGGTACTTTGAATTGCTTATATTGAAATCGATTCAGTTGTTTCACTGAGCGTTATAAGGAGATACCGACTTTCGACATTCGTCAAGAAATATTTGAGACATGTCAGCTGTTGTGGCTTTAAGTAAGTTTTAACCCGAGCTTTTCATAGGATTGCAACGATCCATTATTGCTTTAAAATGTACTGCCACCAACTATACATACGTGATTATTAATACTTATTGTATAAAGGTACAATACGTTTCCAACCCTAGGTTTCTATGTCCGTTACTTTTATTTTAGAATGGATAAATCAACACACTAGTATAATAGATTAATTATAAAAATATTATTAAACCGTTTAGATAATACTATAGGTCCATTTAATATAATATTTATTGTAATAAGCAATTTGTTAGTTGGCCGTTGTGTAATAAATACTAATTCTTGTTATTTTCGTTATAACACAACGAAAACTTGTTAGAATAACAATTTATATTTTATAAATCAAAGTACCTAGTTCAATCTAAATCTTAACTACAGTCTATGGTGAAATTATTGAGTTGGAGTATTGAAGATATGAGCAGAGCTATCTAGTGGTTAATGTATTTTTTAAAATACAATTGATATTACCGTCACGAGCTATCTAGATGGCATTCAACCAAACTACGATATAATATTTATTATTTAATTATTGTACTTTTATAACAGTGACAAATGACAATTATTATTATAAAATATAATAATGTACTATTATACGATGTTACTATAAAGTATAATAGTATTATAGTATTATTGGATGGAAGAGGTATTTGTACCACGACCCATATCAGAAGTCCATTTTACTTTATTAATGTTTGAATAATGAATATAATATAATATTATTGCAAGGTGATATTGAAAATGCATGTACGTTTATGAAAGTACCGTACTTTTTTATTCTCGTGGCATTAATATGTAAGGGGATGGAGCAGGTAAACAATATAAATTAGAGTTAATAAACAAAATTCTTCCATAAATTAACTTTGTAAATTTAAATTATTGGTTATTTTTTGATTGTAATTACTCATAATTTAAGAATATATTTTTTTTTACTCTAATACAGAACAATATTGTATGCCCGTATTGTATGCTAAATAAATAAATAAATAAATAAATAAATAAATAAATAAATAAATAAATATTATTATGTTATACGAATTATAATTTATTATATTATATTTTATTAGAATATATTATAGCTGGATGCAAAATTATGATCAGTGAAAATTCAAATTAAATATTTTATATTTATATTTATAAAATTCACGGTCAAGTTATAACCAACAATTATTGGAGTAGTTATAAATAACTAGGCATTTCATTTTTTTTTTTAAATTATGATTTATAAATGTTAAAGGAATATTACTAGGTAACGTTTAAATCGAAGTAAGGATTAAGGAGTACAATATCACTACAATAATATCACACTCCACACATTATCATGCAATTAATATCAAAAATATATTTTTACCTAATTATCTTAAAAAGAAATGTTGATATAATTACTATCAAATACATTTAATAACTATTTGTTTTAAACAAATGCATAGCTATTTATACTACACTTGTATATAGGTAATATATAAATTAGCTTACTTAAATAATATTTTTCTTACAGTACAAAATTAAACATTCATTTTTACCGCTTTAACATACATTTAAGATGCAGTTTTTTATATTATGGGTTCTTATATTTTACAATATTATTATAAAATCAAAATTACTTGTTTTTATAATTTCCATTAAAGTATATTAGTATTTAAATTTTAAATACGATTTCATTTGGAAAAATTATAGTACACTTTTTTTTTTTTTAGATTTTAGAAGTTATGAATCATTTATAAGGAGCTTATAAGCAAAGGCACACTCAGCATTTATTTATTTTTTTTTTGGTGGGAAGGGAGGATAAATTATTTTTTTTTAAATATCAATGGTATTTATTAAACAATTAACAAAAATAAATAAATAAGCTATCGAAAAACCAACGATATCGACTTGAACTATTGTACGACGATTTATACTAGTTAGTAGTTACTATATTGTAGTGCTATTAATATTATTAAATAAGTAATAAGATGAAATGTCGAATTTGTAAACGTATCGATGCGGTCTTCGTTAAACCGAATAGTATCGATAAAAATGTAATCTGAGACGTTTATGGTTTAGTCTGTAATATTTTATGCCTACACAGTTTCGATGAGCTATGTCGAGTCGGTGAATTGCGTTCCTCAAAAAAGGTCATAGTCATATACTATGTAAGTTTGTCGACGTCTCGACGATAGTAATAGAGAAAAGAGGTCTCTCCCGGAAAATCCTAGTTCCAGGAATGTTTCAATTTCGGTAGTTGATAATTTTTTATATCTTAATTTAAAGTCGATACCTACCTAATAAAATTAACAATACAATTATCAAAATGTGAGGGACAAACTATTTGGACGGGGTAAGGTGGTTTAAGCCTGTTAGTCCCCCCCTTGGATGCACTCTTGATATACCGTGTGTCCCAAAAATCAGGGGCCACTTTACTACTCATTACCATGTAAATATTTTTCAATTCTGTTTGCGGGACATTAAACTAGACTAATGGATCGTAAATTTCTTTGACTCACAATGTTTTTAACTCATGTATCTTGCGCATGCGCAATAAAACTTACATTTTTTAAATGGCAACCCGTAATTTTAATATCATATTCGGGTTCATCGATTTTTTTCAAGCCATTTTGATGTATCAACTTATGTCCTAAACCCAAAATTGACTAAACTAGAGCTAAGTAGAATTTAAATAATTTAAAAATTCAATTTAATTAATTTTTTTTTCTAACTGTAAATTTTTTTGTAATTTTTTTCTTCTTAACACCATGAAACAAACAAACAATCAAAATTATTATTATTAAACTAATTACCTAACTATTTACTATTTATGAATTATTATCTTATTTTATTATTACGCATTATAAAATAACATATTTTAAACATGTATTTTCAAGAAACAACATTTCTATTTTATTTTTTTTACCATTACTATACATTTTTATTTACAATTTAATTTACAGAAATTACAGACATAAACTATTCAATAAACTGTTCGAAAGTCCCTCTATCGTGTAAAGTACATGCCTCAAATCGACGTAAACATTCACGATTAGTTGCTGCCAGTATTTGGTTTTCGTTTAGGAGGTAACATGCGTGTGTAATTTTATTCTTTAAATCTTGGATGTTGATTGGAGGATCAGCATACACAACATTTTTCAAGTGTCCCCACAAAAAAAAATCTAACAGTGTTAGATCTGGTGACCTTGGGGGCCACTCTACTGGTCCATGTGTTGCAATAAATTTTTCGCCAAATCTTACTCTCAAAAAATAGTAAATAGTTAATTAGTTTAATAATAATAATTTTGATTGTTTGTTTCACCGTGCTTAGAAGAAAAAAATAAGTAGGTACAGTAAGAAAAAAAAATTAATTAAATTGAATTTTTAAATTATTTAAATTCTACTTAGCTCTAGTTTAGTCAATTTTGGGTTTAGGACATAAGTTGATACATCAAAATGGCTTGAAAAAAATCGATGAACCCGAATATGATATTAAAATTACGGGTTGCCATTTAAAAAAATGTAAGTTTTATTGCGCATGCGCAAGATACATGAGTTAAAAACATTGTGAGTCAAAGAAATTTACGATCCATTAGTCTAGTTTAATGTCCCGCAAACATAATTGAAAAATATTTACATGGTAATGAGTAGTAAAGTGGCCCCTGATTTTTGGGACATACGGTATAGAAGGTAATGAGTGTTTGAATGAGGTTTTTTTTTGTAAAATAATAGTTTTTTATTTTTTTAATAGTAATACATTTCCAAATACAACAACATTTTTCAAGAATATAATTAAATTCGTTATATTGTAGAAAAAAATATTTAAGAACAAGTATGTTATAAAAAGGAATAAATTGCGTTGGCTAAAAATAAAAAGTTCGACGTGCACTTCATTTGGCTAATAAAGTATATTTAGATTGAATAGAAAATATATATTTATGTAGAGAAATAAAATGAACTACTTACAAAGTTTATTTATCTGAAAGAATAGTAAATAATAGTACATCTTATAAAGAGAAAAATATGACGTCTTGATGTTTTTTCATTGTCGTTTTCTTCGTCTAATTTTTACATGTAAATGCACTTTTGTTGGTAAGATAATCTCAAAATCTCCATGATAAATGTCGTTAAACACAATGCCATTTTTCAACAATACTTACAGTTTATGTATAAAATGAAAAAATGATCTAAAAGCAGTAAATCATCTTTACAGGAAATGCAATACTTATAGTTTGTTTTGTGTTCAATTATTGAATTTTCTCATACATATTTGAATATTAGGTTATTTCAAATTTCAGGAAATGTATGATAGAGTATAAAATACATACATTTTTTAAACTTCAACATAATTCCTAGTGTATAACATTTAAACTGGAAGCAAATTTAAAAATTGCCTTTTACCTACCTCTATAATAAGATAAAAACTTCGTAATACCTACCTATATACATTAATATTCAAAATTGATTAAGTCTTATTTTAGAAGTAAAATCTAAATTTAAGAATTCAATGGAATAATACACTTAGTACTGAAACTAATATAATATTTTATAAAATATAATAGGTTTATACCTAATGGAAAGGATACCCTTTTAGTGTTTCGTGAAATGATAATTAAAAATAATAAATAGTCTTTAGTTTATCGATTAAAATATTCACAATATTATAATAATTCAATATTTTCTTGTACAGGTACTTTTTTGACAGTTCAAATATGTATTTTATCCTTTACTATATTTACAATTTTTTATCCAATATAATATGCACATGATCTATTTTGTGTTTTGATCAAATTGTATTATAATAAAATATATAAACTGCGTATGTATGAAGCTAGTGATAAAATCGAAAATGATTTATGTTTCAAATGATTAACGTTGCATGATTTGAAGATTATTACGTACCTATGTCAAGTGTCCCGTTTTCTCCATAGGTATTTAGTTTATAAAAGGTATAAACGTTTTCATTTTCAATGTATAATTTATAACGGCGATAGTGATTTATTTTAAAATCACATCCAATAGTATCTTATCCAGAAAATCTCTGCCCGAACCCAACTCTAAAACAAAAAAAAAAAAAAAAAGGTACAGCCACGAAAGAAAATAAAGACAAGAAAACATTCGTGTTCCAATAGTATTTATACATTCAGTGCACACTTTAGTATAGCATAGTATCTTTCTCACACGCTCCAAACTCTGAATAAGCCTAAGAAATAAAGACGATACAAATAAATATAAACTGCAGTAGTGTGTAGCTTCGTAATGGATGTGTGCCGAATTAAGGATTCTAGTCCCACGTTTCGCATCAGCTCGGTGAATACAGATTCACCTTTCGATGCCACACCCGAACAATAATAAAGCTCTTAAGACCTCTGTCAATTTAATGTACCGTCTGCTATATTTTCTCAAAGAATGTTATTATAAAAATTTTGTTTTATTAAATTTGTTTCGACGATACTTGAATAGAATGTCACGTACGATGCATTTTTGCATTTTTATTGCAAAACAGTACTTGGACAATGGACAGTGTTGCATAAGCATAACTATATAGGTTATGGATCAAAAGTTTGAACATTATTTTCATGATTTTGCTATGAGTTTTAACCTGCTTAAAAGTGGAACACATTTATTACTTTTAAGTTCTAACAGTATAAATATTTAATATAATTTATGATTACAATAATTTTTTTAGTTTTACTATATGTTTTAAAATTTAAATATTAAGCCTCGTGCATGAGAAACTAACCATGTGAAAAGTAACAACCAAGTTTTCTTTTCGAATTAACACAGTATAATGTATATTATATTGATAAATTTAGAGCAAGCACTTAAACAATTAAGTTAATCTGAAGAATTTATATAAACAACAACCAAAGTTTAGTATAAAATATTATATTATATAAAATACTTTGGCAATAGGAGTACCTATGGGACTAATTTTCATATTTCATTTTATGCCTTTAGAATTTGGTTTAGATTGTATTACTTGTTTTCAAAGAAAAGTTATTAAATGTTGAGAAGAGTAAATTCTTTAGGATTATATTCACAATTCATTCAAACACCTGCTGTTATTCACACGAAAAATAGATTATATTTTATTTAAGACATTTTTCATAGTCGTTTTATAATTTATTATGTGCCCAACATCACGTGTTTATGTACTACGTGTATATTTAAAAAATAATATTTATCCATTCTTTCTGTAACCATTAAAATTGACTTTCTTGTTAAAAAACTTTTTTTTTCTTGTTCAATGGTTTTAAATTTATATTAAGTTATTAGTTGCTTAAAATATAATGTTTGTGTTGGTATTTCGACTAAAACATTCGAAGCTGACATTTTGTTGTGGCTTATATACTTGATACGTCTAAAAAATTTCTTTTAAATCAATCTAGTATTATCCCCCGGGAATATAAACGTGTATAGCATTAAGTTTAAAAACAATGTTATAATATCATTTTTTTGAGTACAGTTTCTATATTTGATGCTTATAATGACATCTAGAGTGAGACGTTGCATAATGTTTGAAATCTTCGTAATCCCTGAACGTTGTTATAAACGCTGTGACCTGAATCATTTCCACAAAAACGATAAATATAAATTATTATCTGATACTGTAAAATATACAAGGTTAATGGATGTAAAGGATTAGTGAAGTAGGTAGTTGGCGTTATTTCTATTTATGGTTTTTTTTCTCGCAATTTATCGGCTTTTAATATTGCTTTCAAAACTTTCTTTGTTAACTTTACTTTACAGCCCATTATATTTCGCTATTACCTGTTGGTTTTCTAGTTATTTAAGTAGATATAGTGGTGACCCTGCATGGGTAGCGTATCAATTCGTCGTCTTACAACGTCTCGATTTGTCAACTACAATGACAAATTGACAACGGGTTATATACGTGATGGCTAAAGTGGTCCCTTGCTATAATAATAATAATAATAATAATAGTACACATATACAGTGATTGAATGATGAATAATTCAAAACGTTATCCGAACAAACGTTTGGGGTGACAAATAATAATTATTTGCCATGGGCTAATAAATTGATTAAGGTTCACGAAATTGAATATACAAACTAAGCAATCGAACGTCAAAATTATATGAAGCCGTCAATATAATATATATTTCTGTATTTCACTGGAACTAGTTTTGATGATTTACGTTGATACTCGTTGTTACTAGAACAATTTATTAACGATTGCGTGTCATACAACAGGTAATATGATAAGGTCCTCATCATATTTTAAATTGAAGTATCATAAAAGTATGCATTCAAATATTAATTTGTAATAAGTTGTATTTTTGATTTAAACGTTCTTGTATCGATAGTATTAAGAAAACAATTATTATATCTACTCCATAGTCGAAAACCAGTGAGTGTTATATCAATATAAACAATTTTGTAGGTACTAATGTAATATTTAAACGGTTTTTATGTATTTCAGTTAAAAGTTATATAACACTTATAACTTAGATAATATTATTATTGAATATATTATTTTATTTATTATTTTAGATATAGAACCTTGGAAATATGGGCCATTGTACTGTCTCCCATTATAATGTGGATTTTAAATTTTAGTTTGAAGTATGGCGGCTGTAAATAATTCGATGGACGATGATGTTGGATATTGATTAAGAATGATTATGAAGGATTTCAGCTAATGATTCAGGCAGGATGTTCTGATGTTGTGGTATATATGGCATTCAGTGAGAATATGATTGTTGTTGACTTGGACAGGCTGTGCATAGAATATATTATTACCTATTATAAGCTTTAGCAGACAAAATCTGACACAGATATTAATATTTAGTTAATATTAAAATTCGTAGAAATAAAAATTTAATACATATACAATTATGTATAATATTGAACATGAAATTATATGGTGTAAAATATTTGACATTATTGTAAAATCATACGAAGACCAGCTGCGTGTAAATTGATATTTTTAAGGGGAGACAATAATTATCTCAGTAACAAATAAAATAATATAGTGCCAATTCATTGTAGAATATACCTAAAAAAATATTTTTGTTACTGCTATAGATGTAGATTCTCGTCCAATGAAAAGCAGCCACTGAGGCATACTATGGTTCTCTAAAATTAAACAAGAGAGAAAATAAAAATATGACAGTCAAACTTGGTTAACTCGAACTTCGTCGAACTCATCGATAACTTGACCTTTTTCCGGTTCCTAGAATTTTCTATTATTGTAATATCCTTGGATTACTCGAATTCTTAGATAACTTGACATTTTTGGCTTCAACTTAAATCTAACCAAGTCTGACTATATATTAAATAAATATTTTTCGATTTGATACTATTGCTAATTACTTCATTCAGGCTCCCATATTAAATTTTGGTTCCCTGTACTAAATGTTTTTTCGGGCCCTACACAAAACTTTCAATAAAAAATAAAACCCATTACGGTGTCTCATATACGATTTATAGGTAATCAATGGTTAACCCACAGCTTAAAACTATAAAATAACAAAATAACTTAAATGTATTATAGTATACATTTATATCATACCCATATATTATTATTATTATTTAATATAAAATAAATATTCCTATCAAAATTAAAAAAAAATGACAAATTAATTTCAACGGGCCTCTAAAATAGCCAGGCCATGTACTCCGGGTTCAACCCCCCGCTCTTTATGTGGGATCCGCCTTTATTCTCAGTCGTCAACGAATATCATAAAATATTAATTATAATATTAAAATACTTAAAAAATTAGTCCTAGACAGTGGTGTACCTAAATTGCCTATTTCAGACGCCGTGTGATCGTATCATTATTACTACATTTTGCAATACATATTTTACTATAATATTTCATACCTACTATAATATCATATTGTGTTGATACAGGAGAATTAAACATTTCTATATTTTTATGGGTCGTGTGATAGTTTATAATATATTATAATCCATAAGAAAATAAAATAGAAATAATGAAGGTTTTTGGTACAATCGGCATTTAGTAGATTGGTGTAATAACAATTTAATAATTAAATGTGTTTTTAAGTTATTAAATACAAAAATCGAAATATTGAATACTCATTTTTTTAAATGTAAACAGGCCAATATTCGAATACATTTTTGTAATAATTTGAATAAAATGCATTCAAATAATTATTTTAGATTCTGCGTGAAGGGAAGAGTGTATTGATTTTACAATGATGTGTGCTTTGAAGTTTATTTTTGTGTCTGAAGACTCTTGTATATTTAGTAGAAAAAATGCTTCGATTACAAACTTTGAGGGCAGTTTTTGGTAGCAAATTGGTTCTAGTTGGTACTTTTGGGAGTTCAAAATAGAAAATTCTGCTGTCAATCGTACGGCCACACCGTGCTTGTTGTGAGTGCCATGGCGTATAGTGCCATGGCGTATAGTCCCATCGGGAAATCGGAATTTTCCCGGTAGGCTCACATTAATATAATACTCAGAGGCCCCAATCTCAAAAAATTTAAATATCAAAGATGTTTGACCCTATAACAGACGCATTGCATTCATATGAAATTAATGTTTACAGTCAAGTTCTGAACACTCTTATTCAGAGATTTTCTTAAGATTCGAAAAAAATGGACAGTTATGGGCAGATTTTGCATGTATTGATCCTAATAATTTCGAACCAAATGTAAAACTTAAAAAAAAAAACGTAAAAACAAAAATAACTTATATTTATAAATATATTAATGTAACCTACCTATTTAATATTGATAGTGTAATTTTAATTTTGTTTTCTTAGAATGTTGAAGTGATGACGAACTTTTAATATCATGTAGACAGTGATGTAGTCATAATCAAAATACGAATGTAAAATATTGTGTAGTTTGTTGCTTTGATGTGCTTGTGAAGTGCAACTAATACACAGATGCTGGGATATCCCAGTCTTTTCATTGCGTATAAACTAATGCTGACATTATCCATGACACAAGTAGGATGTGAAAGGAGATATTCTAAGTTGAAATATGTAAAAAAAAATTACTTGAGAAATATATTGGGCCAAGGCCCAAGATATTTTAGAAAGTTCCACGCTGATGAATGTTAAAAAAGATTTACTAAATACATTTTATTCAAATGATGCGATCAAGAAATTAGCTGCTATAATAGTAGTAAATTAAAAAAAAACCATTATCATTTTAATATTTATATTCTTTTAACAATTGATTGTGTAGTATATAATATAATATATGATTTTATTGTAGAAACTATTGCTAAATAAGAGATAATTTTTTTTTATATTATAATATGATATTTTATCGGTAAAAAAAGTACTTATTCACCCATGGTTGTAACTACCATCGTGTGTTCGTTGTTGCTAAAATCAGGACTCAACTCAGTGCATCAAAGATAGAAATGAACCAGTCTAAATTACCTTATGCAACGGGTCTTATCCAGCTAACTATAAACAATGTCAAGTTCACAAAGGCCTAAGACCTACAACACTTTTGGAAATCTCAATCAGCTAATCATTGATCTAAAAACAAATTACTTCAGCCAGACATTTTTAACACAAACGATAGATCACAAATCAATTAAACATAATATTTTCTTCCTCTATCTCATATAAAACTTTTAACTAAATCAGCCAGCCCCTCATAGAGTAGTTTCTGCAACTTCAATATATTGACGGTTGTTTTTCAAAAGCCTAATTGTTTCGATTTTTCCGAACACGTTGACCTAGTGTGAGTTATAAAACATTTATTCAACTGGTTCTGAGTTCAGTGTTTAGATTGAGTTCAGAAAACAAAAAGGATTTAATATTTACTTCCAATATTTTATTATTAAAAATAATAAATACCTACATAATAATAATTTAGTACCTAAATAAATATCTAAATATTTAATTTATAACTTTTATTTTTTTTATACTTTTTTTTTATTCTCTTTATAAATTTTAATCAATGTAGGTATATAAATATTTAATCCTAATGGCCTTAGCAATCGAAGGAGAAATTATTATAATTTCAAGACTATAATACAAATAAAAATAATATAGAACAAAATACAAATAGTATTTAAAATTTAAATACAAGATAGTAAGATACATAATACATTAAAAAGCACACAGTCTAATTACTAAATACAATATACAATTATTATTGTATTAGAATTAATACTGTACATCCCTGACAGTATTTAGGTAGGTATGTACGTATTACAGGGACGGATTGGAATTTCGGGCCAGCCTGGGAAAATACTCTTTTACCGGCCCACTATTTGTTGAGAAATTGGGTCCAACTGGTAAGTGTACCAAACTAAAGAATGAAGATAGTAACTTTTTTTAGTATTTTAAAGGGTAGTCTACTGTAATCAGTGTTATTATAAGATCAACCTTTAACAATTAAATGTTATAATAAAAATAATAATAGTATTACACACATATAAATATTACATAGTAAAATGATAGTAATTTTGTTTTTTATTTGAATAAATAATAAAACTAGTTTAATTTACAATGAAATATTTTTTTTTAAAAGAAAACTCTTTTTTTATATATTTTTTTTATAATTAATATACTAGGATGTGTATTAATGAGTTAAAAAGTTTAAGTTAAGTTAAAAACTGAGTTAAAAAAAAAAAAAACATTAATTTGCCCATCCATGTTATAAAATCGATAAATCATAATTTATACTTATAGATAAATATTAAATATTATCTATAATTTTTAAAAGTATTAGTTGAATATCACACTAAAATAATTTAAAGTATATTTTAATGTTAAAAAAATAAAATAGGTAGTTACGTATTGCATTAAGGGGCCTGCTCGCGATTTTTCAAATTTTCCGCAATTCTATAAAATTTGAAAATTAAATTTTATATTTTAGTTGCCACCTCAATTATAAGACTTTTCCACTAATCTACTACCCAATACCTATTTAGGGGGGGTTGATAGGGTGTATTATATCGGTCAAAACACAGTTTACAGGAAAAACTCTCACACCTCGTAGATTGGTCCGATTTCCGTAATTTTTTTTTTGTTAGATAGAGGAATATTTTTTACAGGGCGCATTGGACTTCGATTTTTGATTACGTCGCTAAAACAAAAAATTATACAAAAACTAAAAAGTTGTAAAAATTGATTAAATTCAAACTTGTAACATAAGATTTAGAAAAATAATGTTGAAAATCCAAGTCCAATGCGCCCTGTAAGAAGTCTTCCTCTATCTAACAAAAAAAAAATTACGGAAATCGGACCAATCTACGAGGCGTGAGAGTTTTTCCTGTAAGGCATGTTTTTGAGCAAAAAAACAGGTCGCGTGCAGGCCCCTTAAGTATTTTGCAAAATATGTTGTTTCTCTCAATCTCTATCAATAACATAAATTGTAGATTATTGTACTTAGTACAGCAACAGTTTAATATTTTTAATTATTAATATATTATTATTGTAATGATAAACAGTGGCGCATTTACGATTTTGGAACCCCCCTTTTTTTTATCTCAGTTTCCTTTTATTCATTGTCACAAAAACTTTAAGGTCCCCTCTAATTTACAATTTACTTTTTATCTCAGTTAATAGGTTAATAGGCTTGAAACTGGTATAAGCCGTTATAAAACCGAAACCAAAAACAATTGGAAACCGGTATTAAATTCAAAACCGACTCGAAAAAAATTGGATACCTGTATTATAATTAAAAACCGAAAATATAATTTAAAAAACGGTATTTTTTTTGAAAATCTTTGTATCTTGACATTTTTGAAAGTTTACTTTACACAACAGGCGATCGGACGCTCGATCCAGATATTCAAAAAAATTAATAAACTAAGAATGAACATAAATAGTCCAGGTCTTGAAACCGATTTTAGAAACCGGTATAAACCGTTTAAAAATTGAAACCCATAACAAATTCAAAAACAAAATAGGAAAAAATTGGAAATCGGTATAAAATCCAAAACCGAAACCAAAAAAAAATTGAAACCACTGTACAAATCGAAACCAAAACAGAGATTTTTTCAATCGGTTTCAAGCCATGTAAAAGTGATAATTGATAACCCAAAATGTATATATTTCCCATTATTACATTTATACTTCCACTAATTTAGAGAATACTTTTATTTTACCATTAACACTCCATTTATTCCTAATAAAAACTCAACCTTTATAATTAAATAAACAAATTATAATTTTGATTTCAGACTTTTAGCCTTTTTTTACGACAATTTAATAAAATACATTATATACATTATATAGAAATGTAAAGGATATTATAAGAAAGATACAGGTATTCACTTATCAGTTATCAGTTTATCACTAATATAATTTATCAACAAATCCAATAAAATAAAAAAATAATTTTGTTATTACGGCGCCTCTTTGAGGACTCAGAATTTGGCACCCTGGGGAAATTGCCCCCCCACCCTCCCACTAAATACGCCACTGATGACAAAGTTCAGCTAAAACTCACTTCGCTATTCTGAGACTTGAAAAATGGTTTAATGCTTTTAGAAGCCTTTGCTTCTAAAAGTAGTATTTTTTTAATTTTGTCTCGAATTTTTTCAGCTCCTCCTTTTCGTTTTTTTACTACAGTCTGATCCATCCATTTCCATTTTATTTTATAATTCACAAAATCACAACTATTACTATTGTAATATAAAATATTTATAATTATTCCTAGTTAAGTACTTAGTTATTGAATTTTAAAATTGACCAAATTGTGCTGAACTGCTGACTGCCGAGTACTGATATCAAGGTTTTGGATGACGATTGATTTCAAATAAAAATATTCTTATTAGGTATTCATATTAACGACCCGCATCGACTTGAATCGTCAAAATTCGTCGTCATTACCCGCAACCCGCCGGCCCATTTGATCGACGACAACCCGAATAACCAATTATTCATAGATTTTACTTTCCACGGAAGTTGATTTTTTGATTACACTTATTGTTATTATTATTATTCAGTTTCTGTTGTAGACGAAAATTGTAATAATACAAGTATATACTAAAATAATACAACGGTTGTATACTTGTATTATTACAATTTACAACGTTTAACGGTATAACTTATAATATTATAGACTGTTATTACTTAATATCATTGAATGAATAATCTATAACCAATGGTAATAGGTTTTTATTAATTATTAGATTACATTTATTATTTAGGTCTACTTACTATTTAATATTTAGTACGCTAGGCTCATCGGGAATTTCCCGATTTCCCTGCGGCTCAATCCGTTCCTGTAGGTATACCTGCAACTGCTGTTGTTTGAAAAAGTTTTAAATATTGTACATTTGCTAATATTATAATAAAATTTATTAAATAATAACAGTATTGGAGGACGGAGTGGCCGAGCGGTCTCAGGCGTCGGTTGCGAGTTGCGACACACACCGTCGCCGGTTCGAACTCGGCCACGGGTGGTACTTACCTTCGGGAAGTCACGTGTCCGGAGAGAGAGGCCGCCATCCCCCACCCAGGCATGGCAGATACCTACTGGTGCCCACTTAAAATATCTGCCAAAACAAGAACACACGTGTTCAAAAACCTACAGTACCCTCACCAACAGTTCCATAGTCTAATTATCTCAGTTGTCGAAGCCTCACCCCCCTACAAAAAAAAAAAATAAAAAAAAAAAATAACAAAATGTAATAATATTTACTGACAATAATATAATTAATTATACCATTATTATTTCAAGATAAACAATAAATTTTTCATCAGAAATATCGGTTATGGACTCAATATAATATTTAAAATCATGATAATATTTGAGTATGTAAAAGTGGCATTTAAAATGTATGGAATTACAATACATTTTTGCTTTGTTAAAAACTAGAATATTTAATACAAGGGTCCTAATAAGTTGGTGTTAGTGGAAATCAAAAAAAGTTGAGTTCTTTTTTTATAGATATTTTAAGTAATTTGTTTACGAAAATAGACATTTAAAAGAAGAATAATGATTTCAACGTCGTTTCACTAATAAAATGCTTACGCCGAACCACAATAATTTTAACTGTGCATCTTTGAAAATAAATTGTGTATTTTTCTGTACATTCCAATTATTAATTCCTTTCCAATAACGAGTTTATATATTATTATAAAGTAAAAAAAAAATGAATTAATAATATGATATAAATTATTATAAACTAATTTGGTAAAATTTAAATTGTTTATATAATTTATTGTTCTAAAACTTATTATAATATATGTGTGAAATTATTACAAGATGAAGTAATTCATGGCGTGAATAATTTAGTATATCCATACGGTTTTTTTTTTCGGTATTTGGGACTTTAATGTTATATTCTATTGAAAAATAACATTTCTTTTATGTCAACGGTTTATTTTTAATGACGATTTAACAATTTCAATAATGAAAGGTTGAATGTTCTATGCATTTTACAAGTTTGTCATTTTTATTATTTTAAATATTAATTCATTTCTCTCAGTTAATTTCTAGTGCGTGTAAACTGTTTATATAATACGCATTTGGTATTTTCAAATGTTCACGAAGTAGTCGATCAAAGGTTACCACTTGGTCAAAATGATAAAATGTTAAAGTTAACACTAAAATAAACATTTTTAATTCTGTTTTTTTAAATATGAATGTAGGAGGTACAATAGGTGCATAATATAAATGACATTATTATTTTTAAGAGGTTAGGTTGAATTTCACCCATACAGCATGATCTTTTTTTTTAGTATACAGTTGAAATATTTTGATTCCTAGTAAGCTTGTATACAAAAAAATTTAATTGTTTTATATGAAATTAAAAGTAATATTGGTATATTCCCAATTACTAATTATTAGTTTTAGATTCTGAGTGAAACGATGAATGTATTGATTTTACAATGATGTGTGTTTTTTTTTTTTTATTTATTTATTTTTTTATTTATATATTTATTTTTTTTGTGTCTGTGTACACGATAAGTAGTCGAAATAATGCTTCGATTTTCGACTTCAGTATCTTGTTCGATTGGAAAGTGAATATCGTTGGTGCATTGGGGAGGTCAAAATTTAAATTTCCCAGTAGTTTTCAAAAGCGCCGGGAAAAACAAAATAAAAATTAAGAAAAAACCGGAATTTTTACACAAAATCGGTTTTCCAAAAAATCGATTTTGGTTTTTGGTGTAACATTAAAAAAAATAACCGTAGATACATGAAATTTTCAGTGGTTGTTTATTTTTGCATTTTCTATACACGATAACATTTTCAAAATATTTTGATTTATTTTGAACTGTTTAGGGACATTTTCAGTTTCCAATTTTATTAGTTTTTTTTTTTATGAATATCGATAAAAAATTATTTGTTGAGTAAAAATACTTGAAAATTTAATACAAGGCTCCTACTATATTGTTTCAAAGACAGATGAAAAATATTAAAAATCGTTAGTCACAGTTTTTTTTTTCAAGCATTTAAAGTTCAAAAAATGACAAAATATGGAAAAATCACGAAAATTTGCAAATTATTTCGAGTTAGAAATTCATAAAATTTTTCTTTTTAAATCTAAGATATAAAAATGTAATACAAGATTCCTTATAAGATTTCCTACATTTATCAAAAAAAAAATTCTATAAGAAAGTCAAATTAAATTTTTATGAGCGTTTGAAATTCAAATTTTTACAACATTGGATATTCACTCGATTTCTCATGTGGCGAATTCCTTATTTTGTTGTAATTCAAAAACGAATTACTGTATATACATGAAAATTTCACTGAATGTTTATATTAGCATTTCCTATACACCATACAATTTTGAAAATATTTTGACTCTTTTTGAGCGGTTTACGGACATTTTCAGTTTTCAATTTTTTTAGTTTTTTTTTTCTATAAATATCAATAAAGTTTCATCTGTTGGGCCAAAAAGTGTAAAAAATTAATACAAGGCTCCTGATATATTGTTAAAATAGCAATTGAAAAATATTAAAAATGCATAGGCACAATTTTTTTTTATAAGCATTTAAAGATCGCATTTTGACAAAATTTATCAAAATCTCGAAAATTATCAACCATCGTAATTAATAAATTATAAAATGTTCAGTTTTTATAGCTAAAGATTGAAAATTTTAAAAAAAGATTCTCATAAATAGTTCATACTGTAGCCAAAAAATCTAAAAAATATATGAGCACAGTTATTTTTTACAGACATTTTAAGTTCAAATTTGGGACGAAATTACATATTAAAAATTCTAGAATACCTATTTTAGTTATTTTGTTGTGAGTGTATAATATTATTCGTGGGTACTAAATACTTCTAAAGTGTACTATTATATATCTATGATAGTATCAGAGTTTGTTATTGATGTATAACGTGTTATAAGTACCTAGTGGATATTGTGATATGATTAATTTGGAATTTATTATAGGTCAATTTTTTTTCTAATACTATAGATATGTATATAATATGTCTTAAACCTAGACTGACATACCGTCTTCGCTCAGAATCGTTTTTCTTATACAATGATATTGTATCATTGAATTCAAATTTAATACCATCCATTATACAGTGACCCACTTGTAACCTACTGTACAGCAGAGCGACATCCACTTACCCACCTTTTTTTATTTGAATATAAATACGCGGGTATGTGTATCATTTTATAAAAAAAATTTTTTTGATCGTATTTTGTTTATAACATTGTTTATGTCCTTAATGCTTCAAAGTATTTTGTTAAAATAATTATGAACAATTATAATTTTTTTCCATTATGTTTTTTATAAAACAATGATTAATTATTCCTCGGTCGATATTTTAATACGTTTTAAATTAACGTCAGTCTTTCGTTTTAGTTTTTCATCACTTATTTTATGGATACATTGGTACAATTCGTAAAAATAATTGTTCCAATAAGTGAATGTAATATATTACGTGATATTGTACCTATATAACAATAGAGTCATAATTGACAGATAAAAAAATCATGCAGCGATGGCATTTTTTTCTTTAGCTTGCTTTTTAGTTGATATTTATGAATTCAGGTGTCTGCACTAATGACGCCAAACTGTTTAAGGCGTCTTGGAGGTTTTCCAAGGATGGTACCCTAGTGTAATAAATTAGAAGATTTTGATAAAAACATTGTTTCGATTATGCACTATTTTATTTAGAGATTTAGAATTATAATATAATACAAATACACATAAAATAATAAAACTTAATATAATAATTTGAAATAGACATTATTTGAAGAGTGATGTCTAAGATCGTTTATAATAATAAAAATACTTTGTCGTATGGTTTCTCACCTACCTAGCTACAACTTGTCTATCACCTGTGATCAAACCCAAGTCTTCTTACTGAGTTGTATAAATATGACTGTGGTCATTATGTCAGTTTTTACATACAATTTAAAGTAGGTACCTAATAAATAAAGCGTGTGTATATTGTATGAAACGCCTTATTATTTTCAGCAATTGATCATTTATTCAACAAACTTTTTTAATTTTAAAAGTCCAGGGATCCAAGAAGCAGTGATATGATTATATGAGGGTGAGAAAACCGGGTGAATTAGTTCATGTAAAGAATAAAGATAGGTACAGATAGAACGCTGCTTTTCTCTGCTTTATCATTTAGCATTCGAACCATTTGATGAATATCATCGATTAAATTGATCAGTATAATGGTTATTGTAGACTTACCATAACGAAACCCTTGTTGCTTATCTGAAATTATACAGATGTAAATTTAGGTACTAACATTTTTTCTTAAGTTGTTGGCTATGAACTATGAACTATCGATAAATAGGGTGGTAGTTAGTATAACAACATTTTGATTACCTGACTTAAAAACTGAATGGATACAACTAGATATATTTCTGAAGTTCATATTATTGTGTCTAATTCTAAATATACCTATTATAAAAATATTGTGTGTACTGAATATTGATACCTACCTACAGATTGTAAAAATAAAAAATAAAGTTTTTGTTAAATATTTTATTACGACAATCATTTTTTCTGGTGATTATGTTTGTGTCAGTGTATCCGAGTCTTTAATTTCATAGGTAGCTGTAGTAATAGGTGACTATATGTATAAACAGTATAATATAACCATATTTGAAATGTTGCAAATGTTCCGAGGCAGCTAAATTATAAAATATATATAAGGAGAGAAGAATAGTAAGTGATGGGTAGTCGTGGTATGTCAATACTGCGAGATACGTTTGATTGTTAATTTTGTGCTTGTTTGTATATTTTAATAAATGGTTTTTTAACTCGTGATATTATTGTTTGCTTTTGGTGCCACCCTGTAAGTTTGAGTCCGATCTGAAACCGATTAATTCATGGTCTCTGAGGACGAAAACATTACTTTTCGTATTTCTATTTACCGTGGAAGACTAAAATGAAACCGGTTAATTCATGGTCTTTTAGTCATCCTTTTGGAGGTAGAAGTATACAAACTGAAAAGTGCGTATACGACATAGCGAAGTAATCTTATGAAGAAAAAAAAAATGATTTTATTAGCAACCCAAAAATTGTAGTTTTCCAGAAACTTATATTCACTGTTATAAATATAATAATTATAATGTAATCGTGTATATTTAGAACAGCGAATATATTTTTCTGTACAATCGTAGCTATTTATTTGCAAAATATAAAACCAATTAGTTTTATTGCTCAGATTACTATAAAAATAAAAATTTGGATACAACAACACGAACATCACTAACAAAACAATCGGGTCGAAACTGTATAATGGATACCTATAGTAGTCGTATGGATATGACTTGGATCACTTCATGGAGTAACATTTGTATCTGTTTGAATATTTTTATTTTACAATACTGCAGGGAAAAAAATAAAAAAATAAATAACGATCAGGTATCGATAAAGATTACTAGTGTTTAGGTTCTAAACGCTCGTAATCTTCGCAGGTTAATCGTTTTGTGCCATTACGGCGTCCGTGAACAAATTTTTTTTCTTTGTTTATTGAATTACCTTTTTTACTTTAAGGTTCTCATGGTACCGGTACAAGATCTGCAGAAGTGAGCTGCTGACTATCGCGGGCCAATAATGCAGATGATATCATATTTTGGCGATTGTGAGGCCAAAGCTACCAGCCGCAGCTATCTGTCCACCGGAGTGAATATGCAGGTTATCATGGATTTTCCGGAAACGTTAGGACGACAATGATGATTTATATCGCCATCGGGTGCTGATGGTGGTCTTTCGAACGACATAGAATCCAAAACTCGTATAGTCGACTGCAGTCGTGCGACGATGACGAGGAATGGAGCACCTCTGGGCGGTTTTAAATAATTCATCGGCGGCTCCGCGAGTGTATATTATAGTCATCCTGCTAGTGCTCGTCGTTGAGCGTTCGGGCGTAATGAAACTCTGGCGCGCAAAACTATTTAACAACTAATTAAAAGTCAAAAATAAATTTGGTTCCCTATATACATAATATATACATATATTATAGAATTTTCAGACAGCGGCGGTGGCGTAGACGAAGGTCCGTATAATATATATACTGTATAGCGGTTTTAATTTAGTTCCTCCGAGAAATAATATACCGTCGCCGCTTTCGGCGTTCGCGGTCGGCAGAATCCGAAAATCTTTTCTTCCCGCTGGTCTCCCGTATTCTAATAATAATAATAAGTAATCATAATTAAGACGATAATAAGAATATCTCTGGTGTGTTTTGCAGTGGGAAAACATAAAAAAAAAACTATGTCTCGATCGTCGCTGCAGGCCATCGCTCCGTCGCCTGCAGCCCTCGATAATTACTCCTTACATACTGTATAGTATACAATAAATATAGTTAACTTTTAAGCATGATTTCCCCGTAATTGTGCTTAAATTATGCATTAATTCAAACTAAAATTTTTGGAATTTATAAGATTATTTAATGTCCATATTTTTTCTAATAGGTACTTAAAGTCTTAATTGGAAATTTGAAGGACTGAGAGTCTGTTGAAGCAAATAGTTTGTTTTCTTTTAAACAAGTACCTGATGCAAATTGCCAAGTTCACGAGTGATTTATAAATTTAATATTATGAATAATATGTAAGGGTTTAGAACCTATGGTTATAGAAAATAGATGAGATAATTTTTAAAAAAACTGGAAAAATCGCTCTGCTGCATAGTAGGTTTTTAGGGTATCAGGTCGTTGAGGAGGTCACTGAAATGGATTTGTTGGACATTCAATGCAATGATTTATAATATTACGACTAATATTATTAGAATATTATATCATATATTATTTTAAATACCTACAATATTGAATTATTTTAAAACAGGATCGTACTATAGATAACTTAAAATTAGTCTGTAAGTTTTTAAAATATCATAGTGTATAGTCTAATTATATAATAGATTATAATATACGTAATAAGTAATAGCGATAACTGATAAGTTTCAACAAGTCTCATCTATACAGTTAATATTTATTGTATCACAACAAAATAGTAACAACTTAATCTAATTTGCTACCTTAGCATAGTGTAGTTTATAGCATTATGTCTGGTGTAGTAAGTGGTTTCAGAAGTTCAGTCTCCCCTCTCCCCCCTCAGAAAAAAACACCATTTTTAAACCAATAAATTCTTAGCTTCGCCGTGAATCTAGAATGCAACTCGACTTCCACCTCGAATATCGATGAACATCCACTTTATGTACTACTGTATTATATAAGTGGCTCAGTACACATTTGTTCATATAGTGTATAGATTCTGAACAAACACCAACCCATTTAAAATATTCAATATCATAGTCTATATTATGATCAATATGTAGTATAATATTATAGCGAATTGCATGTTATAACTGTTTATCGCCACTATAGAAAGTCCGTAGACGCCGTTAAAATCAGCTGAGCATGAAAATATTGAATATAGCTAATAACCCGAACCCGCGATAATCGCATAGTTATTGGGTTTAAGACTGCGCCAATAACAGTTTTCGCGTACACATCTCGACATCGATTTTATTATTCTCAGGTTTTCGCGACGTCGTCATCGTCAGCACACTCGGTAGCCCTCCGAACTGGGCTGGCTCTGTGGGTGCGAATCGTATATTATAGTATTATATTATTATTTTGTGTCGTGCTCGCGACGAGTGCTAACTAGGTATAAACCTCCAACTCCCCCGTAAGTCTTTTGTACGACGGATTACCTCCGTGCGACGACCGTATACGTATATGAACCCGAGCACACAAACGAGCACACTCTCGCGGTGCTACAGCTTTCGTGCGCGCTGGAGGAGATCCAATCATCCGGTAATCCTTTATATTGTTTCCGTCATCCGGTCTCTTGTCGTCTCCTCGTCCATATTATTATATTTTATACAATATACACACACATAAGCCGTACACCTAGACGAAAAGCCGAACGCGGGCGACACGACTCGAACCGCGTGCTTCGTAATTATAACACGCGCGTGCGGCGTACCATCGCAGAGTCGTCGTCGTCCCGCGAGAGAGGATTATCATTTGCAGTTTTGTGTATATATGTGCTCGTTCCCTGTGTACACATATATGTACACTTAATGCCGTCGACGTCATAATACGCACAAATGTCGTCGTCGTGGCGTTGACGTGTACAACGACGACGGCGACGAAGACGATCTTTTGTCGCACTTTTGAAATCCTCGATTAATCCTTATTCGCGACGAGTCTCTTCCCAACACACGTCGTGCGCCTGCCACCTCCGCTGTATCTATGTATGAGTATATATATTTGCTATATTTAGTGTACACTTCCCGAACTCGCCGTGTGAACACATATAGTAGGGGCTTAGATACCTGCGGTTCGCGAGAAAAGCGCTCAGGAATTTTTCTTTTCTCCTCGCTTTTTTTTTTCTCGACGGAAGACGACGAGGCATCGTTGTCGCGAAAAATCGATCGAAATCGATTCGCTCGTCACCACCGTCATATACGCAGCAGCCATGTAATATAATATCATCATAATATACTGCGGGGTCATCCAAATGTGGTGTGGTAGCAAAAACGGCGAGAATCACACGAGAACCCCTACAAAATTCTAACCATCTATATATAAATAAATATATATATATAAAATAGGTACTCGTATTGTATAATATACACAATATTGAATATGGACGTGTTACCTAATGCCTAATATGTACGTAAAATATTATTCAAATGGTTAAAAAACATAAATATTATAGGTTTTATTACAAACCGTATTCTAGTCTCTGCGTGATTTGTTGTAAGTTTTTTTTTCAAGATTTAGTGTTTTTTTTGTTTTGACGCTTTTTTATATACGAAGGCGCTGATGTGTGCTTATACTTCTGTGGTGTGGGCGCACGTCAAAAGTTCAGTATGGTTTGTATTTTTTTGGCCCGAGTGAACCAGCGCTACAGCGTTTGTAAAAAAATGTCATAGTTTGATCAATCCTGGCATCCTGCACCGAATTTAGTTTCGTAATTCGTAGTGATGGTATTATTGTAATAATAAATTATCCTAATAATTATTGCACACCATGCTCTCTCTACACTATTATAGTGAAGTACGAGCTTAAAATAAAAGCGTTTGTCGTGTATAAAACACATTTAACCATTTAATTCGGTTAATGTTAATTGGAAAAGTTTCGGTAAAAAAAAAAAAATTAAAACTGTCGTACCCGTTTTCATTAGCGTTTTTATCGATGTTTTACTATATACCTAGATATATCATCGCCGATGAAATAATTGAACTGATGATCTCTTTTGATTATTTTAACCAATATTGTTTATGGTTTTCACTGAAATGCTATATGGCATTATGGTATATGCACCTACATACTTGAATCATAATATTATTTCGAGAGATATAGGATTATATTTTGTTTTTATAAACGCATATTCATCTCGCTGTATACTTAATATTATAAATAAGTACGTCTGTTTGATAAAAAACAATACGGCCCAAAAAAGCACATCATTAATTTGTTTATAAGAATACCGAGGGAGAGGTATAAAAGAACGGCTTATTGTAATATTATACTTTACGTATATGGTATTGATTTAGAGGATCAAAAAGTTTATTTTATTAATTGGGTACCTACTCGCGTTTACGGTTTATACAGAAAAGGTGTCAACAGTCGCCAACTAGTATAAAATACACGATCATACATATTTGCTTATATGTATATATATATATATACATATTATAATATGCATTATGTATACAACGTCTTCGAGATAAATCTTGTGTGATAAAGTTTCGCGACTGAACTTCGAAATTAAAATCTATGCTTTGAATGTAAGTGTTGGTGTAGGTACCAACCAGGCGCAATAATATACGTGTGTGGAAAGGAGGATTCTGAGAAGTCACCCCGTTAAGACTAAAACGAGTTATAAAGAAATGTATGATTTGAAAACTAGTAGTAATTATAATAGTAGTTGAATATACGATGACAATGCGATAAAGATATGCTGTATTCACGAGGAACATGATTACTAAGTCATTTACTTACCTATATATTTTAATAAAATATGTCAAGTGTTACGCAAGCATATGGGTAGGTACATCCGAATTATACCCGAATATACGAAACACGCTATATATTAACATAATATTATAACTTAAAATTATTTATTTGTCGAAAAACACTCGATTAGTCAATCAGGGAAAAGTTTTCGTTTAAAAGTTAAAACGTATGATAAATAATAGTATAATTTTAGTGGGTGATATTCGTGTGTTTGTAAATGCATTGTCGATCGAATAGTATAATATTGCAATATTTAAATTTTTTTCGAACTCAATAATAAAATAACCTAAATATCCGAAACCAATATAACGATTATATTCCGAAATCAAATTGAACAGCGTTACAGGATGAAAAAAAAAAATAATAATAATGATAAACGTCGGGGTCGCGGGAATATGAGACCAACGCGATTTAATCGAAAATGTATTCGAGCGTATTATAGTCGCCTTCGTAATTTGATCAACGTAAAATATGTTAGTTGCTTGTGACGTTCACATACTTTTTGATCTGTATATTATGGTGGTGGCGTGAGCGGCAGCAGCACATGAGAAAAAAAAAAGAAAAAAAATCCTTTTGCGTCTGTGCCCTGGCCGGGTCACACAATATCTTTACGATTTCATTTGAATAGAACACTGCTAAATCGTATATATTATATGCGTGTGTGGTCTTCGCATATATATACCCTATATGTTCATGCTGCACGGCCAAAACACACACACATGCATACACACGCTAAACGTATCCGTGTGTATAATACTCGGCGAAATCCTCTGCACGAGCCCCTCAAACTACATGTAAGTTAAATGGCTCGGCGCAAACGTCGACGGTTTTCCACACCGGGTCATGCATAATTCAGATAACTGCTGTAGAAGGCCTCCTCCGAATTCGGGGCCCCGTCAAAACTCTAGGTATCAAGATTAATAACATGGTGATAAATAACCAATATGAACTTTGGTGTACGAGAGAAAAAGAAGTGAAAAGAAAACGCGGAACACTGCACGGTAGAGGAGAGACAATGGTACAAAGGTTTCGAACGATTTGGATAATGAACTATTTTTTTTTTATATTTTTCCATTTCTGCTCCGACTAGAAATTTGTTTGTTAGCTTGATTTTTTTTTTTTTTTTTGGTTGGAATAACAAATCACAAAGTCATAATTCAAAGTTCAAACAAATTCATTTTTTTTTTTTATAACATAATATTATATTTAGATTGGATTAAACTTGATTACGGATTCACTTAATTATGTCACAATGACGTACATTATTGACAAATAATAATAATATAGTGTTTGTAAAATGACCTTAAAAGCCATTTATTGTTTGAAAACAAAAATTAAATCAAAAATTATATAGTTAACTAACAATATCATTAAATTTCCTAGATGTATTCGGAAATAATCTAAAATATCAATATATTTTAATTTTTTAATATTTATTATTTTTTATTTATTTATTCATCCAAATCAGTTACAAATAAATAATTACAATAAATTACATTAATAATAAATGATATGTATACCAACTAAAAACAATCTTTTCAAATCCCCTGATTGTCATTAAACAAAATAATAAAACTACAGAAACAAGATCTTAAATCTTAATATTATCAATATAATTACTATACTTAGGTAAAAATAACGCATACGATAATATAAATAAACACAGGTGTGTGTACTTAAGTCAATGCATTAAATTAACTATTAGGTACCTTTTCAATAAGGTTACATTTTACTCATATTATTAGTGCACTTTATTATTTATTATGAGAAGTTGAGTTTTCATCCTACATGTTCTTTTGAAAATTGAATTATGTATAAACTATCAGACAATATTCCAATTTTAATGTTAAACAATTAATAGGTAAATGTATTATAAAAAAATGTTTTGTTTTCTTAAATTGTTCTAATGTTTGTTTTTATCGTTTGTTAAATTATGGTTACTCAACCAATAGATTATGAAAATAACATATTTTCCAATTTATTGCACATTAAAATATGTATACTTACTAATTATCATGACAAATTAGATAGGTATCATCACAGTTGTACTAGTTTCGCTCAGAAGATACGCATCTTCTTCACCTCCGGCCAATATCGTAGTTCTCCACTTCTCATTGGTTGATTTTGTTCTATGTTATATATGTATGTATATGATCGACAGCCAATAAGAAGTGGAGAACTACGATAAAGGCGAAGTAAAGAGCGGAGGATGCGTATCAAAATACTGTGATTATACTTTAGTCATGCTAATTATTATATAAAATATACAACTTAGGTATATGTATACTGTATGTATACAGTATACACAGTTACTTATTGTACGATTAATGGTTGATACACTATTCTCAGTATTTATTAATATTATGTTATCATTAGTATTTAATGTAGATTTTAGGCTAAGTTCACATGAAGAGCGTTAAACGCGCGTTTACAATAATGAATGCAGCTGTATTTTAACGCGCGTTTACAGCTTTCCGACGCGTTGCAAGGCGTTAACTCGCGTCGTCATTCATCCTGTGTAAATTGTCTAAACGCGCGTTAGCCAAACGCGCGTTTAATGCTCTCATGTGAACTAGGCCTTAAACTGAACCAGCATATTGTATATTATTATTTTTATAAATATAACATATAAACCTATAGTATTATACGCGAAGTAATATATTTTAGCTTATCGACTAAACTTTTTAAAATGTATAAAATATAACTGACATCATAAAAAAATAAAATATAATATAAATCAAATATGGTAAGAAAATAATGATGTTATCTTGGTATTACGATGCTTTATCATTTGGGCTTATAATATATAACTGAAGTCTGCAGCTTTAGCATAAATTACGGTTCCGTCAAGAATAACCTCCCACGTGACTTAGTAGGACATTAACGCGATTTAGTGCAATTAATAATATGAAAATTTTCGAACTAAATTAACTAAATTGTATGTTGACGATAAGACTAAAATTATTGTTTTACGAAACTTTAACATGTTTAATTTATAGCAATAAACTAACCCTATTTGATGTAGGCCACGTATAATTGTATGTATTATTTTACAAACTTATGTTGTAAATCGTGTAGAAAAATACCTGAAAATAATTGATATTATTTCTTATTAGTAATATTAGATATTATAAAAGTGAGTTGTCGAGTATTAACGCTCTCGAGTTCCAGTAAACCTGAACAGAATCCTTTGGACTGCCATCGTCTTAATAGTATTCGCAACTTTTGAATGATGAAATTATTAGATTATTCTGAACTCTAGTCTTGACTCGCTGACTGTATCCCAACCTGCAGCTGTATACACATAATTTAACGGTAAATTCATTTTATTTATCGACAATAAAATAGTTTCGAACATTTTTATTTCTGGAGAAATGTAATTCTTTATGGCATTTGAACAAATTACACAAATTGTTTATGGAAAAAGTATTTCTCAAAAACAAATGGCGGAAATAATTCACTCGAATTACGGCGTTTTGAATAGACTATTAAGCTGAACACTTTTAAAATGTATTCAAATACGCATTTAATTAGTTTCACTTAAGTATATCCGAGATAACTACCTATTCGAATACTTTTACATAAATGTTTTAAATTCGATTTACTCAATATTGGATGGGCTTTTTATTTTAAATTACTGCTCTTATATTTCTCTTCACGGTTATCACAAACTATTTTGAATTCTAGAAACGGCATATTATCCAAAGTACAATAAATTTGTGTTCAATTTTTTTTTTTTTTATCTAAATTGTAAATAATTTATAGTTTTGTACGAAACTTTTTGAGCTTTCCCACTTCTCTCAAAGTGTTTTCCACAGAACAGCAGATGTCATTATAAAACCAACAACTTCTAGAATCTGACAGTCGTAGAATCCTGAATAATTTATTATAATACAATATAATATGTAGGTATATTGAAGTTGATAAAATATGTTTTATTTCGAGTTACACGCATTTGTAGATGTTAATGATTTGTATATTTTATTTGATATTAAAAACAAAAATTAATATTAGATAACTTACAATAGAAACACATTGGTACGTAGAATCAACAACTCTTAGCCAATCACTCTCAAGTATTCCACTCCAATTCGTTACGTCTTCTAGTACTCTGTTCAAGTTAAGAAACGTAGTCTTGTGCTCAGGTTCGTGGCAATACTACACTGGAGGTATACAGATAATTGTGGAGTTGGGGGGCAAAGAATGTTGCCTGACTGTGGCCCGACGGATACTGGTCGCTCCCAACTATACGTTTCTTAACTTGAACAGAGTAGTATCATTGCATATTATTAGATTATATTAATTAATTTATGTTAACCTAAGTTTGAGTTAAGAGCTTAAATTTTAAATAATTTGAATTTTGGAGTCTCGAAATTCCGAACTAAACTATACTTAGAATCGTTAAAATCTTCAAATTCACGTTCTTGCTTCAAAACTATTCCGACAATTCTCCTGTTACGTATATAGGTTTAAAAAAAAAATCGAGGAAGAGGCGTTTCAACATAACTCACTCTAACTACGTAGAACACATAAATCTGAGAGGTCGCTTAATAAAGTGATTCCTCCATCAAGTCTATAATATACGTCTAGAGAGTTGTAGGTATAGTGTATACATTATGTGAGTTACAACAATATTCAGTGAACGCGTCTGAATTTCGTCATGCATATTATATAGGTACTTCCACTACTTTTAATAAATCGTGCATTTACATTTCGAAATAAAATTAAAATGATTAATGTATGATGAAAAAAAAAAAACAAAAGTTTACTTAATATTTCTCGCATTAATCTTGCTTTTTATGAGACCAGTCGTTTTATATTTTTTGCTCATTTATTCAGCATGCGGATAATTAAAAATAATGTTCATATTGTTAAATCCTTGCGATACACTTTTTATTCGGTTTAGTTGTTGTTGTTGTTGTAGTTGGCTTAATACACTTAAAACCTTTAATTGGTCGAAACAAACTTTTATTTGTTTTTTTTTTTTTTTTAATTAATTCCCATAGTTATGACCATAATGTTTTGCGAACACTACAATATAATATACATTCCAGAATCCTTGAACTTGTGGTCAGACAATCACTTTAAGTTCTCTCTTCTGATTTATTCAACTGTAGACATTTAGTTGGAAATTTACCTTGTACTGATTTAATGATGAGCGGTTTGACCATATTTCGCTTTAAATACCTACCTGTTTTCTGCTATAAGTTTTAGGTAGGAACTACCTATAGGAGTAATAAAATAGAAAAGATGATTAGGGGATATTTCGTATTATAGTTATACATGGCATAGTTGAACCATAATATTACGAATAACGAACGCTTTATTTAAATGACTATAAATTATTATTTTTATTTAACCATAAATATCATAATCAGCGATAATATATATTTATATAGTACATACATATTACATATACAATGTCATAATATTATCATGGTTCTCTGGTAAAAAAACACTAATCTTAAATTCCTTCGATGATAATAAAACTATAATGGGAACCTATATAATATTATGGAGTAATACAATATAACAATACGCCAAATCGAATCGGCATGCCAACATATTTCTACAATAATTAACATACACGTAAATATACAACAATGATATAGGTATAGCTTAACAGTATATATATATTATATTATTAACATAAAATAAGACCGCTGATATACATATTATATACTATTATATTATTATTATGTATATCAGTTTCGTTGTTGTTTCTTTTTATTACAAACAATGATTTACAATAATTATAAGTATTATTTCAGACGCGTTAAGCCGGGTTCACACTTCACTGTGTCTCGTGTCGATATTTAATATGCAGGTAACAAAATGTTGGTAACACGTTACCTACAAGTCGAATACCTATAATATTACATATTTAACTCTCACGGTGTGGTGACAGCCTGGCTGCAGATGGAGTAATTTGGCGTCTTACTCGATATTTCTACGGCGGCGGCGGCCATCGCATACAAATGTTGGTGTTGTGTTTGGGAAATTAAAAAATAATAAAATTACGTATAGGTATCGACGTTTTTAATTTTCTTAATCACAACTCGTCTCGTTCGATTATTATTGTGACGACGACGACGACGACGACGACAACGATTATTATTATTATTATTATTATTATTATTCGCTCTTCCGCTTTCTCCCCCTGCTCTATATATTACTATATATGCCGATATGGTTCGTAAAGTGAATTTTACGAATACGAAGCAGCGCGTTGTAAACAGTATATTGAATCGAATCGTCGGGTTATTTACAGTCGGCACCGTTTCGGACTCGTCGAAATTAAATTCCCCTCCTCGGAATGCGCGACACGAGAGAGTAAAACCGTTCGCGGTGGAATGCGTCGGACACTTTTTACTGTGCTAAAGGCCGCCCGGCATAGTTTCGGACAACTAAGCGTTTTATTGTTACATCAATCCTACGGCCGTGCCGGGGCCTAATGGCGCGGAAAATTATTATAAATCATCGAAAAAGCACGGAGGTTCGCGGAAGAGCGGTCCCGCACGCGTCCGAGACTTTAAAATTAATCCACTAAACATTTCTGAACGTAAATTCTCACAGCAGATTTATTTTTTATTTTATTTTTTTTCACTGTTTCCCGCTTTCAGTGCTATAGCCAAGTTCCATTTAAGCCGTTCGCAGTGATTTATGCCGCGAGTATTCTTTCTTTTCTTTTGATATTAACGAGTTACATAATATTCATTTTTCATTTTTTTTTCATTTTTTTTTTTTTTATTTATGTACACATTATTATTACGATAGTTAACTACACTTTTTAATCACTCATCGAATCCCGTTCGAAACGGATGAGTTAAAATATAATATTATAGCCACGTCCAATGTATTTTGATTCACTACAAGAATCGGTCGTAATAATATTTAAAAATCGAATTGGGTCGACCGTCCGATTGGCACGTCAAATTATATTTTAATATGCTCACCGAAAGCGAACGGAAAATACACGGAAACAATATGTTTTGCTACGCGTAATCTCTAACACGATGAACTGTGGTATAATGGTTAAAATATAATTTTATTATTTCGACAGACTCACCGTGTTTAGAGAAATTATAGGTGTGTACATTTGAGCCAAGTACAATTGAATATTTAAAAGAGTTTCGTTTTACTACTTTATTGTTTTTTTTCCTTCATAATATGGTTATGGGTTGTCATATTATTATAGTTTATATTCTTTTAATTTTGTATTAGGTATTATAATTTTATATTTATTTTCGCGAGAGAATGGAAATACATTTATAAGTGTTTTTAGTGCGGGTACGCCGTGAACATGCATTTATAAATATATGTATACAAAAAGAGTAACTATTAAGTATGACAATGCAATTCGAATTAAATTTAATCTGATAATAATGATATGAATTGAAAATCTCAATCTTTTTATGCGGAAAAAGTTTTCATGAAAAAGGAAAATAATAAATATAAACTTCTTTTAAGATTCTGTACAGCATTGTTGTTAAAAAAAAATTGTAGTGTCGTTACAACGACTTAAGACTAATATATTCCATTCGTAAATTAAAAATAAAAGACGAGCTAAAAAATTATTATTTTATGAATAATTTATCGTTTTTAACGATATCAGAATTCAGTGAAAACATATTATGACCTATTGCCGTTAAAAAAATATAACTTAAGCACATTCAAAAAAAAAAAAAATAAATAAAAATTAGCTACATTAATTGAGATAACTTCACAAATACATACAATTAAGCAGATTACATTTTCAGCAGCGTAGGATTTGAACGGAACTAAATATGACTAGATCAGTTATTATCTAAAGCAATATTATAAGTTTAACAATTTAATGACGTCGTTTAACTTTAACGGTCCACGACGCACGATATTGCGCCCTCCGATTACCAAACTATAACGATCGGAGAAAAGCGTCTATTACAGGATGTGAGTGTGTGTGTGTGTGTAATGGTCGATAAATATGAAATTATATTTTTACAATGCTATTTCTACGTTGTGGACCTGACAAGAACACACAACAAAAAATTATTACATATTTCACAGCTTTTATGACGATATAATATTTGTAATATTATTATCGAATTATGTACAAGTAAGAGTGACAAGCGTCCTTCACAAAGCGTCTGTCGGTACGGCCTCCAGTCGTCTACGTCGGGGGCCGGACGTCCGGACGCGGCTTGTAACCGGTCTACGAGTCAGGCCCTTCACCCACGTACCCTTCGTCCGGGCTCTCCGTGGTGGCCGGCTGCTTTTGCACGGCTGTGACGGCCTTGTGCTGACTTGCCGCGTGTTCGGCGGACAAGTGTTGCGGCTGTCTGCCCGCTGCGGGTAACGCCGATGCTCCGGTCACAAGTGGCGGCGGCGGCGGCATCATCATCATCATGACCATCGTTTCGTCGTCGAGTGTCTGCGCGGACGCGTTCGACAACGACGGCGGTTCGTAAAAAGTGGCCGCGGCCGTCGCGTAGTAAGGCCCATCCGCGGCAACTGCGGATGCCGGGTACGGGTACCCCTGCTGGTTGTACCGGATGTTTTGCGGTTCATACCGGTTCAAGTGGTGCTGGTGCTGTTGCTGTTGTTGGTGGTGATGATGGTGATGATGGTGATGCTGCTGTAACAACACGAACTCGGCTTCCTGGCAAGACCGACCTTGCGGCTTGGCAGCGTTCCGGCGGTGCGGAAGCGTCCGGTACAATGACGGCGGCGCCGGCATCGGATACTGGCCGGACGATAACTTGGGCAGTCCATAATCAGCTGGATACGGTTCACCGGCGGCCAGCTTGCCTGGCGACAGTTGCAATTCGTACGAGCCACAGCCGCCGCCGGACGGGTATACGGCTCCGGAAGTCGACCAAAAGTCTCGGCCACACAATGGGGGTGGCGGCAAGGCTATCTTGTACACCTCGTCGCTGGCGTCACGGTAGTCGCCACCACCGTTGTCCTTGATCACGGTGGACGCGTCGCTGATCAGATCTGGATTGGCCTCCAGAGTGGTGGTCGTGGTCGCCGTCACCGGATGTCCCTGGGCCACGTGCACCTGCTGGTAAGGGTCGTAACCACCGCCGCTGCCCACGTGCATCACCTCATGCACTTCGTAACCGGCGGACGACCCCGGGCCGGCGGCTGCGTCATACTCGCCGTACACGCTCACGTCCTCGGCCGATGACAATTTGCCGTCGATGGTGGATGAAACGGTAAGGTTCACCGAGTCTGATTGTCTGATGTCGGACGTCGTCTTGGCACCCTGCCCACTGTTGGACGGGTCGTCGGCCCCCGCGTCAACACCCCCGGCACCGCCTGACTTGCCACCCGGTCGCCCGGCGTGGTCCCGACGCCGACGGCGTTTCACCACCAGCAACCGGCAGCTGATCGCGCAAACCACCGCTACGGCCACAAAGCACACCGAACCGGCCAACACAATGACCAGCAGGGCTGGAGGAGGCGCGTCCGGCGGATACGAACCGGCTGCCACCTCGGACGGTTCTTGTATTACGCGCACCGTGAAGTTGCACGCTGCCCAGCCAGCCCGATTTTCGGCCACGCACGCGTACGTGCCGTTGTCCGCTGGGCCGACGTCCTCTACGGTCAGCTCCACGCCAGCTGACGTAGTGCTGTTGGCCACTTGCCGGCCCTCGAACCACCACGACACCCGGGCCTGCCCGGCCGGCGTCACCCTGCACGCGAGCGTCACGTTCTTGCCGGCGTCCGTTTCCACGTACTCGGGGGATGCGGCCGCTGCCACCGGAGCGCACGCCAGCTCCTCGGCGTCCAGCTTCCGGATGACCATGCCACGCAGTCTGTCCGGCCCTTGGCAAGTCGGCTCGACCGTGTGTGGCGCGCTGTTGTTGTTCAACCATTGGTGCACTTCGCGCAACCGGCAGTCACACGTCCACGGGTTGTGGTGCATCTCGATGCCGTGCAGCGACAGTGGCAGCACGACCGTGCCCGCACTCTCGATTCTCACTATCTGGTTGTGGTCGAGCCGCAGCCACTCGATGCTGTGCAGGCCGTCGAAAGCGCCCGGCTCGATCATGGACACCCGGCACCGGCTCAGGTCGAGCACCGTCAGGTAGGCGAGCCGCTTGAACGCGGCCGTCCGCACCACCGTTACCGCGTTGCCGCTCAACACTAGCTTCATCAGCTGCGGATAGTCGTCAAATGACTTGGTTGGTATGTCGGTAATTCCGTTGTCAGACAGGTCCAGCTCGACCAGGTTGGACAGTCCCTGGAATGCGGCGTCGTCCACGTATGTGATCCGGCACCGAGCCATGAAGATCTTCTGCAGGTTGGACAAGCCGGCTGACATAAACCGGCCCCTGGACAGTGCGTCCATCGAATTTCCCGACATGTCCAATACCTGGGTGCCGATGTCCATGCCATTCGGTATGGCCGTCAAGCTCCGATTGACGCACTCGACCGTCTGCTTGCCACCTTTCCACTTACACATACATCCAATGGGACAGCCAGCGGCCACGGCTAGCACGGTGGCCATCACGGTTGCCACGAAAATCATCGTTGTCGTCGTATTTGCTGTCGTCTGGGCCACGCGTTGACGTGGCACTGTGTTTGTGGCGTACATCACGCCGGGCGGCGGCGAATCTTCGGCCGTGTCGTTGACTCTGCCAGCCTCAAAGTCATGGCAATTTCTGTGCTCCCGACAGGATGACTCTATCTCCTGGCTGTGTCCTAGTGCACCACCTGTTAATCGATTCAACGGCTTCTGAAAAACAAAACAGTTAAAATATTATTATCTTTAATCGATTTTCCTCAAAAATAATTTAATATGTTGGGCGATTAATAATCAAGGAACTATAGTTGGTGTTGTTATCCCATTCGATAACAAAACGAAAACTCAAAAACAACTAAGACTTTGTAATGAGCGAGCTAGTATTCATAATGAGTGGTATAGATGGTACGGCTGTAACATAGTTTATACAAGGATTGAAGTTTAGTCCATAAAAATAATTCTTATTATTTATATGTTCTGAAAATATTATAATTGGATGCAGTTGACAGTTCGTATGAACAGGAAACTATTAATCTATTTGTGAATCATTACCATTCAGTATATTCATACTGAAATAGTCAATGTAGTACTAACATAATATTCATACTGAAATAGTCAATGTAGTACTAACATAATATTCAATATTTTATTGATTTTGTCTGACAATAATTTCTATTTTATTCCTTCAAAAATAACCAACCTACAATAAGTAACCCTGAATGCCCCGAAAGTTGGTATTGTTTATAATTCACATAATTCGGGTCATGATGTTCTACTCCCTTTGGTTTCTTTTTCAGATATCGTATATGCGAATTTTTCATCTATAAGACTATAGCTATATACGGATCTATTTCAATACTAGGACACATGTCACATATCATTTGATTTTAAAGTATTATATGCTATTTAGCATTCTGTCAACATAGTTTTAGCTAACAAACACACAGTTTCCACTCGGGTGGATCTACTATTACTTGCAACCACACATTTGTAATTACATAAATTATGTCCATTAAACGGACCTTGGCCTTTGGTCTTTAGATTCGCTTAGTGACAGGGTTTTCATTTCAGTTAACATTCAATTAATTATTGTATAACAGTTTGGGTCAATCTGTTTTCTATAAGGTCAGAGATATTTTTTTATCAACATTATATGGAATCTATAAATAGTGGTATTGATCTCACCTACAAATTATTATCTTTGTTTCAAAATAGACAATTTTCCTCCCTACAACACGGTTAACTTCTTGACTTCTGGATGATATGGACATTTTTTTTTAAGACTGTGTTAAGACTTTATTTGGACTGTGTTAAGATTCATGATAATCGTAATACTTTTGTCAACTGGGATGAAACTTTTAGTCTTATATTGAATATTTACAAATGCCGGTCAAGGGTATTTAATAGATGTAGCTACCAATAACTTTTTCTTATTTATTGATGGTTCTAACAGGCTTTCTGTAAAAACAGTATTAATATACCTACTATATTGTGACCTTGGGTTAACTTTCACTTCGCTACTTTGTCAGTATGATCCCATTGAAAACGCTATTTACAGAGCTCTCAACTTATTGGGTTTCATCAGAAGAGTTTTTGGTTAGTTCAAACTCTCAATCTCTCTGAAATTTATTTAGTGTTATTTGTTAGACAAACTGTTGTGAGTGGCTAAGTTGTATGGAACCCTCAGACAGCTAATGCTAGTCAACAAATTTAACGGGTTCAATGAAAGTTTTTATACTTCACTGAATATGCATTAAATATACATTTTCATCCTCATGACAATTCTAACATATTATACAGAATTCCTTATCTATATAATGCGATGGTATGCCATTATTTTTAATTATTTATTCTTATTATATTTAATTTTTTACATTTATTATTTCTCTTTTCTATAGTGTTGTATTTTGTTACCTTGTACCATTTTGTGTATTCTGGTCACCTGCTCGTTTTTTTCTTATAAAATAATAAAACTCAAAAAAACTGGAAAAGTAAAATAAAAAATAAGAAATTTGTTGTTAGGTATATGGTTTATTATTATTATTTTTTATTTAATAACTATTCCACCTGACATTAATTCATGGATATGTAATACTGCATGAGATGACTAATACATGGTTCAAAGGTCAAGGTTAAGCTTATAGATCTTTTTATGTACCTACAAGTAGTATGAGAAAATAAAAGATATTATATAAAGTTAATATGGGTTTAAAGTGTGTTAGTATTAAAGACAGAATTGTGTACTAGAAAGTAAGTACGATAGTAACTTCATTCTTGCAGTATAAAATTTCAATCAAATATTCCTGAACTTGGAGAAAATAATTTTAAAACTAACTAGACACATAATGAAATAATGACTCGTATATGTATCAAAATATACATATACATATCTATAACTTTTTATGATTGTAAATTAATGTAATATTATTTAAAAAAATAAAATATACCGTGTATTATATTGTTATGAATAAAATAGAAGAAAAATAACTTAGATATATTATTTATTTATTGATATTAGTAAAGTGAACGTCTAAGGAAATATCTTTTTCAGATCCAATAAATTAGATGAAATAGTCATAAAGATAAAAAATAGTTTTATCGCAGGTAAACAGAAATAGAAGTTGCTAAAAGAGGCTTAGTAAAGTCATTGTTGAAAATACCAGGTGATACTATAAAAGTGCAGAAATGGTGTACACTAAATCGATTCCGATTTATCAAAGCTATTCATACTTGAAAGATACCATGTTCTTAAACATACCTACTTGTTATCGAACTAGAGTTTTGACCTAGAATCTAGATAGTAAAATATAGAAAAAAAATCAGAAACATCGGAAGTAAAGTGAATATTAATATCACTACATACAACCTATGTATTTTTATATTTCATAAAAATAAGTTTAAGTTACGTCTCAATTAAAAAAATAAATCATTGGACGCAACGGAAAATTATTGAAAAAAAAAAATGTACAAAACATATCTCAACCACTTATGACATGACGTATGACATTTATGGTGAATTAATTTTTTTAATAACGACTGCGATGCTGGGAAAATGATTACAGTGTGTCGCAATGCATGTACAACCCGTGTATATTATACTAATTATTATTCTCCATACAGTATTTAATTATATTAATATTGTATTATAATAATTTGTATTTATGTATGACTACTCTCGCAGCGTGTGTTACTTGACCCGCATAATACAATACCACACCACACCACATGGTCGTTTTCACGAGACACTGATTTTTAAACAATTTTAATAATATTATTAACTAGATGTTTTTCGCTCGTGGATATCAACAGTGTGGTCTGCGGCAAACGTATTAATTGTTTTCGTATAACGTAACGTATAACATAAAAAAAAATTACTTTATAAAATAATAAATATAACGAAATAAAAATTGAAAAATGTGTGTGCGTATACGGAGAGTTCAACGGTTATTAGCGAGTTTTAAGATAGTATTATGGTTGCCCATCGATCCATTATAAAAATGTTAGCACACGGAGGACGATATGAATCCAAATGTCACGTTAACCGGAGATCTTTCTGCTATACTGCCCTACTCTACCGGGGGTAATTTATTAAAATGTTAGTTAATTAAATATTAATTTATAATTATTGTTTATTATGTTATTTACACTTATAATATTTTATAAATAATGTCCAGACTACAGACATCACACTATTATAGACTAAGATAATATAATGGACTGGTATTGAGTGCAATATCTGTGAGCCGAACATGTTACGCAATCAAGGAGTGCAAGGGGTTATAAAAATCGACTGATTTTAACGCCATCTGTATGCGCGTGAGCACTAACATGACCGATAAAATAATTATTAAAGTTAATTGATATCAAATTTAATTTTAATATTTACATGTTTAAAATAAGAAGCAATACTAATTAGGTAATATGTAAGATGAGTAAATGACACATAAAAAAAAAATAGTTTACTAGAATCGCTACAACCGGTATCTGGTTTCATAATATCTTATACCGTTTTATCATAGTTTGTTGGGCAACCATACTATATTAAATCATGGATATGCCGGAATCACGATGATTCCCGACGACCGTCCGTAAGCGTGCACCTCATCGTCGAGTTTTCGGAGAAAAATTCTGTATTGTGACCGGATTTCGAAAAGTCGATAGTTTTTTCTTTTTATATTTTCGAAACTACCGAAACTATAGTAATATATGTCTGCGGAGTGTCGTTGGTATGTACTATGTAGATAAAGTTACTTCTTCGCGGTTCGTGAAAAAAAAAAAAAAAAACTATTTTCTCCGAATTATTCCCACACTCCGAGATAATAATATTTCCTTTCGGATTTGTAATTCCAAAAGTCTTTCCCCTCATTTCGCTCACCGCAAAAATGTAGGCTGTCGGTTGGACATTTATCGTTTTGTTTTATCCACCAACGACACGCGAGCGGCTTCCCGTGTGTACCCCTCCTTCACTTATTTTACGGAATGTCATTCTTATAAAATATAAATGGTTTTCAGTTAGATTTCAAAAGAATAAAAATCATTTCGCCAACAACTGCGAGCACACACAAAGAATGTGTTAACCTGCGAGTAATAACAATTCGCCGCTCCACGCGTTTATGTTGTTTTTTTTGTTTTTATTGTGCAGAGCTGCAGACGGAACGTTATGAACGGGAAATTCAATTATTATAACAATAATAATGACGATATATGTATTCCGGTTCAGTTGTTTATTATCACATATAATATATTATATTATGTGCACACATTTCATTATTGTTATTTTTATGTTACCTTTGTTTACTTATCCGCGATTGACAAACCTATAGTAAGAAGTACCTACTTAGATCATAATAACTATATTAATACGATCTGAGAGTACCTACCAACTGCTGGGCATGTGTGATTCGGTCATTAATTTGAAAACAAAACACTACAATTTTATAGTAGGTAGGGGACAAATCAAGACCATTGACTAAGCCAAGCCACATGGACTAGAGCCACATGTGCCTAAAACAAGATATGTAGGTATTCTAGGATCAGTGTATCAATTATTATCCTCGTTTACGGTCAGTAAACCAACTGTGCATTTGTGAATACCTTTTAGTTTTATCTTAAGGTATGAAAAATATATTTTTGTCCAAACTAATTTAATGGAGTACTTCAACATTCATCGTACTTAAAGTATGTACTATATGCATATCATTAATAAACCCTTGGAAACTTAGGTCATTGGGTGGTTTTTTAACTGTGGGGGAGGGTACTGTAGGTTTTAAACAAGTGTGTTTTAAATTGGCAGAATTTTCAATTGGGCACCCATAGGTATCTGCTATGCCCGGGTGGAGGATGGTGGCCTCTTTCTCCACCCACAGTGACTGCCCGAAGAGGAGTGCCGTGAGTGGCCGAGGTTCGAACCGGGGACGGTTCGCGTCGCAACCAACGCCTTAGTACGTTTGGCCACTCCGTCCCCCATAATAGTTTATGTCAGTAATAAGTGACGACATACAAGTAAAATAATATAAAAATCCAAAAAAATAGATTATTGTAGAAACAAAGAAAATTAAAATTAATAGAGCGCATAACAAAAAAAATAATAAAGAAGTATAGGTGATATTATTATCTTAATTTCGTTTCTCGAAATGTCATCGAAGTTTTCATAAAAAAGTAATAAAATAACATTATAAGATATTAAAAACATAATGTTAATTATTGTTCATAACGAGCATAGTTAATAAGAACAAGGACAAATTGTGATACAACTAAGTAATACATTCTGTTACCATTGTTCTATTGTTCTGAAAACTACACTATTCAATTAGTTCATTAGGTACTAATTAGACCCTCACGGTTGAAAACTATTTAAAGATATGCAGTTCTTCAAAAAAATATAATGCGTATTAAAGTTTAGCATAAAGCCACAGTTAATATTTTATGAGAGTTTGAAGTACTAATTTGTATTGAATTTTCAAATGTACAGTATCGATTTAGTTGCAATGTTTTTTTTCAAAAAAATAGTTTAACCTACCAATTATACTGTAATAGTAATAAATAGAACACGTCGTCTCCACTCTGAATAGTTTTATGTATACATTGATTATATTGTATTTTAAAAATATCATTTTAATTATAATCTAAAACATCCATATTACAGTGACCTACTCAATGATAATGAAGTAAATTTGAAAGCTACTATACAGAAGACCGACAAGGTTCTTATTTCTTCTTCTTATTATTATTATTACTCATGGTTGATTTGGTATTTATTGGTTATACTTATATTAACTTATAACTTATAAGTTTAATTTTTCTATGTAAAAATGTCGTTTGTAACTGTAACGTGGTGGGGGACTTTTGTTACGATATTAGTTATCCACAATGGTGGGCATTAACTTGTTAGAAAGTTAAAGTTAAGTTAAAAAGTTAATTTTTTTTTAACTTTTTAACTTAACTAGTTAGTTTTTTTTGTTTTTAACTTATTAACTTATTCAGTTAAATTTTGTATTGTTTAAACTTAACTTTTTAAAGTTAATTATCATTATTGTACAGTTAAGTTAATTAAATTAAATTTTTATCATGTGGAACCAAGAGACAAAACTTATTCTTTCTATTTTGCCATTTTGGTAATTTATTTTTCTAATAATATAATATCATCAATTCATAATAACCAAATTATATTATAATCTATAGGTACTTAGTAAAGACTAAAGAGTAATAATTAGTATACTATCCTTGTATCGACTGGCTATTTTCACGAATTCTATTATTTAATGATTTAATATTATTTAATGGTATTGAATAATCCGATTTTTGTTTTATCTAACTCTCCAATTCCTAAAAACAGGTTTAAAACTAAATATCATAGTCTTTAAATGGATATCATTATATCAATAATATATACTGGTTACTGGTAAATACGACAATTCCAATAGACAAAACAAAAAGTCGTCCGAGATATTTATAAATTATAATTTATATTGCCGTATTCGTTATAAATACAAATAAACGTATGCGATTAGAAAATAACATTATCGAAATAAATATGGAAACAATTTTTGGTAGGTATTATACTATTATCATTATTCATTGATTTTATTTTAATAATAGACTATTATAATGGTACTAAATGACAAATATTTAAAAACAGCCTATACCTATTAATATTATGACTTAAAAAAAAAATTAACTTTTTTTTAACTGAGTTAAGTTAATTTTATTTTCCATCTTAACTTTTAACTTAACTAGTTAAATTTTATTTTTTTGTTAACTTTTAACTTAACTGAAGGCAATTTAATTGAATTAACTTAACTTTCCACAGTTAATTATTTTCATTAACTTGCCCACCATTGACTTATCCAGAGGTTTTCTATTACTTAGATGGATAAGCTGGGAGTTAGAGCACTGTGTATGCGGTTTTGTTTATCAATAATAATTGATTTGTTTGTACGTTTGGTTTATAGATTTATAATACTTATTTTATTTTTAAATATTACTTTATTATATAGGAGGATGGCTGTTAATAAGTGTATAGGTGTGTTCGCTCTTGTTGATGGTTACTGTCATACTTCCGTATGTCATTTTAATAATTATTAATAATTTGGAAGGGTCGAAAAGTGTTGAGCGTGTATATTTTGTACTGGTCAATCCTATAGTGTGTGTTTAGTGTATAATACATACATATATATATAGCCATATAGGGAATAACGAATGTTACATAATGTTCAGACAGGGCTCAATAAAGTCTGATTATAAAAATGCAATGGGTAAGAAGATAATATAAATAATGCATTTATACTACTTTTTCTCACATTTGAAACATTTAGCAATATTTAGAGAGCCTGTGTTGTATTTGATGATAGGAAATAACTGTTAGTGTGTACTTTTCTAAGTACATATATATATATAAAAAGGAATAAATAATAATAGTACAAGTTGATGAAACTCGTAGTAGACAACTACGATCGTATATTAGGCTAATAAATCACTCATTTCGTCTTTTACTATATATAGAGATATAATGATGGCCGTCTATAGACAAACAATATAAATCTTAAAATTACAATACAATCCAAATATAATGTGCTAAAATATTTATTTTTTTAAAACCAAGTACAAAATCACTTAACTAATTGATTACTGTTATTTATTGCTCACTATATTATTTATACAATTTATTGTAATAAACTAAAAGGTATCAAGAGAGACTGTAATGCAGAACTCAAACAAATTCGCATATGATCATCATACCAAAGGTATGGAATAATCGAGTAGTAAGTATTACATCCGTTTTAAAAATATTGAAGTCCAAATTCTTACTACATTATTGCTTCCATTTTTTTTTCAACACACTTGATTTATAGTATATGCTTATGGCATGTATTATACAAGTTGATTTCTCAAGCATGCTCAACCCAACTTTTTTCTTTAATTATGAATTTATTCAAATTCTGATCTTTGGAATTTTTAAATAAATTATACTAACTTGAAATTTCAAAATGTTCAGAAAAATTGTCTGTTAAATAATATATAGTAAGGGTTCTTATTTGAATATTAAAAATTTTTATCTCCACAAAAAACTTCTTCAGTAACACAAAATATCTCAAGAATAGAATAATTTGGTATTTAAGTATATAAATGTGTATTCTTATATTTAAAATCTGCAAAAATCAGATTTTCAATAACCGCATTTATTGAAGAAAAAAGGGAGTGAACATCTCTGCATGTATATAATTCAATTTAATATATGGTCCACGATTTAATATATTTAAACCGCTTTTGACGTGGGATTGGCGTTTCTGGGTATCGACCTACTGTAACCAATAATTTTTATCATTTCAGGCGACTAGTAAAATAAAATATATAACTGTAGTTGATATATTATATAATATTTTGTTTGTAATAGTGCCAAACGTTTCTATTCATGAAATATATCGTAGCTAAGTTTTATTTTTTTAGCAAGATACCGCAAATTCGTGTACCAGTGAATTTGGGAAGGTCAACGTTGTATTTTTTGAGACGTTACTACGTAGAAGCAAATGCTAATCGTTGTGTATGAGCACATGCCATAAAATACATTATTTTATTAGTATCAAAAAGTTTTCTGTGTTTTCTTGATGAAATTCTGTTTTGTTTTCGGTTAGGCAAAAACAAATATCTTTGAGCTCGTAAACTATGAAAAAAGCATGTAAAGTTAATCAGTAATATTTACGAATATTAATAATATTTCGTTTAAGTTTTCAATGGCGTTGTTCCGTTTTACCTCCCTTCGGATACTAAACTTTACTAAATATATTTTTACATTAAATTACATAGTCTTTGTTTTATTTCATGATACGTTTGGAATTATGATAATTATTCTATAGCCCCGGCACGTCGAAGCTCAAGTGCCGTAAACATCGTGGAAAAGCATTGGTAGAATGAACAAAATTTGTAAAAACGTAATTGTATATATTATAGTCATGTGCTCTATGCACCGGCTCCTGACGTTAGCAATTTGGTAATGTCGATTAAACTGTTATGGCCGAGGATCTTCACGAAAACACATATTTATGCAACGTCAAGTCGCAGCGAAAATAATTCAAACCGTAATGTACTATTGCGCATTTTAAGAGCTTTGAAAAAGAAAAAATAATAAGGAAAAGGCATTATTTATTTTATAATATATTAAAAATGTCATGAAAGCTGAGATTTGTTTAAGAATCTGTGCTGAGCTTATATTATATTATTTCCGCATGCCGACTAAACATGATGATAATAATGATGATAATAATAACAATAATAATAATAATAATAATAACAATACAGTAGAGAGCTGATGCGAACGGTGCGTTGTATGCACTTTACTAGCAGTCATAGGCAGGATAAATACTAGGCAGGATCATGATATTTGTCGTATAATTTATATATTATGAGGGTATGATTGGTTAAAACTTCGGCCCAGTTACGACCACATATAGATGTGACCAGTATAGTTTGTAACCATTGCAGGGACATACGGCGGTGGCTGTGTGTGTGATAACGATAAACAATGATAATAATAATAATTAAAAAATAAAAATAATAATAATAAATAATAAACCCTTCGGGAAAGTTTGCGTTTGACGACGACGAAACACGATTATTATTTACGTGACGTATCCAAGACGACCGTGCATAGTGTAACGATTGTCTCGTTTTATCGGATAGGGTAGGTCGTACGGCTGCAGGGGTGGTTTGAGGCAGTGTCCCCGGAAAGGCGAAGACTAATACGATAGAGACCCTTTTTCTTTATTTCCCAGGTTGCGATTACGCGGTATCGCTCGGTTTGGACGACGACATTCATAAACATTACAAAATAATAATAAAAAAAACAAAAATCTTAATAATATATAACATTGTGTAATAGGTTTTTTTTTTTACTCGTTTAGGAGCTGATATATCTCGCCAAGTGCGACACTAAACACCGCCGTTTTTTGTGTTCTATGCGAAAAGCGATAGCAGCGAGCACACAAAAAAAGAGATTATTATATTGTATAAAAAAACACACTGTATTTTTTTTTGTACGCTTATTTGATTGTTTGTTTGTTTGTTTGTTGCTGTTTTTTTTATTACAAATCTCTTAACAAAGAGATTTCTTAACGATTTCTCAGTGCTTGATAAAAAATAAATGTTACGAAATAATTAAAACGAAATTCCGAGTTTGTGAAATAATCGTATAACATGAATACATGATATAATAGAGCAATAAACCGTAGTGCCGGGCGATCATCCTTTATTTTTATACACTATACAATACAGAACAGAAATTTGTAATTATATACGTATACCTATATAGGCACCTATACTTAATAATATGGTTTGATATATTATACATTATATTTACTGTCGCTGTCGGATTCCGTTAACATATAACTTAGGACTTAGCATTCAGAATTTGATACGGTTTGTTTTTGCGTGACGTTCAATCTTTGCGAAATTAATTTTTCAGACCACTGACATTAGTTCGTTCCCGGTCAAAAATATACGCGTGTGGAGCTTTCGAAAATTACATTTTCGCGTTATGCAATTTAAATTTCAATGAATAACTGAAGGAATATTGCCGCGTATGAAATTAACACACGAAATTAACGAAAACACACTGATATGGCAAGAGACAGATAGTGGAGGGAGAGAGAGGAAGAGAGAGAGAGAGAGAGGAGAACGCTTGTGCATAATATGTATACACACACATAACGCACATAATAACAATAATTATAATAACTGTGAATACTCCTCTGCTTGAACTTCAGAACGGGGAATGTTGTTTAATATTATGTTTCATACGAGCATATTATTATTATTATTATATTGCACGTGTGGAAATGGAAATCGATAAATTGTGTGGCACCGAGAGTAAAAGAAAATACTACTTATTGATAAATTGGAGACCGTCCAACAGCCGTTCTCTCGTTTAACGGCTTTTAAAATGGGTCTCGGCGAATAATAATAATATGTGCCGTTCGATTCGATGGCGTTTGTACATAACTCTGGAGGAAGTTTCGACTTTCGGCCGACCGCGAACAAAATACATAATATACACAATATCCAGTTGGTATATTTCGTTGCTTAATATTTTATTTTATTTCTCTCTCACGATTTTTTTTTTTGCCTCGTAATTCAGTAACTTTTAGTAAATGCACGTAATATAATATAGTGTCTGAAACGAATTTTTGAGCAAAGACATATATATATATATATATGTATAACATCGCTCGTTTGTGTGTATTTTAACGGCAGACGTTTTAACAATCTAAACGTAGGTAGGTACTATCATATTACGTGAAAGCATTATTAAAAAAAAAAAAATTATATGAATCAAATTTACTAAAAAATTTATTTGTGTATAATATTTCTTATAATTACACGCGTTTTAATGGTTTTTGAAAATATTATCGCACCATATGGGACGTCGGAGTTTAGTCGAAACAAATACGTTTTGTAAATGAGCTCCATGCTGTGATGCCATTATAGTATAATATAGGTACTACAATATAATATGATATAATGTAACATAATATAATATAATACAATATAATATAATATAGGTATTAGGTATACAATTGTATATTATAATAATATACTATATTTATATAATATACAAGAACGTAATAGATTTTTCCGTTTAAACATTGAGCACCGTTGTTGGTAAAAATAATACAACGGTTTTAATACAATAACTGTTTATTTTCTTTAACGAGAGTGAGTTGTTCTTAAATTATACGTAAATATTTGTTTTGTATGAAAACACATAATTTGTTATACCTACCTACAGCCGTTATTATTTATTTATTTATTATTATTTTTTGTTAAAATAAAAACTACCTAGTTACACAAACTAAGTTCGAAGCCAACTAGTTATTGTTTGAAATATTTATTGTTTACACTACTACTTAGTACTTATTCCACATTAACATGTACAAATGTTGACCCTGTGTCCGCTGTATACACTGGAATATATTTACTGATTGACCTAACGGCGAATATTTAATATTTACACCTTGAACAAAAAATACAATACAGTTTAATGTATCATGGAGTTATTTAAATGAATATAATATAGACTGAAAATATATAGATTTTTCCCCTAAACAATGTAAGTATTGTGTAATTCTTAAAATAATGTAAAATATTAATATTGTGTACCTACATAATAAAATATTATTTAAATAATAAAATAATAACACGGCGCAATGGATAGGCAATTTAAGTACGTTAGTGCAAAGGGTACAATTTTGTGGTATCTCAGGAACACAAAATAATTTTATTACGAATTTTGATTAGTTGTACATTTTTTAGTTTGCATTACATTCATAATATGAACCTAATATTGATAATATTATCAAGTACACTCGAGCACCAAATTTATTCCAGCGCAGGAATTCATTATACATAATAATATGTAGTAGTAAGTTGAGTACTATATATGAGTTAAGATTTCATTTATCCAAATTTTTATTTAAATTGTAGTATACTGTAACATAGTGTAGTACACTACTTTATGTACACTTGTCTATAAGACAATATTACCTTTATACTTTTGAAAACACTTTTCCGTGTCACTTACAACGATATAATAGCTAACTAAGTGTACAGTAGTCGCTGGTAACTATATAGACTCCTAAAATTACTATTTAACTATATACCTAGTATAATGTACTACATAGTACCTATAGAAGGTTATTCATATAATATTTGGAATCAGGTATCTTTCAGGATGTGCAGTTTGCTGAAGTTTTGATAACAAACAATACTCATTATATTATCCTCAATAAACATATAATTTGATATAAGTATTCAAGTTAACTGTTGAGGCAATCTCTATAAAGGCAAGTATTTATTTATCACTTTTTTATGCACAAAATTTAATAATTTTATAACAACACACTTACACGTGACAATTATTGTCTATGGCTTCGAGAGTGTTATATGCACTGTACGCTATTATAATAGCCAAGATTAAGTGACTATAATTATTAATGAGTAATATATTATTTTTCAAATTTTGTCATGTTTTCAGGGGGGGGGCTGACACATAGGAATCTAATACACTCATGGGCTATGCCTATGATATAAATCTATGGGCAAAGTACAATCTACATTATGTCGATACATCGTGTTAATTTTTAATGACCAATAAAATCTAAAATAATTAAAATATACCGGGTACTACATAAACGAACCCATTTCAACTCCAATAGTTTGTATAGGTCGTTTCAAAGTTTAGAAAATTACAATGAAGATAGGTTGACCCAAAGTCCTAAACTTGCTGCTTGTTTGGTTATGCAAAGTTGGCCCGGTGGAAGCTCATAAAGGACGACATTGCGGAAATGAGAGAACTTGAGCTAAATTGAAATGGAAGAGTGGTCGTGTGCGTGTATAGTGTATACTGTGTAGTGTATGTATATGTATATATATAGTTTAAGTAAAAGTCGCTTGAAAAGTTTAAAGGGCAGACGTTTTGAAGTGGTCCCGATAAGGGTGAAAGTAACGACGAATAGTTGTGTAAGGCCGTTGATTATTTCTGCGCACAGAATATTATTATTATTATATAGACATTTCACGCTTTTGCGAAAGCAATAATAATTTGACCTCTAAGCAAATTACACTCTGCGCACGCACTTGTTAAAGTCGTATGAAACGCGTTAATATCATTTTCCAAGTACACTTTTACGGTGAATACGGTTTTTTTTATTTTTTTTTATGGTGGAGGCGTTGTTCGTTAGTTCGTTAAATGCCCGGTTCGTCATTCGAACGTGAACTAAATTTTCGTTTTATTTTTTATTTTTATTTTAAAAACCTCTCTCGTATATTATTATTATTATTATTATATATAATATATACGTGACCGTCCATTTACATTAATAGCAACTACTGTGGTGTCTGCAGTCTGCGTACAGCCACGGCACATACACAATATAATACAATTATAATTTATAATAGGCGTTTAATTGGATTATATTTTCAAAACGTAAATCGTTTAATAATGACACGGCGGCGGAGGCTCGTCGAATTTCGTCGGTTTTGGCGTGATCTCGAACATTGGGATGCAAATTTAGCTTCACGTGTCTGACGAATATTAATATACTTATTTATACTTCATGTTTTCCACGATATATTTTGCAGACCGTAGCAGTAATTTAGTACAATAGAATACGATGATGTATTATGATATGAGGATCCTCGGCAGAAACCATCGGAACCGCGAGTATTCAAATACCGCAGTTTGAACGTTGAAGTCAATATAATACGAGTTCGCCGAGGTCCAATAAAAATAAATTAAAAAACAACAATATATGAGCTGGATTATAATAATACGTTGTTGTGCACGCGTACGAAAAACGGGTATGTCGGTAAAACAGTATAATTTCGACGAAAACATCGGACGGTGGGACGGTCGGCTAAACACGCGTCGGCGAATTTGTTCGTCCTATTTGTTTACGAAAACCCGAACGAGACTTTTAGTAAATTAGTAATTATCGACTTAATTGTTTCGGACCTGGCATGAATAATTCACCGTCCGGTTTAGTTCTGGGACACCTGTATCGTGAAGTTTATTCCATCCGAGATTAATATTATATCAACGGTACGGATCTCGCGTAGGTACCTACTCACGTATGACCTACTCGCATAACGTTATTAAAATAAAATAATATAATATTGTGTCTGCGAAAGAGGTGTGGGTGTGTGCACTGCGCATAGTGGTGGGTGGTTGGTCGGCGGGTAGGTTCCATACAACGTGGTAAGATCCTTTCGATCGATAGGCAATCAATTATCATTACTATTAATCGTGCGAAAGCAAAAATGTATGTCGGATTGGTCGGTTGGTCGTCTGATTATGATACTTGAATACACTGCACAACCGTAATGCAATGGACAAATGATTCTCCATCGAAATGTTTAATCTATACGGTGGTCATAAATTATTTTGTGCCATCGGTCGAACGTTCGACTGGTTATACAAATCATATTATTATATTTTCCGTCCACCGGCGGCGGTATCGTTCGAGTTGTCAGTAATATATTATACGTATTTCATCTGACGTCAGAATTCCCGTTCTGGTCGGTGAGAATACTTAAAGTTTAAAACCAAAAAAAAACAATCCACGACAACAGCTGACGGGAATAATTTTCGAAAATCGAGAATAACCTTCACGGCCGTAGTACAAATCGCATTGTAGGAGGACGTGTCGTCGCTGACCCTCAAGACTAAATTCGAGCCGTCCAATTTTTTTCCACCCACAATCGGGCCGTAAATAGTAGGCCGACCGGAGTCGATGAGGATCAGCAGCGCGTGATCAATATGCGCGCATCATAAACGCGTGCGACGACGGCGCCGGGATGATTGATCAGCGGCGGTAACGCCCGTTACCGGTTTTCTCGCCCCTATAATTCAGTGGCGTCGGCCAATAAACGGGCGCTCACAGGTGACCCGTGATCGGTGCCTGGCCCGGAGAAGGCGTTAATTTTATTTATTCGTCCCGCGTCCGTTTCTCGCCGTCCGCGACGATCGTCATCGCGCCCCGGTGTCAACGTCACATATGCGATTTATCGATCACTACCACTCCCCTCCTCCCACCAATGTCGGACGCCCGGCGCCTATCTATCTATTTATCCATCTATACGCACGTTAGTCACTCGAGTGCCACGCCACCGCCTATATGATATATAATATATGTATATACACACGATAGCTGAATGATTTATATCTTCTCTCTCTCTCTCTCTCTCCTTATCTCTCTCTCGCCTACTCACTCACTCACCCGTTTCGAATCGTTTCAGGTGCTCCAGCGCGCCGCCCCGCAGGTTATCGCGGGATTTTCGGTTTTTTTTTCTGCAATGCTCGAACCTATACACAAATATATTATACGAAAATCACGTTCCCGCGCGTGCCATTTTTAACGATTCGGAAATTTATCGTTTTCGAACGCGTTCGTTTTTCATCCCTCTAAACCCTCACCAACCAGCTCTATGTATTCCCGTGTTTAATAATGTATATATATATATATATTATGCATGCGTACATATTATATACATATATACATAGATATTAGATACGCGGTTTTAGTGTTGTATTTGTCGTGAATACGAGAATCACAATAGATTTGTGTACGCGCACTTATAACGCCTTATTATTTCACGGACACGTATTATAATGCATCTCTACATTTTTATTGGTGTAATGAAGTTAACGAAAATCCGTAGGATAATCCATTAAGCGCCCTCAACCCAATTTCTTTCTTTGACAATGAATACTTTATATAAATTCTGACGATTTTTTTTAAATTTTAAAGGTTATACATAAGGAACATATTTTCTTCAATTATTTAGATTTTCATACCATTTGAGGAGTGTCATGTGGCGATAAAACCTTTTTTTTCAAATCAGTACCAACATTTTTGTTGTAAATTATAATGAAGATGATTTTTTTTTTTTTTAAATGTTTTATGTATCAATATAAAAGTTTGAACCAGTTGTATTGGAGTTATTAAAATGTATAATATTCTAACTTCTAAGAAAATGGTCCTTAAAAATGGTCTTACAAAAATATAAAATATATGTAATATTTGATTTAGCATATTTTATTGTAAAATTGTTTAGAAATTTTAAAATGCTGATAAATTTATATTAATTTCAAATCATCATAGCTTGTTCATATCTTCATAAATCATTATTACGGATCTATTATATTAAACATGCAATATCAAATAATTTTAAAACCACTCGTTCGAATTTCGATTTAGACTCATAAATATTTCCAAAAAAGTCATCCAGTTAATAATTTACAGGATAAAAGGGTGATTCTCATGTGACACGAGATGTCACTCCTTAAATGGTATAAATAATTGAAAATATGGTTCGTACTTTCGTAAATATACTCAAAACTTCCAAATATCAGAATTCAAATAAATGTATTATTAACGAAAAAACGGGAGTTAGAATTCTTGATAATCTTTCTGCATAAAAGGGGTGTAACAGAAAAAACTTTCAAAATAAGTTAACTAACAATAATATACTTCATAACTTTTTTTATTATTCACTTTTAAATAGGTTTTAAATGGTTTTTATACTATATATGAATTTTGTCAACTATACCAAATAAAAAATAAAAAAAATATTGGTAAGTTAAGTTTGATAAAGTGATTGCATATATAGTTAGTTGCATTTGTCAACTAATTGCATTACACTTCGCAGTATTAATTATGTAACGTTGCGCTGAGTTAAATTATGTTTCTACGATATTCGCCGATAAACGAGTTCACATTTCAAACTGTGCATGTTATATAGTAATTATTATTACGATGTCGACAACTTGTTATTAAATAAAATTATTTTATAATGTTGGTATAATACTATCGGTCTGTGAGCAAAATTACGAAATATTATTGCGCGCTCTTGTGGAAAACAAACATAATAATATTATATATTATATTTAGAGTTTGGTTAAACTCAAAAACATGGTCTCGAACCTTTTGAAATAGTTCTTCGAACCGAATACGAACAAATAATTCAGTGTGATTTCGAACTCGAACCAAACGATATGTTCAACATTGAACCAAACCCGGACGTAAACATTTTGTTTAATACCAAACTGAATTTGAACCAAGCTTTTGAATTCAAATTACGAATCAAACTTATTAGTTTTATGTCAAACCAAAATATATTAAACATTTTTTTTGTTCGAAACGTATGACGTGTTTCGACTTTGTTGTTTGGAGTTCAAACTATTTTAGAGTTTGGATTAATTAATGAATTTTGAACTTTTTGTTCGAGTTTGATTATAGGTTCTGTTTTTTTAGAACTAGGTTCAACTTTCAAACTCAAACCAAACACCTAAAGTTCCGTTTGATTTTTAGAAATATTTTCTGAATTAATTTTTTTTTAATTATATAATAACTATACTCTGTTCAAAATAAGAACAGTAGTCGGAGGCCGAGTTCTGCGCATGGGCGTGGCTTTGTTCCGTGGCAGCGCCCGACGCGTCGCCTTAGTGGGGACGGCGTCTGACCATATGTCTGACCGCCGCCCGACGAAAACTCGTCGCCGCCGAATACTATTCTTATTTTGAACAGAGTATAAATACGTGTGTAATCTCAGACGATGTTTCGTTACGACTTCCACGTCATAGTTATCCGGCTCGAAATATTGTCGTTGTTTCGCGAATTCTCACTTTTGGGCTCTAATTATTGTACACCTCTTTTGGTGATCGACAGTAAATGTCGATCCCGTTATGACACTATATCACATATTATGTTATTTCGTTCCATTTGGAATACGTCTTGTTAACGTTATTCTTAGTAGGCGTATGTCGACGTATTAGTAGACGTATTTTATTATTAATTTCACACGGTTGTCAAAACGCGACCGTAGGTGCAATCACAATTATTTATAATAATTAAGCTGGGTGCCTTATGAATGGTGATCGAATATTGTGCACTGCAAGTGAAAAGCTATATTCTATCGTAAGTAGGTATGACATAGTATCATAATAAATAATAATATGCATTGCGCAATACCTAAGTTCACGCTTAACAAGAGAATTCGTTGCTTTTTGTTTTCTACACCGTGCCACTTGCATTTTGACGACCTTTTTGGGCAATTAAAAATATGATTTCTTTTGACGGTGAGCTCGTTACTTCACTCGGACATGTTTCCAAAGCGAAATTAGTGCAAAAGGGCATAACAATACAGTTCCACCCCCCCCCCCCCCCCCCGAGCAATTATTTATATATATATATATATATATATATATATTTCATGAAGTATAAATGGTTTGTAATTAGAAAGGGATGATCTTTCAGTAGACTAAATTTACTTGTGGTTGGGTTTCTGGGGACGGTTTTGTTGGAAATCGAGAAGTAACGTTAAACCAGCAACTGCAGATGCCACTGAAAATTTGTTTTTATTTTTTTTTGCTAAATAATATGCCGCCGATGTCGCCTTTTTACTCAATCGCGGTGGTTGTTATAGGGTGAGCCCGGTCGATTAGTCTTTCCGTGTCCTAATATATTATTCAACAGGAATCGGTTTGATAAAAAAATATATATATATAGAGAGAGAGATGCAAAGATACATTATAGACGTCTAATACTGTAAGTTGTTTGGTATCTTATTCTTATAACTCCCAAAGGACATAAATTGAGTTGGCTGTCGGATTTTTTTTCGCCTCGGGAAGAGAAAAAAACGGCATGCAAATTAAACTGTGACCGTAACGATTGTAATTCTTTTCTTATTTACAACTACTCTCGCGCACACATATACACGAGCACACATATTTATATATTATCTTCACTCGCACCGCGTTCTCCCCTCGTCCGGGAAATGAAGTCTCAATAAACCTAAGGTTTTATTTTTTTCTCCACCAGCGATTTATACGTGAAATGTGTAGGGACGTCAATGCGTGTGCAATCCGTTTATCTGCAGGCAATGGGGTTTTCGTGTTCTACTGGATAAGAAGTAAATAAAAAAATAAAAATGTCCCGAACGGTTTCGACGACGGTTCCGGATAGATAACATTAATTTTCACGGCAACGTGCGATTTAACGGGTGGCATAAAATCCAACTGCGCGTGCACAGACTTGGTGTAAATAAAACCGAACGTGTTGGTGTGAAGAATAATATCATCGAAATCGGCCGTGCACAGTCATCGGCTATAATTGTAACTATACCTACAACAGTAGTAATCTAATATTGTCTCGTGAACGATTAAACATTTCGTTGTGGTGATTTTCATAATTGTGGTCATTTCGGGCGTGGATTGAAAACGTTTACGTAATCTATTGTATAGACGACCGCACTCACGGTTTTGCAGCATCCGAAAACGATGACGGTATTTTTTTCGTTTTTGTTGTGATATAATAATATTTTAATCTGTGAAAAACCCTCCGAATAATTTTGATATGACGCAATAATAATAATATACACACACGGCGATAATAATATTAAGAGCGAATGAAATTTATACCTGCCTTCAAACTCTATCGCACGTATTTTGAGCGCGTTTAGAGCGAATTCACTATTTAGAAGTTTCCCACCAGGGTGCCGCGAAATGATGTGAAATATAAAGCAATTATACGTATTATTCACTTAAAAAAAAAAAAGATGGAATATAAAATATAATATCATGTGTGGTCATACACCTATAACGAAAACCTATCTGAATATAAATACACGATATTATACATAAATAGGGTGTCTCCAGATTTGTAGACGATACTTTAGGGTGCCGCGAGCCAAACAAGCTTGGGATCCTCTTGTCTGGGCGGACGCGCATACCTATCGCAATGTCATCGACGGCGTACTGCAGCAGCTGAAATAGTGGTTGACCTTATGCACCGCACAGAGGAACACTCGATAATATTAGAATATTATACCTATCAGGTACCAATAGTGTAGAATCGACTGACGAAATCAATCGGAGAGAAAGAGAATCAATGTCGGTTATGTGACTACGAGGGTAATGAACAATAAAAATATAACTAAACTACGATCATAGTATTATTACATACCTATATATATATATATATATATATATATATAGCCCCCCCATTAAACCCTATTGCTTGGGTTCAGTCGGCGAAATGCGTCGTGTCGGCGCACCGCACATAATGTAATATCGCGTTATAATATTATTCTGCAGCAGATACATTTTGCAGATTTACACGCTACAATATGTGTGTATAATATAATACACACACGCGAGTGGCGTGCCGACGTTTGTTCAGCGTGTGTGAAAACAGACTGATAACACAAAGAACCCTTACCGTGCATAATACATATTATTATTATAACGAAAATACCTACTACACACGTACACTCAATCGTTATTGCGGTGCCCACACGACATCGGCGTAGGTACTATCATTGTAGGTATAGCCATCCACCGGTACGCCGCCGTATACGGTGTCGGTAGTTATGTGGGCGTGTGGGTGGACGTGTTGTGGGTCGGGACGAATACGATGCGAATTCGTATAACGGACGGACTCGTATGACACGTACAAAATATTATTATACCTGGCACATAACGTTATGATATATACTCGGACCGCGTTGCGTTGGGCGCGAGCGTCCTTTTTCATATTATATTTTCTCGATTAACAAAACTTTTCGGCGCTCGGGTCTATATTGGTGTGTTGTGATTTTCCGTCCGTTTTTCTGCCCCGCTGGCCTCGCAGAAACGTATATTATTGTTTTATTTTTCTACGATATACCTACCGGCCGAACCTTTTTGAATTTAAATTCGTGAAGATTTATCGGATGACTATATTATCATTATACGTCAATATAGAGCCGGTACTCACTCAGCTGCCTTTCATCTCTCGACCGCGTGTGTCTCTGTTCACCACCACCACGGACGTTACCCCCCCCCACACGCACACACTTTCATTACTCTTGCCCACTGACGTATTTGGGGCGTCCGAGTGTTACGCTCGTCTTATCGCAAACAAAAGGGTCCGAAGTCGTAACGTACATTAACCTCCAGGTTACGTTCAGTTTTTCTAATATTACAGTTGTTCACGATCGATCGTTGCAGGTTCTTGATTTCTCACTGGCTCACTGACAAACACGCTGACCTCTAATCGCAGTTTATATGTTACTGCAATTTCACGACGTATATGATATCAAAATAATATAATACGTATTATATACATTTCAGGTCCTTATTTGGTTGTGAATTTGTGATTGACACAAGTTTTATTCCTTAATAAACTCTAACACGATTCTGCATCAGTCTGTATTATATCGTATTTACACGGTCATGACTCATGAGCTATAAAGACCGGTAACAGTAATAGACGCGCACGACCTATCGACAATTATACGATGACCTTTGAATATTTTCTCGTACATAGTTTATTGTTAGAACTTTAAAAATATATTATAACATGAATATAGTGTCGAACGCAAAATGTACATATTAATATATTGCTTATAATATCCAACATGACGTTTTTATTTCACGTCAACATTTCTGAACTATGAAAAATGTATTTATTTTTATTTTGTGTACGTTTTTACATATTATGTATATTATGTATTACTTAAATTTTATGTATGAAAAAAAAATTCAAAGCACATTACCTATACATCAAAAATCATAACAGTTACAAAACTGCGTATAAACTATATTTGATACACTCGGTATATTATCATGCACTGAGTTTTTTTTATTCATTGCAATTTAAATTTATTGCAATATAACTTTATTTAGCTAATAACATATTATAACTATGAAAAAAAAATAAACCTCACAGTATAATTTTTTAATTACACCCTATAACCTTCTTGGCAATACGCTCATTTAATTATGTCCAAAGCGCGTATAAAATACTTCTAATAAAGTTAAGTGTAATACCGCTTCAAAGGTCCAATGAAAAACAGTGTTATCCTTATTTTTAATTATTAAAATGGAATTTCCCTCTTTTTCTTTTTTTTTAACTGAAATTTATAACTCCAATCGAAGGATAAATAGATATTAAATATTTATAATATGTTTTTTGCAATGAAGTTGGTTCATACTATGGCTTTAATTTATTTAAATGGAAATGGTATAAAAATAATGAATGTCTGTATATATATATAAAAAAAAAATGAAATAAAATAAGCCTTGCAGTAGAATTATTTTTAACTATTTAGAAAAATGTAAAATGTATTTAGTTGGATTATTTTTTTTTCTCGTATTCTTATATGTCTCTAAAGTTATTTGTTCTTAAGAATAACAGAAATATTAAACAAGTTCATAATAAAATCAATGGACGGTGGTTTAAAGCTTGCAAATGGGAAAAAATTTATTTTGGTTTTGAAACAATTGTCTGATTTATTGTGTCACTAAACTATTAAAAGACAATAGTAGACGTAATAATGATAAAAATACATTTTAAAAATAGAAACATTGCAGTATTGAATTAATTCAATCGTATTAAAGCTAGTGTAACTATATGATATCATATTTATTTGAACAGGACAAGTCTAATTAGGCTAATTGTGTTGGATTTAATTAAACAAACGATAAAACCAATGATTGCATTCCTATTACAGGAATTATTATTAATAAATATAGAGTCATAGCCTATAATTGCACCTATGTTTTAGGAATATTCGGTAATAATGAACATAAACCATTAGTTATTAACCATGCATTGGGCTTATATTAATATTTATTATAATATCATAATATATCATAATATTATATTTTATTTAGGTGCATTATTAAAAAAATTAAATGAGAATATTTTCATCACTTAGAATTATAATATTAAAATATTTTTACTGTGCATTTCTTGAATTTTTTTTCATGACTAATAATTGCAAACAAAATTATGGATATTTGTATTTATTTATAAACTCAATTATATCGTTATAAACCAATGATTCGACGTGTTTATTTAGTGATTTTAAAAGCAAAAGTAGCATTATTAATTTACGATTTGAGTCTAAAGAAAACAAAATAAATAAATAATTGTCAGTTAATTAAATAATCGAGATTATTTGTAACCATTTTGTGAAAATATGGACAAACATGATATTAGTGTAATATTACTTTAGAAAATTTGGTATATTACGATTTCATCTTTAATAATTTGTATTGTTATTTAATTTAAAATTTAAAAAATGTACATTTTAATCGAAAAAAGAACTGACTTTCTTTTTATAATCTTCATTAGGTAATTATTATTTGTTATGAACAATTATTGAAAATGTTCATAGTTAAAATAATATATAAATAATTATATTTTATTCATAGTTTATCTACAGCTATAGTAATTAGTAATAAGGATAAAAATATAGGTATATTTTGTATTAGATTCCGATCAGAATGCCGAATGATAAATGTATATTTGGTTTATGATCTTACAATTATGAATTATTTGAGTCAGTCATAAGTTTTTGAAGGGCAGAACAAATTTGACTGTGGTTGGTGATTTCTGTTGATAAATTGGATCTAGTATGTACTTTGGAGGTACAAAAGTAGGTTGTAATCAAGAAAAAATAATTTGAATTAAATTTAATACATTTATAACTGTGAATTACCTAACAACAAGGTTCACTTGAAACCTCCTACATAGCAGAGCTACTCGCACTGGTTTTTTTTTTAAATTTTAAACCAAGCCCAAAAATACTAAGCAATGCATCGTCTAGATATGTCTAATATTAAAATAAACTAATATAATATAGTAATATACAAGTATATTATGTATAATTGAATTTAAAAAAAATAGTCTATTGTCTTTGAAATGCATATACATGTTTTAATTTGTATGTATTAGGTCCTAATTTAAGTTGTTTAATTTTGCTAAAAAATCTTTGTTTACTTTTTATTCTTATGGTTTCGTATTTAATCCCATTAAAATATTAGTTAAAAAAAAAATGTTTCTCATACATATTTTTAGAGTTTTCGAAAGTTGCATCGTTATAATTGAATTACTGTTTGTTCATTTAGCTCGACGTGACGGTTTGGTAATTTTTTTATTATTACGTGCACGTTCAAATCTTATTAAAGTTTCCCTTGGAGAGAAGTCAATCAAAGAGAGAGTGTTCCTAAAATATTCATCAGCTTCGATTTTGCTTTTGGGTACTTTTTTTGTATATTTTATTATTTAAAAATTACACAAAATTACACAAAAAACTTTCATCTTCAAGACTAAATAAAGGGTATCATTAAAATATAAAGATTTTTTTATCATTAATTTACACTTTGTATCGCTCAATTTAAATGTATATAGGATATTATAATAGTTTTTGTATGTTGACCAATTTTTAGATAACATAATATTGTGTATCATAATATAGATACATCATCTGATGGTTGGAACATTTTCTTAAATACAAAAATCTAGTTTGACCAACTACCGACTTTTTTTGAACGTTTTTAGTTTCAGAATAATATAAGAAAGTATTTAATTTTACAAAATACAATGGAATTTAAAATGGGTTGAATTAAATTATTGTTAAAAAAGTATTAACTTTGTTCCAAAATAAATTCACTAATAGATTATATCATGCACAATCCTAGAATACAAGTGAAAGTTCGTTATTAATTACGTATTATTTTAACGGCTGTTTCAATTTTAAAAGATAATGTAATCAAACATAATGTTGAAAGGCTTTATCATCGAGTTTTTTACAGTAAGATAACAAAAGTGGATATACTCTTTTTTCTTTTACTAATTTGGTATCGTCGTAAGACGATCTTTGACTATAGACTACATAATAATACAGCTTTTTTTTCAATTTAATTAAATTTAACGATAATTTTGAACTTAAAATCTTAAGTATGAAATGTAGGTTTACTGGTAGGTATACTATGTAATCATAATAACTTATTGTAATCTTTATTTTTTCTATTCATATATTTTTCTAATGTTTCTAGTTTTATAAACTTATAAGTTACACCAAAAAAAGTATATAAACTATGTAAAATCATTATATTCATATATATCAATAAATTATATACTCGTCTTCGTTAAAATACATGGCATCAAACATGAAATAAGAATGTGTTATATTTCTATTATTATTTCCATCATACATTAAAGCACATGTTTCGATTGAACATAATATCATATTGAATAATAATATATTATACCTACACCAAAAACCCACCTTCTTTAGGTCACTTGTTTTAAAACTGAAAGTGGAATAATTTTGAAGTGTTTAAGAAATAAAGTTACAGCGAAAGCGTAGCCCTGGACCCGTTACTGTGCAGTGTACATAATATATAATCGATCAAATTCTACCTTACACCAATGGTAGGTAGGCATTACGTTAGGTTCTTATTGTGAAATCCCCTACTATTTTGTAACATCCAATTTGAATGGCCCTACTTATTTTTTTAGTATTTACAAGACGCAATTCTTGAATAAAAATAAAAAAGTTTTTAAAGATATGTAATTTAAACAAATAAACTTTTAGAACTGTGCTCGAATACAAGATGCCAACTCAAACAGGAATTTATTAATCAAAATAAAAATAGCAGCCATTTACATCCACGTAGATTCATCAGTTGGTATACTTTTTAAACTAGACCTCTATAACAATAGTACAATAAGATCACAGAACATTCAAATGGCCTAAATGTATTCGTTATTTAAGAAAAAAAAATATATTTACAAACATTATAAGCTGAATAGCTTATCCAATTCCGTCCATATCAGAAAACTATGAGAGGGGTATAGACAATTAGTAATAATGAAAATACTATGGGTTTTAAAATTGATATAGGTATAATATAACAATATATAACAACAATGTTTATAACAGATAATTTTTAAAAGGCTCATTACAGTTTTTATTTATAATAAAATAATTAAATATAGGTGAAACGGGCAAAACTAGATTGGTACTTCGGTTGTATACCAACTGTAAGAAATATATAAATATTTTAAGTTTTTAAAACTTTAATTAGTTAATTTTCATTATAAAAATATCCGCCAAGTGTACTTTCTGCTCTATATATTATTTAGATACTTTCAAATTGTATTAATTGATTGTTAAATTTGTTCGTTCTTCGTATTTTTAAGAATAAGAATATATAATATATAGAATAGTTTTGAATTATAATGGTGATTATTATAAAATGTTCAGTCATTTGTTATGGACCACAGTGGTTGAAAATAAAATAGCACACCATCATTATTGTATTTTCTTTGAAGTTTCGATAAGGGCACTATTCTGACATAAGAATTTACAAATTATTTAAAACTGTGTCTTAGTTAATATTGATAACTTTACTTCAATTATCGAATACAAATTACATTTTAAAATTACAAAAACTAACTTCTTTCAAAGTTTTAAAACTTAGTTTAGAAGAATAATTTTGCAACTTTTTTTAATTTGGTTAATAATTAATATTATTATCTAACTGGAATTATTAATGGGTAAATTCTAAACTAAGGAATTTCAAAATAATTCAAATACATAAGCATTGATAAATAATAGTACTATAACTAATCAAGTATTTTAGTATATAATATGATGTAATGTATGGCAGCGTCTATTTAACAAATAAGTCAATTCAATGAAGTCAATTTTCATAAGTTATTAGTTAATTAGTAATAATTTACCAGTTGGGGATATTTCTGTTTAAAAACATAGATAATATATTATATTATATATTTTAAGCAACAATTCTTTCTATTTTATTTTATATTTTACAATGCATAAAAAATAGAAGGACAATATTGTTAATAATACAATATATGAGTACACAAACAAACGGATTGAAGAGATCTCCCAGTGAAGGGACTTGGATATGAATTAGTAATGAATACCTATTAAATATAATTTATTATTATATTTACTCATTTTTGATATAAAAAAAACATTCGTTTCGTTTTTATTATTTTAGATTCTGAGCGGAGCGAGGAAGCTATTGGTTTTACAATGGTACTTATTTTTTTTTCTATATATATCCTGTATACAAAATTTCTACCAGAAGGAGTGCTTCGATTTCAACATATATAGTACCTTATCTTTTAGAAAATTGTATCAAAATGGTACTTTAAAGAGGTAATATTTTGATTTCCTCAATAGTTATATAATTCCACGGGAAAAACCACCGAAAAATTACGAAAAACCACTTAAAATCGGATTTTAATTTCTAACGCTTTGTTTATCACCATCGAAACGAATAAAAAATTATAATATTAATTCAACTTACATGATATAATAAATAATAACTATATAAAATATCCAGACTGACAAACCGTCTCAGCTCAGAATCGTTTTTCTTATACAATGATATTATATCATTGAATTCAAGTTTAATACAATCCATTATACAATGACCCACTTGTAACCTACTATACAGCAGAGCGACATCCACTTACCCGCTTTTTTTTAATTAAATATTATTAGGTAATTTATTTTTTTAACTCAGTCGCTAGTACTGTCTTTATTTATATATTTTTTTGTATGTCTACAAGTGATGAAAAGGAAAGTATTTCACTGCTTTCGTTTCGTTTCTGGCAGATAAATCTGCCTCCTCGTTTCCCTTTATGTTGCAAAGTCCTGTAGTCCATATAAATCGTATATCATTATTAGATTTGGAATTAAGGTTGCTGATTTTTTAAGCCAAGGTCTTTTAGTTTTTTCGATTCCAAATCTTTAAGCTTAAGAGCTAATTGGGTTCCTTTAAGAAGTACATATTAGGTTTCCGGATGTATAAATGCTACTATGACTATTTAATTGGAACTATGTTATAAAACATTTTAAAAATTCACGCAGGTATATGCACGAGACAAAAACGACGTCCTACAATTATTGCTATATTTTATTCGAGATTACAATGGTATATTACTACAAAAGAGCCAACGATCCGTCACACGCCCACACACTAACTATAACTGCATTAATAATATCATGATATCTCATTAAATTTATTTTTAATCTCGGTACAGAAGTCGAACGTCATTTTGTAACCGTATTACTATAGTATTATTAATATCGTGAACGCGTGTGCCAATATAATATTAATATGAACGCTAATGTGGGTGAATCGCGAGAGAGTTTGCAGTGAGAGAGAGAGGGCCAGGGAGCAAGTAACATTATTCTCGGCGATCAGACACAAATGGTCTGAAGTAAATCGATGGCTAACCGGTGCGGCGTGACAGGTGCTGCAGCACTCTTGAGTAATGGTGGTTACTAATTTGGACATCTAGCCGGCTATAGATCAAAAAGAATTACCGATATATAAAGGATCTCACGTCCGAGATAGGTATCGTCCGTGATGGGCTATTACGTGATAAGTAGTCCGAATAATTAGGACAGGCGTTAGACTCTGTTACTTAAAACCGTACAGGATTTCGGTTTGGTCGTTTATCGATAATGCGATCGTGAGTGCTCAGTTCAATCCCGTTATTCCGGCAAAGACAAATGTTCAGGTCTAATGTCATCGTCTTCATTTGAAATCAAAATATATATAAGTAGGGTATAAAAGGAAGATCTGACAGATGAAACAACTCTTGTTCTAATCAGTATTTTTACAATTTTTTTTTTATTTTATTATAATTTATCGTCATTTGTGCTACACGTATAATATAAAAAAAAACATTTTTATTTTTTAATAAGTAGTGAAAAAATATTACTTTCTTGAATAAGAACACAATTTTATTTTCATTTCCGAAAGCAGAATATTTTTAAAAGTATTTCAATACATAAAAATCAAATTTAGGACGAGTTATCTGTTTATGAGTTATAAGTATTTAAATAGATGAACGGAGTAGTGGACCGACATTTTGCGGGGTCCACACGTACCATTCCACTCCTGTGATCATCAAAACTTTAAATACTTATAACTCATAAACTCGTCCTAAATTTTAATTTTTATGTATCGAAATACTTATAAAAATATTCTGCTTTGAAATATGAAATTAAAACTGTATGTTGTTATTCAAAAAAGTTCAAAAAGTTCAAATATTTTAGGGATAAAAAATATTAAAATAATTATATATTTTTTAAAAATGACGTTTTTAAAGACTCGAAATAAAGTAAATTTTTTTTTAAAATTATTTATGTATTTTTTTAATAATGTGTGTTCAATGATGAAATAATCACTGGCATATAATATAATATTGTATACCTACCTAATATATAATGATATTTTGTAGTGCAAACGTAATCCAATTGGTGCCGGGTGCGAACACTTGAGTGTAACTGACTTATGGTTTTGAAAGAGGAAAACCACTTCAAGAGTCGAATGGTGTTTCTCTAAACATTATTTCCTCTTTTCACAATATTATAAAATATTATTATTATTAACATCTTTGTATAAGTCAATATAATATATTATAGTATTTTATCTGAACAGTAGGTATTTTGATTAAATGCATACATAGTGCATCACGTGCATACATATAGTGTTTCATCACCTCGTCCGTCCCCTTAAATAATATACGCCTTTACCAGACCGCCTATATCCTATTCTATTGTCTAATCTTGCATTGCTATTTAAAACTAGCCTTGGAAATTAGTAATTCAGATTTATATGTTTATATGGTATACGTTCATTTTGGGAAATGATAATATTGTTTATAATAAAAATAATTTAATAAATAAAGGTAGGTATCTCCTTGACAACTTCTATTGAATTTTAAGATAAAAATAATATTACCGTCAATTTATATATTATATAAATGTAATTACAGATGTTGTTGAAAGAAAAATGTACACTTCCCGCCCACTGGTCGAAGCAATAATGATCGTAGAGCAGTACAATACATTAGGAACGAAATTCATATATATATACATATCACTTTATTATTAAGGGTAACGTGGTATAGGTATAGTAACTAATATAATACTACAGATGGTTTATTATATTATATATGACGTGCATTTTCAGTTTTTGTGTACTTTTACTCGGACGAAAAGATAGTAAGTAGCGGCTGTGGGGGTGCGGGGACGACATGACGATGATTGTGATGATGATGATGATGATGTTGATGACGATGATTATCATCGTTACTTTTTTTTTTTATTCTGTTGACATTGGTTAGAAAAGTATTACAACAACACGAAGGAGAAGTGTCATAAATAACGTTGATAGTATTAAAATTACTTTACGAAACATCTTTTGTTGAAGTGTCAAATGGAGTGGGAGAGGAATGCGCGTGCATCATTGTAACAAGCATACACACACACATACACACCACACGCACCCACACACCCACACACACAGACCCACGCACAGACACACACGTAGACAACTCGGTGCGAGAGCGTTGTGTTCCGGAGTGTGAGCGTGCTTCGGGGGATGAAAAAGGGATGTGGCGCGCCGGGGGCGAAGGAGCATATTTGACATGATGTTTGTTGTGGTTTATATTCCTAGCTAATACACGCCACAATGCGTACAACAATGACTACGGTGGGTACACGCTGTTAAAGAGCTTTTTACCCTCCCGTAGGCACCCCCAAAACCCTTCTTTTCAGGATTGTTTTTTTTTTCGACGTTCCTCTCGGGTAAAAGTTTTACGATGACGCGCTCGTGCGAGTGTGAGTGTGTGTGAGGCGGCGGCGACGGAGGAATCGGAACGGTATACGGGTCGGGTCGGGTCGGGTCGGGGGTCGTGTATACTGGTGGTCGCGCGGGGTCTCCGTTGCTACGAGGTCGATGGTGAAACTGAGGTCCGTATTCTTCTTTTATCATTATTATTATATATTTTTTTTTTCGTTTTTGTTGTTCACCCCGTATATTGAAAATACGGATGAGTGCCGCACGTGGATTTCAAAGGAAGAGATTTCACTTAACGCGCGCGACCGAGAGGAGTGTGTACATACATAATACCTTCGACGACGTGTACCTACCTACCTACCTACCTACCTATACCTACCGTATATACTGGATGACAATGTTGAAACAAAAGTAACAGCACTACCAGAGTCTAGACACCAACTATACGCGTGGATGCGATATCTCATAATACGATGCGACCGCTGCGCCGAGAGAGACACTATTCACATAGCATTATGTAGTAGGTACATAACATAATAATATATAACATGCACACCGTGAACAGCGTCTGACGCGCTCCGAGTAAGTCACATAATCTCTGCGATGAGCGCAACGAGATATTATATTATTTAGAAAACTGTTTGGTTCGAACAATAGGAAACATTAAAAATAAAAAAAAAACCACTTTTCTGTGATTCACTCTGTATACGAAATTTTAACCCTACGCTTAAAGATTTGTTGCATCATATTGTTTTTTATTTTTTTTTTTATTTTTAAAGCAAGTACGATAACGCGTACCTACATCATAAAGCAGTGCACATTTGTGTATGTACGTATTATTTTTTTTTTTATAATTATTTAACTTTTTGCTGTACATGTTTTAATTTTAATTTTTTTGAATCGTCCTGTTTTTGGTCAATACACTCAAATCCGACAGTAAAGAAATTGTGATTTAAACAGTTATATTATGATTTTCCTCGATTTGATTTTATAGTTGTGATTTTTTTGATAAGTTCTTAAGATATTTAATTAATTTATACATATCTATATAATAAAAATATAATTTATACTTTTAAATTATCGCTTTCATATGATTTACACTTGGCACATAATTATAATTGGCACTCTTGACAGATTAAGAGGGAGGTATATTATAATAATAGAACAGACAATTATTCATTTAAGTTTAAGTTTTCTTTTTTCTTTTTTCTGCTGGCTATTGAAGAATTTGTAGACCTTTATGCCAAAAGACCGTATTATTATCCAATAATTATTATACCCTCGTTAATGTCTGGCATATTTAAGTAATTACAAAATTAAATAAAAAAAAAATTATAATGAAAAATTTATGACCAAAACTATATCTAATGTTAAAAAAAATGACGTTCATTCTGTAAGTAAAAATGATGGCCATTAAAAACGATTAAAAGATGATTGGATATTAGTACTATTATTTTTTTTTTCGGACGCCGTAAGTCGAGATCGTAAGTAATTAATTTTGTATGTGTATATTAAACGCGTTTAGTGTCTTGTGCAAATGAAATATCTACAACATTTTAATGCGCATTAATCCAAGTTTTCATTATATTACACTTACAAACTTCTACAACGATGAACATTTAGTAAATGAAATTATTCTGTTTACACGTGTTGGTAGTTCGTCAAAAACAGTTGGTTAAGCATGACGTGGCCATGTTCAGTTTAAATTTAATTATGATAGCACAGATAATATTATAATATTATTATGATTATAATATATTATTATTAACATGAATGTTATACGATAAGACGTGATATGAAAAACAACGTCAGTGTTATATAGGTTAGGTTTGTGTATAGTTATGTAATATTATAACCTAGTTACTATATCATTACAATACAATATAATATTTACTTATATTATATTATAATCGCTATATTATTGCCATCTTACAGAAAATACTGAAATAATCGTTGTTAAAAAACTAATTAAATTGTCGGTTTCTCGTACCCGAAATGTGATCCATGGCGTAGGTATCAGATCTTCCCCGCACTCAGGACTTTCACAGTTTCGTCAACCAGGAGTAAAATGCAACGTCTGCAGACCAAGGTTATATAATATATACTCTGTTCAAAATTAGATCAGTACCGGGTGGCCAAGTTGTGCGCATGGGCTTAGTTTCGTCACACGACACAATTCTACGCGCCATCATATTGGAGATGGTGTCTGACCTTCACGGACGAAAACTATAAATTTAAAATAACCCATAGAGAGCTAATATTTAAATCATTAAGGGATAGTTATTTTGAGAGGGGTGATAATAATAGTCAGGGGGCTAAGATTCACCGCCCCTCCCCAATTTGCGCCCCCTAGTTGCTCTGAATACGAATCAGTCGTAGACCGTCTTCCGATCGATGCGCACAGGATACTGCGTTTTATATATTATTGTTAATATTATTGTCGTGTGATAGATGCTGCTTGGGAACATCTCGGAATAATTTGTTTCCTGGTTCAAATAACGAACGGGATGATTATTATTGTCTACGGCTTAAGACCGGACATCCCTAATGGCCGACACAGGTCTTAACAGAACGCACAGTTTTTCAGTACAACGGATTTCCAGCACGGGAGTGCGACTACAACACTATTCTTCGTTATTTTAGTGGGTTTTTTTTTACCATTATACAAACTATATGTATATACAATATTCATATATTTATTTATATACATACTTATTTCGAATCGTTAGAACTTAGAACTTGAAACCGCTTGAGAAAACCGTCAAGATTTACATGTTTATATCTGCAGTAGTTGTAGCACAAGAGTTACCTCTCGTAGTAATAATATATTATTATTCGTATAGGTATACATAACACGGCGTGGACCCCAAAAAGCTGGTATTGTTCGAACCACTTTTGTTCAAACAGTGTGCAAACGCATCACGACCAAACGGCACACTTGGTTTTTATGACATTTTCGATCCTAGGACAAATATTCCAGATATGGGTTTTCTGCTCGAGTTTTTCAGTTATACGCCCGTCAGCGCCGTCTTATCGTCTTTGGTTTTATGACCCTTAACCTGATTATGGCATTTTTATACAACCGAATTCACGATGATGACGTTACCGTATTATTAAAGACGTTTCGTAACTGGTTTTTTATCATTCCAAAAAAATATTTCTCGTTTTTAAGCTCTGTTTTGTACGCGATATTATTACAAGCTTAATAATAAAAGTGGAAGTGGAATGTCAATCCCTGAAATATTCGTTTATCTACATCCAATTAATTTATTCCGTCATAATATAAGTCTTATGCGTACAAAGGTATTCAGGTAGGTAGGTACTTATATATTTTAGTTGATTTTACTTGTATAGCCGAAATCATAAAGTGGCTAGGTATATGTATATTATTATTAATTAAAACGAGGAATTTCGGAGGGTGAAAACGATATTTTCGTCGTTGACTAAATAATGAGAGATCAGAATCTCAAAAGATTATAGACGTTGCTATGGATGTAAGTGCAGTGTTTTTGAGGACATGCAGAGATAAAAAAATAAAATCAATTAGGTTTTTTTTATATCATATTTACTTTTGATGTTTATAATTATTGGTTTCATCTTTACAGTCTATAATTGTATTATTTTTGATAACCTTAGAATGCAAAAAAGGTATGAGACATATTTTATACTGTTATTTGATAACATTTAATATAGTACAACATCTATAGCGTACAGTGTTTGTAATAGAATAAATTTATGTTTAAGGTTTTTTAATCAAACCATAATTTAAAAACTTTTTGAATTTATTTTCCGCGCAATAGATATAATGTTTAATTGTATATTCCTTTTAGATTTTGATAAATATACATATTATTAACCGGCCAGTAACTTGACCGGTTTCTGGGATTTAAATATTCAGAGGATAAATGATGTCCTAATCCTTATTTTTATGATTTTAATGTTCCTAAAAGTATGATAGTATTTTATTTAACTATAATGCTATTTGAAATATCCATAGTTATAATTTGGTACAATACCTAGTAGAGTTGTGAAACATGTCATTATATTTATAATTCTGGTGAAAATATAGGCTGAGTAACTTTGTACCAAAAGTCTTAACGTTAGTATAGTGTTTTAAAATATTTTATTGTGATTAAAAATCTTTTCTTTGCGAGTTTAAAATTAAAAATAAAATGCAATCACAATAAATCTTTATATTCATATAATGCTATTACAGTGCTTTGTATATTAATGAATACGATTTTCACTCTCGTGAATGTCAAACCAAGCAAACTTAAACAGACATAATATTATGTCATATGTACCCTTATTTACAACCTATAGCTATAAACTAGCTTTAATAATATAATCAGCATCCTGTTTGCACCGCGATAGGTAGGTTAGGTATAATATTTGTGCATAATAAATTATATTTATTTATATCGATTATTTCTATGACGAGATGGATAAATCAGTATCGTCTTCGACAAATTTACAATTCAAACGAACAATTTCTATAGTTGTAGACATTAGCGTCACCGTCGTAACGAAATAAAAAGTGTTCGGGCGCGTTTTAGATTGTTTTTGAAGATAATCAGATACACATCGACTACAGATGTAATGGATTCGAAGTGACGATACGGAATAGACATATTGTTGTGTAACTTTATTTATACGCTTATGTTACTAAGTATAGTAATACTTAATACACTACACCAGTCATGTCAAACTCAAAGTATTAGTGTATTGAATAAATTTTATTTATTACTTACAATAAAATACAATACTTATTCAATTATAGTTTATCAGAAGGTAATATAGAAAAGTATCATAATGTATACCTCTCGGCAGGTCTCACTAACATATTATATTATAGTTGTGACTTGTGACATGAAAGGAAATGTTTTTTTTTTTTTATAAATAATTTTTTTCAATTAATTGTTCATTAATATTTCCGAGAGCCATAAAAAAATGAGGTCACGTGTTTTTGCACTGCACTTATATTATATTATTATTATTATTATTTATATGCATACGTTTGACATAATTACTATATTACGGGCTATATTATTATTTTATCATTACCTACTGTTTTTAAGTCGCTCGAGCAAAATTGTACGATTGTATAAAAAAGTTTTTCCTAACACTAGTTGTACTAACCTCAATATTATAAAAATCAGGTAAATTCTCAAATAAAGCAGCCTATGGATTATTATAACCATATTATGAATATTATTTAATATTACGCAATCGTTAAATCTTAAGGCCAGTCAATCCCATGTTCCGATTTCGGCGATGTTGGGTAGGTACTTGGGTTATATTATGTAGAGCGGTTCTATGAAACTACTAATAAGAATCGTAAGTCTACGTTACAATAACATACTACACCTTATCACTGTAAATATAATAAAGAGTGACGATATCCCGTTGGTCAGTGGATCACCAATATATAAAATAACATGCTCTCTGCAGTATATTCTCACCGCATTAGGTGGCGTGCATTGAATTGCAATCGAATTGCAGTGTGTAGATATTCGATACGTATACGACTGGGGAATGTTTACTCCAATAGAGTAGGTATGTGTAATGTGAAATGCATTGCCCATTATAAAAAAAAATACTTCAATACCAATTATACCAGTCACGTGTGCGCATCACTCGGTTAATGAAAAAAAAAAACAGAACTCGATCCGACTGGACTACTGGAGTGCCCGTTGTTATTGGATTTAATATAATATGTTTTAGTGTTGCCATGTCGTGATAAAACTGATTTCGGTAAAATTGACCATATCGTATAACAATATACTTGTGTATAAAGTGTGTATAATGTTGAACAGTCGTCGAATCTTGACATTTCAATTGCTTAAATTACACTCGAGTTTCCGAGAGTTGACTGCATTATTTTGTTTAGGCAATACAATATGTTACTTTACCAGACTATATTGTATGCGCGTAAGCTGTAAATGGCCGTGCAAAGGACAAATGCGTTGGGAACTTTGTGTTTGTGATGTTGAGATTAAAGTGAAACGAAAAAGATATAAAATCAAATTAAAATATTAAATTTCAAATGGTATGATTTGTATTGGGCATAAAAATATAATATACCAGTTTTGAATGTGGCAATCGCAAATATTGCAGGTTCGGATTATATGGTGGATGATGATAAAATATATTAAATCGATAGCGAGGTTAAATGTGATGACTCCAATTTCCTGAAAATAGACACCGACAACAGTGTACGTAGGTACAATATTATCGTACGCGCGTAACGATTGAAGAATTTGACTCTGTTGGCCCTGCGCGAGTTTTTAGCAACGGCGAGACATTCTCACGCAAACCTCCTGACAGAGGATGTCTCGAAATTTGTCCCGTTCAATCCACAATAAAGAGACACCGAAGCACAACAACTGTATAGTGACTAACAATCACTGCGAGAGTCGTGGACGGTTGAACATTTCATCAGAACACAATAAGCCCCTGAAGTACGGTTAGTAGCGGTAGAATGGCATATATATATATATAGTAGATGTATACAGTTGTAGTGGGTAGCAGTCTAACTAGTATCTAGACATATAGTGGCAGTGGTATAGTGTTGGTGGTAGCACGAGCAGCAGCAGCAGCAGCAGCAGTGGAATTCGAGGGATGAAGTTTGTAAACTGCCGCAATAAAAAGCGCACCGAGCAGATCGTTAGCGGAAACAATAATTTGTTTCCACGAGAGAATTTAATATTCAACCGCTTCTCTTCCTCCTCGCGCCTATATCTTTCACCTCCCGGCGCCCGCGACATGGCCACCGCTATCGTAAATGGCCGCCTCCACCTTACCACCTCCACCGTCGCCAGTGTATTTTTCGTCGTCGTCTCCCGTTCCGGCGCCGCCGTATTTCACCACGGAAACTCGGTGTTTTATGACGACGGTCGTTACTGGTTCATTAGTTTTTCTAAGATCTCCAGGGCCTCACCGTCACGGGGAATCAGCAAATCGCATAAGAATCCACTTATTTAAATTCCGGAACAACGTTTTTACGACCTCGAACACGTAAACCCCACTGTATACGTCGTGTATTAATATATCGCTTAAAACAACACGGCTTCTGTGGGGGTTCGGGAGTGAGTGGGTGATAGTCGGCTCCGAGCGCCGAGGGGACGTTTCCATCTTTCGCGAACAGCATCGCTGCAGTACTTTATGGGTGTTCCGGATTAAAACTGGGCGGATTCCACACAATCTCGGAAAATACTTATGTGGTTTTTATCGCCTCCAAATGCGAAATCCAAAAGTTTCCCGCTATTTGCTACGCGTATTTACGACGGACCCGGATTATCGGAGATTTGTTGTACAAGAAGTCTCCCCGCGTGTAGTTAGTGCTTTTTTCCTTCTTTTTTTTAGTCTCTTTGTGTCCGAGATATACACACAATTTATGTTATCTTTTTCTAGTTACAATTGCAGCTGTGAGGAATACAACGCAACTCGTGGCGGAGTGAAGCAAAAAAACCATGTAAACATTTTATATTGTTGAAACACAAATATTTTCAAAAACTTTTAATACATTTGAGTTTTACATCACACTTTGACTTATCTCTCTACGACGAGATCGACTATAGTGTGTTATCTATATTTTCTTTGATTTCCTATCTCTTTTTTTTTATATGAAGCATTCCTATTCCGTTGAGCCCACTTGATCATGGTTTATAATATTATGGTCATTCCTCTATCTCATTCTTCTCATTATCTTACTAAATTTCAGAGAACTATATTAATTATTTACTTTATTAATACAATCATATCCAAGAATATATATACGATTTCATAAAAGGTATATAATATTATGTTGTTATATATGGTTTAATTTTTAATTAAATTAAATTTTTCATGTTTGAAATAAGTTACGCTAATATTTTATATTAATAATAAATAAATCTTGGTTTAAAAAATTATAATAGACTGAATAAAAAAGTGTATAAAATAGTGAACGAAATGACATTAATAATATCTTTATATTATGTTTAGTATGATACCTGTCATTTTTTGTTTTATTAAAATTAATGTTTTGCACTTTCAGTTTGTCTTCTTTTATTAAAAAACTTATATTGTTTGAACGTTCAGTATAATTAATTTCCTATCTGTTTTCAGATGCAAATTTATGATTGTGACGGAGAAGTATTGCACGGTCTAATCTCTAAAAATATGACCATACGTCGCTCAGCCGTCCCATGTGCATTCCACTCAAACTGTTTATGTAGGAGGAATTACATAATAATATGATCGCTTACATATAGTTATTATCAAGAAATGATTAATATAAGATATTCAAATATTCCGTATTCGTATATATCTCTATTACAATTAACAATTTAACATAGAGTTTTAGTAAATTAATTTATTATTATATCTTACCCGTAGGCCATAACCTAGGATAGATAATGAATTAATAAATCAGTTGAACTATTGCGCATATTATATTCAGTTGTCCTGCCCTCTCCCACCACTAGTCTAAATTTACCTAACATACATTTCAGGCTAACTATGTAGGTAAACGTTGAATGTTTTTAAGATTATCATATTTTGAATTACAAAAAATAAATTAAAACAGTTACATACCGCGTGGATATTTAATTTTTTCAAGATTTAATTTCAGACGCCCATGAAAATTATTTGAGGAATAATATAATGGTAAGCTATTTTTATAATTATTGTAAGAAAAACTTATACAGAACCTTATATCAGTGAACTTTAAACGCTTATGAAAAAATATTGTGTCTATGTATTTTCGATTGATACATGAACAACTTATGCGGAACCTTATAATATTACATTTTCTAGCTTTTTTTTTTTATCTGAAAACCAAATATATACATTTCATAATAAGTGCCAAAATATTTGGTTTGTATTAAGTCAAGTAAATGCTAATATGAATATTCTGTGAAAATCTGAAGTCTCAAAATGTATTCATTTTTGGGTTACCTACAGCAAAAAACCAAAATCAATTTTGTCAAAAACTGGGTTTTGCATAAAAATAAACGTTTTTAATTTTTTTCCCGGTTATTTTGATAAGTACTAGAAATTTTTTGCTTTTTATTTTTACTTTATATATAAAAAATAACAAATTTAAAAAAACAGTTACGTAACTAAATAAATAAATATTGTTATACAATCTTTTAAAAATGTTTATTTTAAAATAATGACTAGTAAACAATATATTATAATAAATGATAACATACTAGTTAATAATCCTCTACCTATAAAAACAAAAATCGAAAATTAAACTTTTAAAACCTTAAATAATATACAATAAATACATAACACCATATAAAAATCCAATCTTTAGCCTTTTGTACTGATCAAACTAATAAAGCGTTACAATTTCGGAAAATATATCTGAATTACTCATGAGGTCTGCTACTAGAGATCAATGTTTTCGAAAAATCCCCACGAACTAATTAACAAACGATATCAAAATGACGTTAACAAACAACCTCGGTACACACAAATACCTTAAACATATAACAACACACCAATCATACCATATTGGTAAACTGTAGCCCCAACACATTACAATCAATCACATTCCACAATAAGCCAGGCGGCTGATGAACAATATACCACAAACCAATTATTTACCATATAACTATGTAGAAACTCATCTACTCAAAGAAAACAATACCTACCTGTTCAATTTGCTCAAACACTAATCATTCAGATTTTTGGTGGACATACTGCTAGTATTATTGTAATTTATATCATGTTGACAAGTAATAAAACTACATACAAGGTTAAACACAGTGGATAGCTATAAACCACGCTTATAGCTATTAAGTCAAATTTGTAATCAATCTGAACAGTTAAAAGTTATTAGCTAATAACTGTAATGTTTATACGTAAATTAATCTGAAAAGATTTAGAAATATAGATCGAATTTGGCTATCTATAGTTCAAGCTTCATGACAGAATAGACAACACAAAAAAAAGTGTCCAAGTGGGTATGGCTCGGCTGTAAAGACATTTATAAGTGGGTCACTGTAATGGATGTGTTAAATTTAAATTCAATGATAAAATATCATAACGTATATGAAAAACGATTCTGAGCGGAGACAGCCCAATATTAATAAGTATATTTTATCATATGAGTCAGCATATGATATAATATAATATAATATTTATATAGACTTTTTTTTTATTAGGTACTATTAGAATTAATTATAGTAAGTTGACTTAAAGTTTTCTAAAAATATTGCATAAAAATACATATTGCAATATTAATAATTTTAAAATTCTAGTTTCCTCCAATATTATTAGGAAAAGTACATTGAATTTTGACCTCTTGAAAGTATCAACTAGATCCAATTTGTTTAAAGAATTCACAATGAAAGTTGAAAATCGAACATTTTTTTCTACTATTTACCATGGCATATTCAGACACATAAACAACAAAACACACATCATTGTAAAATCAATACATTCATCGCTCCGAACAGAATCTAACATATAAAAACAGTGTGCATAATATGAAAAACAAAGGGTGACCTACTAAACATTTGTCAATAACTTAAAAAAATACCTTTTACTAACTCTCATCGTGGTATTACATATTGTGTGGTATATATAGAGTTTTTTATTTATTAAAGATTCATCTAAATGAAATGAAACATTATTAAAAGTCGAAATGCTTTGAATCTTTGATCAATAGGTACTTTGATTTAAATTACGTCATTTTTTAATACATAAATATAACAATCAATTTAACTTAACTTGAAATATGGAAGTATACACTATATACATTTTTTTAAAAAAACTTTTATAACTATTATAACAAATGTATACTACATTTTTCCGTTGTTTTATTAAAGTGCTTACCATATTATGTTGTATAAATACAAATTAAATTTTTTTTTGGTTATTTTTTTGTTATTTTTTTTTGTATCAAATATTTTAAGATGGGTAAGAAAAAAAACATCAAAAGTTATTTTCCATTTATATACTTTTTCGCCAAATTGTCGTTTTTTTTTTGTGTTTATAACATAACCACAGTAGAAAATATTATATCGTCTGTATAAAAGTACACATTAGATATAAAAGTTCGAGATGTTCAATTTTTAAACGAGAAAATTATCATTTTTATATCTCAAAGTAAAATGAAAAAAAAACACAATTACCATCTGAGGCACACGTTTTACACAAGTTTTTGTGAATCCTTAAAAATAACTGCACATAAGTTACTAGGTTTACGTGTTTATAATAATGAATATTGCCAAATGCCCATATTGCAAAGGGTTTAATATATTATATTATAATAATATTATGTATTATTGAATTGATCGCATGTATACTACCTATTCGATTTTTTCGTCGATTGTTTTTGACCATTTATTGGTATATACCTATTTTAACTACCACCATCATCATCGTCGTCGTCAAAATCATCACCAATATCATGGAAATCCTATTATAGAGAGTCACGATTAAATAAAATATATACCTGTCTATATTTGTACATTAATGTGGATCTGCGGATAAGTAAAAACGTCTTTGATCATACAAGTATCACAAAATATTATTAAACGATTCTCAACATTACGAATTCGCACGTATACTCGTACATCATATTGAATTGTTTTGGTGCAAATAATATTCTGCTCGAAGAATAATATTGTAATACGAAAAATGGTTGTACGAGATACGGTTTCTGTAATGTTGACGTTTCAATCAATGCTTCTATATCGTCTAACGTAAATACGAATCGTATCCAATAGTTTAAATAATACTCCTAAAAGGGACCAGCTGATGAGTGAACCAACAGTAGTTGTCTCCGAAACATCCATCACACGTTTGACGTTGCACCATCGTCATTTTCTTTATTATTATGATTATATCACTCATGGTTGATTTGGTATTTATTGGTTATAGGTATTAATTTATGACTTATGAGTTTAATTGTTCTATGTAAAAACGTCGTTTGTAACTGTAACATGGTCGGGGGACCTTTGTTACGATATAAGTTATCCAGGGATGGGTTTCTATTCCTTGTGGATAAGTTTTCCGTAGCTGGGAGTTAGAGCACTGTGTATGAGGTTTTTTTTATCAATAATAAGACACGTTTGGTTGATAGATCTGTTGTAACTATTATGTTATTTAAAATAGGTAGTACTTTGCTGTATTGGCACATGGCTGTTAATAAGTGTATAGGTGAGTGCGTTCCTGTTGATGGTTACTGTTGAACTAACTACCATGTGTCATTTTAATAATAACTAATAATTCGGACAGGTCGAAAAACGTTGAGTGTGTATATTTTGTATTGGTCAATCCTATAGCGTGTGTTTAGAGTATAATATATAAATGGGGTGTAACGAAATTTACAGTATGAAATAATACCTCTGAGATAATGATAAAAACAACATTGACTCTAACCCATTCCGACACGCTCCCCTCCTCTATATGTGCCTTGATGAGCTATCCATTCTTTAATACCAGTTTATGGTTAAACGTCGCTGTGTTTGGTTTCTACGGTAGAATCACGGGTATGGACAAATCCCGGGTATAATGTATAATAGTTATGCTCATCGATCATGAACCACGTACAGTCCAAAAAAAGACACACTAGTTGTAGTGTGATCATTCATTGATTATTGCAATAAATTTTGTTAAGCGCTGGATTCCGTTACAGAATTATGGGCGTAACTGACCTTAATATAATATCCGGTGGTAACGACATTATTCCCGTGTAAACACTACGCAATGGCCAGAATGATCTTAGGGTTAGGTCACGGATCCTTTTCGAAAATCATTACTAGAGCAATAAACGTATGTCCTCGAAAATAATATATCGGAGGGAGATTGTCTCAATAACCACTTTTCGATCGAGACATAACAGTTTGGAATTTGCTGTTATTTCCACCGAAAAACGAAAACAACTCCGCAAATAATATAATATTTTAATGGGGGTACACGTGCAAGCACTTGTTCGTAATCCATAAACGTGTCATATAAATATGCCATAAAAAAATGTACGACCAATACAAAAACTGTATGCAAGCCCGTTCACACTATGTTTTACCGAATATTTTTTTTCCAAATTTATAGGCATACATGTACATTTTAATTCAGCTAGGTATTTAAAAATGTGTTTATTTACTAAACTAATTAATTTAGAGTGGTCAGGATGCAATTCTGTTTGATTTTAGAGCGGGCAATAGTAACGATTTTCAACACTCAAATTTAATTAATATGTATTATTTGTGATATATATATTATATTATACACCCCGAACGTACACTGTAGTTTGGTTCTGATTACAATAACGAAATTGTCAAAATTAATATAGTACGTTTATGCCCGTAACCATTATTGTTATATTATTTTTACTATCATCAATCCGTGCTTGTTTACATTATGTACGCAAATCAAATAATCCGTCCGTTAAAAGTTTATTCTAATTTGCGTAAATCAACCACCGTGCAAAACCACACAGATATAGCACGAGTTTGTTAACTAGATTACACATTATTTTAAGCGCGTAAAGCAAAAATTACTTGTTCAAACTACGACTGTAACGTCATTTTTGAAAGCTTTAATTTCTAATTTTAATTTTACGTAACTACGGTTTGCATAATCACACGCTTAGTTTTTACAAGTTTGCGTCTCTTAAAATATAGGTCACCACCTCGGAGCGTATAATATGAATAATATATTACACCGTGCCGCGTATGATCGTATATAATCGGATTTAATCGGATTAAACGCTATAAAACACGCCGGCAAGGAGATGAACAATAATAATATAATAACGTGACGTGTAAACGAATCCGTCGGAACGCGCACTGACGTTTATCGGCGATACATCAGAATGGTGAACTAGTACAATATGATTCAAGGCGGTGTAGGTCGGAGACGCATTAATTAAACGGTTCGTGATCTGTACAGCACTATAATATTATAATGGCGTTTCGTGTTCGACTGGTGAACACCAAAGCTGAAAACGGCAAATCCATTCTGCTCAGTCCTTGGAGACCTGCTACAGTGGCAGTCTCGGCTGGCGTACCCACTGCGCGGGGGTGTCGCGGGACACGGTGTCATCTGCGAACCGTACATGAATACCTACCCATAATACATTATATTGTATTTAATATTATGCATTTATATTGGTAGAAACTCTAACCGTAGAGTATAGGTCGTTCGGTGACGTTTGTAATTCGGCCGTGTCCATATAGTATAATATAGGTAATGCGATAGAGTGGTTGAAGTCACCACGAAAACCGTGACAAGTACCTAAGACGCTTCGTGCAAGCGCAATGTCCTCATCCTTCGACATTATTATGGCGCCTCGTAACTACATCATAAAAATTGACAGCGTCCTGTTTATGATATAATTATATTCCACTCATTCGCGACCGTCGTGGTTATACAACGGATATAACACATTAATATCACAACGAGCAGCGGTGAATTTAAGAAGGACAGACAAGCCCATCTGCCCCCTCCCCCCATACCAAAGAAGGTCCATTTAGTTGAGTTAACTTATATAAGTTACAAAATTAAAATAAAAAATAAAAATATATTTTAGAAACGAACTTACATAGGTTCATTATTTAGGTTACTAAATCGTATTATTCGATTTGATAAGTAATAAATACTTACACTGTATACATTGTATTTTAAATGAACCGAAAGCGTGTAAGTATCATCTTATCTTATAGCATATTTGACCGACGTTGTGTGATAACAGTACAATATTATTTTGTACTTATAACTAATAATAAGGTTTTTTTTTATAAATATGTACTTCTTTGGTATTTTTGTTTTGAAAACTCCTGCTTCCCCTCAAATAGTTTCGGTCCATCTTTCTAGGTTCTCCTCGTCTCGAAGGTGGAGTATGTATGTATGTGACGTGATTCTCAAAGCCGTGCTGCACTTGACAGAACAAATGATCTTTGAATCGGATCTCGGGGCCGAGTGTATTATTATGGCAAACAATAATAATTACAATGACAATAATAATAATAACAATAATAATAATAATAATAATAATAATAATAATAATAATATAATAATAATAATAATAATATATAATAATAATAATAATAATAATAGTAATAATAATAATAATAATAGTAATAATAATAATAATAATAATAATAATTGTGTATAACGGTATATTATTATATGAGTCGTCGACCGCATCTGTACGCGTATATAGACATATACCTACATATAATATTATTATATACAAACGTATAAGAACCGATTCGAGTCGTCGCCGCCGTCTCCGACCTAGTCACCGTATTATAAATCCAAGAGATCTCGTGAAGTCTGTCAGGCGTGTTCAAATATTATAATATGATACAGTGTGACTGCGAAAATGGCACTGTTATGCGGATGGGTGGGAAGTGGTGTAGCCGAGCAATGAGTGCTTATAATAGTAATAATAATATAGACCCTATGGTTGGATGGGCGGACCTCCCCTCCGGCGAGATGGACGTTTTTAATAGACTCGCATAAATCCCCCCCCCGCTCAGATAAAGTATACACCTCACATCGGCGGCAGAATTCGCGGTCCGCAGTTTTCCGGGATAAAATATGTGTGCATATTACGCGGTAGGTACTTTTATCTCGTCCGACGGCGTTGCAGGTTTCGTCGTTTCCGGTTCGGCACACGTGAAATTAATAGATTTTTATCGTACTGTAGTGCGATGTATTATTTGTACGTGTATTGTAATGTACTGCAGCCGGTAGTGTGACCAAAAGGTGGCAAAAGATTATTATCTTTGTAAAACATTTGTTTTCGTAGATATAAACTCGTTTTGGAATTGAGATTTTTATTTTTTATTGTCCTCGCGCGTTGGTAAACAAACACACAATATTTACAACGATAATTGCACACCACCGTGCGTGTGTGTTCCAAAGCAATTATTTTTCTTAAAACAATGTCATATTATTTTCCCTCTGTTCATTCGAAAGAGTATATTTTTTAACTCACGGTCTTTTGAACAATGATAATATTATAATACAATAAAATAATGTAATTATATGGCATTTTATTGTTTGAATTATGTTATGGATAATATGTTTAACGTGGAATTAAAATATGGAACAACAATTTTAGGTGAATATGCCTAAAAAAAAGATACTGAAATCTATTACTGACTATATATATATAAGATGCCATAATTTAATATGATTTTACCGATTATTATATTATTATTATTATATTATTAATTAAAAATTAAATCTTTGTGTTTTTATAACATTGCCTGGTATTTTGCACTATAATTCCGGTATATATTATAGGTTTTTAAAATATCACCTGATTAATTTAATAATAACAAAGTAATATACGTCTAGCCTATTTCGTAAATTTTATATTTTAGGACCACCTAAAAAACTTGAAAACTCTTAGTCAGCCAAAATTATACAAACCCATATCATTTTTAATTGTATAAATGTATAATGTATATTACATTATGATTCAGCTGATAATACCCAACGGCTGGCACATGCAACACGCTACACATGATATGGGAGTGCGTGAGATAACAATTTAGAATAAAGTTAATATTTTAAGATTATTCATCGTCCTCCTGAGGTTAGATGAAACTTGTTTGTGGCCTGGATGCGGCCCGAGGGCTGTAGTCTGGAGACCCCTTGTCCGCCTGATAGTGATCATAATATTTTATGCACTTCTTGAAAAATTATATTAAACAGTAAGTCATTATAAATGATTTATTAATACATTATAAGTTTATCGATCGGAAAAAAAAGCATTACTTATGTTATCCTTTATTGAGAAATCCATGAAATATGTAAAAATATGTAAAATGTTATTTCGTTTTTAAAACTCATTATTGTAATATATACGAAACACTTGTAATACAACGTTTACTATGAATAGGAAATTCATAAAAGATTAACTAACCCCTAATGTTTCCGAGCACTTTACCCTCGGCCACAAGGTAGAATATTATTATCTTATCGATCATATTATTGACTTAAAATGTATAATGTATACATCGTAACGTGGTTTAAATTTCCAAACTTTAAGGTACCTACAATTATTATTTTGTTATCATTATACAAAATGTATTAGCCGCAAACGTATTTCATATCTACATAGGCCTACATCATCTTAAACGTAAAACTGATAATTTATTAATATTATGTTTAAAGCATGTGACATTAAACATTTTCAACGGAAAAACTAAAAAATATATTATGCAATAGGTATAAAACATTATTGGAATAATCAATTATAACCAGTAAATATATTTTATGACCGAACATCCGGGAAAGTCTCTTAGCGCTTTCTTCAAATGTATACCAGCTCGTTACCAGAACAGCCAACATATACCTACGTGTATTATATTCAACGTTTACTAAACGAACAGTTGTTTTTTTAATAACTTATATACCTACGCACACGACGCATTACACTTATTAAATATTATATTTTGCAAGAACGTCAGCGTTTTTAACCGTATTTTTTTCCCTACACCAGGAACGTTTCAAAAAGCGAACAGACTCGCCGAATCTCGTTATTTGTGACGACCCGTCATATTTTTTCTTATTATTTTTATTTTCATTTTCATTTTTTTTTTACCTCAAAACTAATAACAACTATGCACATATAACACGGTTTGGAATTGAAACGAGTTGTATAAACATTTTAGTATTGATTATTCCTGGTGTCTTGCAGAACGCGTTCGGAAGTATATTATATCCACTTACATAATATACATACACACGTCACACATACAAGCGTTCAGTATCTCTCACTCTTGCTACCTCCTAACTCTCCCCCTCTCACTCTCTTTCTGTTTGTCTGTCTCTCTCTCTATATCTGTACGTCTGTCTCTGTCTCTGTCTCTCTATCTCTATCTCTATCTCTGTCTCTATGTCTCTCTCTGTCTCTCACTGTCTCTTACTCTCTCTCTCTCTCTCTCGTACCCGGGTACTTATAAGAAACCTATAGGTGCGACGAACGTGTGTCGTGATGTGAAGAATGTCCATAAATTACCGAGAGACGCACGCGATACTTATACACCATGTTTCCGAGATGTATGATGCAAATATATGCGCGCGAACGTTGAAAACACAATACACATACGTATATTATACACGCACGTAGCTATTATACGAGTTGTTTTTTTATTTTCCAACGTTCGTTCGGTCCCTCGGGTGGCGGTGTAAGTCTGGTTTATGTGTGGGTACGTGTATTATACGGTGTTTTAACGAAACGTTTTGCTGGTTATTTCCACTTGAAGGAGGAGGAAAAAAACTGAATAGAATACTATTTCCTGTGTAGAGTCTGTAGCTATCTGCACGGCCTGAGACGCGCGAAATGGAATAATAAAAACGAAATAAAACAACGAAAAGAAAAAAATGGCATCGTGATAAGAACGTACACCTGCACGACCACCGCTGCGGTTATTCGTCGACGCAGTAACGGTCGGGAGACGGAACCGAAAACCATGACCTCATCATCAGTATACTCGGCGAGCTATTTGTCACAGTGCAACGTTGACTTCTATATTATTATTATTATTATATAAATGTACAGAATATTTTATGAAATGCTGTAGAACGTGTACATAGGAATACAAAAGTTTGATACGATGTAATATTATGTATAGGATATAATCTGTATGGTACTATAGTAGTTGTTGTTGACTGCACTTTTATCACTCGAATTTTAGTTCAGTATATGACGAGACCATCGAATACAGTTTATAAAATATATTTTATAAAACTATATTTTCCTAGACAAACTAAACGTCATGTCATATTATATATAACATGAAATGCGAAAATACTGATGGCTCAGAAGAAATTTGAATACAAAATATATACTTATAAATATAATTCAATTTTACTATTGTAATATTGCAAGTATTAGAACCAAAATTAATTAACGTAATAAAACGTAATAATTCGTCTCCTTGTTATATTTTATCAGATCACACAACAATTCAAAACATTTTTAAGAGCCAAGTAATCATTTTCCATTACAGTTCTTTAGTAGGTATTATATTAATCACTATCGAGTCTATTATTGCAGTGGTTTTTTTTTTTTTTTAACTATGGACCATTTAGTCCCTTAGTCACCAATAACATACTCTCCCATTCTTCCCTATTAAACGCAAGGTTTAGGTCCTGAGCCAGACTGGTCTCAGATTCACCATGTAAATTACCAGGTGACTGTGTGGTATTTTATTTTAATGGTGCACACGAGAACTGTTTTTACTATACTATTTTCGTCTCGGCAGACTCTTGCACATTTAATAAATTGTAATATACTTCCTTTTCATTCAATTGTTTCAGTTCCTAATTTGTTCTTCCCGCTACAATTTACTTATAGATGGAACTGCATATTTTATCTAAGACTTTTATCTCAAACATTTTTACCTTATTCTCAACTCTTGTTTATGTTTCCCAGGTACAATACTCCTAACATAGCAACACAGGCTTAACCGTGTTTTGCAATTTCACAATATATCTGTATAGACTATAGAGTATTAATTTATCATTAATTTTATATTGTTGTTTAGATTTAAGCTAAAATAATACTGAATACATTACAATAGAACTGTATTAAAAACAAATAATACTAATAATATTTTTATTTCGATGCATTTTCGCAAACAATATTAATCATTACAACAAAAGTAGAAAACACGGGAATGAGTGCACAACCTAAATGTACCTAAATTGTCTATCGATAACGCCGTGTTACCTAATTTAATTCTAAATATACATAGAAAAAATATCATATTAATTATAATATAATATTATAATGGGTTAAAAAAAAGAGGACTCTCCAACTTCTAAAAAAAAAATTTGTTAGATGCAGACAAATTAAAATTTAATGTTAAACATAGCGAAAACTGTTTTTGCGGAAAGAACCGAGAAAGCTACAGTTATAACTAAGAAAAGAAAATTTTCACCAAGTAAAAAAGAGATATAAGGAAAATTAAGTCAAATAAGGATTTTAATTTTTTTGATATTGGAACTATAAAAAAGACTATTCAAGTATGGAAAACACAAAAATAATGGATTTTGAAACAATAAGAACTTTTTTTGTGATTTCAAAAAATTACAAAAAATTAAAACTATATATCACAGATAATGATCTCAACTACATTGTAAATAAATATGGAATCTTAACTATCACTAGGAGACAACCTATGCTGGTGTTTCACTGATAGCGTAAACCCAAAATATAAAATTCACATTTATAGTGTATGGAATTAAGTATATTGTGTTTTTTATCATTCTATTTAAATTGTAAAACCACACTCAAATAATCAATATTTGAAAAATAATCATAAAATATATTGTAGAAAACCACATAATTATTTTCATAGTTTACTATAATACATGGAATATAATACACGACCAGGCCCCCCACATCAAATTTTGGCCCTGTACACGACTTATAATTTCATGTTATTTATACAACTATTTATCTAGTACAAGATATATTTTTGCATCTCATGTTAATGTTGTTAACAAATGTATGAGGTTACAATTGTAGAACTTAATTGTATGCGTGATTGAAAAATTATAAAATTCAAAAAAATTCAAAGTGTTTTATGAAAATATAAAAATCATTTTGTAAATAAATAATCTAATAATATTCATAAATTACAATAAACGAAAACATTTCAAATGCGTCTTTTATATTCGTTGTCAGTTCTTAATTATGATTGTTGTAGGATTGACGTCTGGCGAACAAACGTTCAAATGTAGCATCTTATTAGGAGGAATTTATTTGATTTTTTTCAAAACTGTTATTCTTGACGTTCTTGCAGACTTGTTTAAAATGTATACAACCATTAACGTTGACTCTGAACGGCTAACTGCACAAAACAAACGAACAAACGTTGACTACAAAGACTGCATATTTTTCAATTGAATTGTTTCGACGGAAAATCAAAACGCAGTGTCAGGACCGTAGACATATGGGGGTGGGGGGTTAAGATGTTCAACCCCCATCCATTCCTTTAGAACATGGAAAGTATATAAATGTATTTATTATATCCATTTATTTATTATATTAAATGTAATTTTTATGATAAACCCCTCTCCACCCATTCCCACCCATTTCTGTCCGACGCACTGCGAAGTGTTGTTATATTTCAGCGGATTTGGTAGTGGATATATTACGCTAGGATGGTGTATGACCGCTAAGCATCAAGATTTACATTTTGTTTTATACGCACGTTGTACGGTATGTATATATATAATATATAATTTAGGCCGTAAAAAACGGAAAAGGTCGATTTAGAATACGGTTGGGTAACCCCAAACGTATGTTGTATATATTTCTATAAGGACGAGTAGTATATATAAAAAAAAAAAAACAGATAAATTGGGTGTGCACGCCGTGGGTTTTCACTTTTTGTGTTATATGCATGTTCAAAAGCTTCCTCGAATCATATTGTTCCGTATTACGTTTTACTGCACCCACACACACCCACACACCCACACACCCACATAGACCACGCTTGGGTACTGTCGGGAGGTTTCTTTTCACGGGCGAAAATCGAGTTTGACACTCTGGCGCGTCGCCGCCGGCCGTGCCCCGTCGTACTTACACCTTTAATATAAAAGGCTCTCTCACACGTATACACAACGATGGCCACGCGCATCCTACACCACCGGCACCGTCACCTTTCAGCCGTAGGACGGGGATGTGTGTCCGCGTTGACCTTTGAGCCCGACGTTCCGTTTCAGCACCACCGCACCGCATCTCCATCTGCTCCACGACCGCTATTTGATGGGGAGGTGGGTGGCGGTCCTCTGCCGCCGAGAAATTCGATCTCGCCGCGGCCTTGTGTGGACGCGGTAAATATTATAATGTACCTACTCGTCGAAGGGCGTCCGTTCGGGCAGGACTGGCTACCACCACCACTACGATTGCGGCAAAAGCAAAAAAATAACCCTCACAGTCGATATGGGATATATATATATATATGTAGTAGGTGTATTTTTATGTCATAACAACCAACAAGAAAGCAGAATTGATATAGCATGGCTCTACGCAAATATATCGAGTGTTCTCTGCAATTATAGCGTTTACTGCACAATGTAATATATTTTTGTATAATACCGCCGCCGCCGTAATATTATTACAATATACCTACCTACATGCCTTTGTAGTGTATATAATATGACGTGCATGTAAGATGCAAACCGTCCCCGCCGCAATTTCGGTAATAATAATAATAATAATAGCAACAATATAGTATAGATATAGGTCGTATTATACGTATATGCGTATACCTCGACGAACGTGCGAGGCGGCGATCCGCCGGCAAATCGAATGAGACCCGATGAAGTTAAACGGTTATTCAAACAAAAGTCACGCGCGCGTATCAACTACGTAATATCACATAATTCGGTGGCAGTAAATGAGTCCGATTCACCGGGGAATCCGCCGCTCCGCTGCAGCGACTTCCAATTAGGAAACGGCGTCGGACGAATTCTTTATCACTCTGTCACTCTTCACCACCACCACCACCGCCACCGCTGTCTCCGCCATCATTAGAATGTGTGTGAATTTAAGCGCGCGTGTGTGTGTGTGTGCCTATAATCTCACTCTCCCTCTCTACATATTATAATACATGCCTATGTGAATTCGAGTGGTTTGTGCCCTCTGTGCCCCTGTGTACACCCACACTGTATACATATATATTTATTGTGTATTTGTGTGAGTGTGGTGTGTGTGTGTGTGTGTATAGTCACATTGAAACGCTGCCGTAATGAATTCCATTTCAACTGTGACGTTTCCAAATTATTATTATTATTATTATTTTATATTTTTTCCATCCCCTTTTCCGCCTCTGGGTTTTTTTTTTTACGATTTTTCGTTTATTTATTTTCGTTCTTTCCACCGGATTTTATTTGCTCGCCCTGATTTCCACATAGTGCCGTCGCTCGTTATTCAAAGGAACTCACGACCGCCGTAAACCACTGCCACCGCTCTTCGTTCCCTCGTTGTCCTACGCCATCATCCATTGAGTGAAGAAAAAATAAAAAATAATAAAAGCAAAAATTTCAACGCTGAAACCTAGGGGAAATGTGTGCGTACCGCACTTACCTATCTGACGAGAAGTATATATATTATATAATGTATAAAAAAAAATATAATACATATTTCTTGTTTAAAAAAATAAGTGAATGCAATGCTCATATAAAAGATATCCCGAGTATACACATTATTTGTACATATATAGTATATACATATATATTATGTATATTGTATATATATTACATTATGTATATAAAATAAAAAGCAAGCGAATTTTTCCGACAACATAAAATGCTAAATATTCTTGAGACTCCTGAAATTGTCAAGTACACAATAAATAGAAAACTATATATTGCTCGGAAACACGCGCACGATATAATTTTTTTAATAATATTTAATATAATATACTTATATCAACTGCAATACTATTGAAATATGCGGAATGAAAATTTAAAACTGACACATTACGCGCGTATTGTATATTTAGTATTTTACGGTTATCCGATTCTGTTCCTTTTATTTTTAATTTCCATACTCCACGAGTAAATAATAAAATATATATGACAAATATTATATCGAGAAAAAATTGAATAATACAAAATGGTAAAACGAAAAAGGGAGTTTGTTTTTTTCTACGTTACTGGATTTTTTTTATGTATAAAAGAGGGGCATACAATGGACATACCGTAATACCACTGCTTTACCCTTTTATTACTGTCCGAAGGTTTTTCAAATAATTTGTAAAATATTCGTGAAAAGTAAACCTTATATTGATAATCATAATATTAGTCGTCAATAAAAGCGAATCTTTCTGAATATCATGTTCGTTTTGAATATATAAACCACGGGTATGAATTTTAAATATTATTTACATATTATCTCGGTTGGTTTATTGATATCGAAACGATACGATATTATTTAATTTCGTTGATGATTTGCGTTTACGTATGCATGCATGATACTGTAATATTTGTATGCTTGCCACTTTCAATTTACTCGTTGAATGATATGGGTAGGTACCGATAGTATGTTAATAGTAAAAATTTGTATTAAAAATTAAAACTTTAGTTATGTATAAAAAACAAAAGACTGTTCGTATAAAGAATAATCAATATCTTCTTTAAGTAAACGAAATAATGAAGACCATATGATAGGTCCATTGACACCTGGGCATTGAATAATCAGTAAATTAACTATTTAACTGATTCGGAATTTCAATCAATGTAATTATAATAAGTATACTTGTATACGCAATTTACTAAAAAAAATTATAAAGAAACGTGGTATATAGTTTGCCTATACTTATTGTTACAAGCAAATAGTTTCGCAAATATAACATATATATATATATACATATATAGGTTTTTAATTCTAAGTTCTTAATAATTATTTAATTATGCCCATGGCTGTTTTAATTTAGTGAAAATTGGTACTGATATAATATTTCTCCCAATCAATAGATATTTCCTAAAGTTACTTCAAAATTGTAATATTTATATAAAATAATTTCTAATTTTATCCCAATTCACATATTCATACATTTTGAGTATATTTTATTTTTTTCTCTAAATGAACATATCATATAATTAATAAAAAAATAATCATTTATAAGATATGCAATATATTTAAATAAAATACATACAATTTTACACGAAGTCATTAAAACTAAAATGTGTTCTCATTTGATAAAAAATTATATTTGGAATGTAATTGTAAATAACTAACCATTAAATACTACCAATATCTCTAATTATTATTATTATCAACTTAATTATATATATAAAAAAAAATTGGTTTTACTACTCAGAAAACTTATGATGATATACATAAAAAAGATAAAGTATGTAACTAACAAGTAAACTTAAACATCAGAAATGTTATTTTTTCCACTTGAATTATTTTTAGAATACACAAGGAATCAAAAGAACATCATTAAGTTAGCTGAAATGTTACCTAGCTTTGGAGTAAATCCAATTACCCTAACAGTAATCCTTATAAATTAAGTTTGTTTTAATAGTTTTATATTTAAGCTCATCTTATCCTTATTTTATTGATACCAATTTGAAAATGTTGGAAACTTCTAGTTTGTTATAATATAAGCCAATCGTATGATATTAACTTTATAGTTTACAATATTATATAAATATAGTGTAAACAACGCGATTGATAAAAAATCATGAGTAGGCGTACACTGCAAATGTGTATTAATAATAGGATAATATTCATCAATCAATTTTCTTGTTGATATTAATGTTCTTTTTTATTAATTGTGGTTCTTAGCCTTGTATTTTCATCTAGCTCTTTTGTTGCAGTCTCAAAAACAGTTCTCATTTTTCACTATTCTATTATTTTCTATCATTTCCTTTATATCCCAACTGATGTGAAATTTTAAATAATTTAAATCACTCACACTTGTCATTTATTCTTTTTATTTATTTATTTATTTTTTGTCGTATTGTTGTTGCTTAATTCAATTTATTTTGGTCACCATCTTTGGGTGACAAAATACTATATCAATACATATATTTAGTAACTGAACGTCCGTGGTTTCTTATTCTTTATCATTCTATATACCTACTTCGAGTTCTTTAAATGTTTTCATTAATATTGATCCATTTTTATCTCACCATAATCTTATTTCATTTATTTGGCTGAGTACCTTATTTCTTGTGCTGTCAAAAAAATGTAGTACACGCTATACTAAGTGATTTTTTTAATAGTATAAATACTCATCATCTCGAACATTATGAATATTTTCAGAAATAATTTTTACTGCTTTTAATCGTTATAATTGTTTTATGTTTTAATTTTTTGAATAAAATCTAAAACCATGCACTCTTAATATATTCATATTATTAGGTAAGTATTAGAATATTATTCTATAGATTCGTATTTATAAAATCGAATTTCATATGAGTTTTTAACAATTGATAAGTTTACTGATAAAACTGGAGTAATTCAAAATGATAGTCCACTCTCCGCTAACATAAACTTAAAACATTTATAAGTTATAACTAATTAACATTTCGTTCCAGTTTATAATGATTTTGTTCGTTATATATATTGTTTAAAACTTTAAACAAATATAATACAGGTAATTAAATTATGAAAATTATATGCACAACATTAAGATTTGACGGGACGAAATGTATAGGTATAGCTCGAAAAATCTTATTTTAAATTGATGATTTTATATTTTAATATTGATAACTTATAAAAAAATCATTGAGTTGAAATCTCATTTGTTATATAAAAAAATATATTTTACGATATTATTATTATTATATTATGAAAATTAAAAAAAAGAAGATTTAATGTCTTACGGGACGTAGCACATTTACAATAATTTTTTATAGAATATTTTATATATTGCATTAAATTGTTTTAATAATAACAAAGTAAAAGTAACAAACATTCAATTCATTTAAACAGCATTTCATCATCGATTTCTACCAATTTTTATGAATGAAAAATAATACTATTATGGTATTTGAAATTTTTACTATTTTTTTTGTTATATTATTATTAATCCCATGTTCTGAATCTGAATATTAAAAAAAACTAAAGTAAACATTGAAAGAATATTATTTTATATAAAATTAAAATGTACTATTTAATTTTGACTTCACTATCTATATAGTTTCCTATAATAATACACTTTAAATCCTAATAAGATTTTTTTTCTTATACACAACTATTGGCAGAGAAAATCAATACAGCTGGTGTAATATAGATTATGGTCTATATCGAATTATTAAATTAAAATATTTCAACTGTAGATTTTAGGTAAAAATAGAAAAATTTACCTACCCATTATAATAATAATATTAATATTATTTAAATATTATACAGCTAAAAGCGTCGTCTTAAGGATCGCATGAATAATGCTTTCAAATCTTTGATACTTATAAGACCACGAGACGTCAACAGATTGGCGTCCATTCGTCGAACGTTTAAAAGCCGATGACTTATATCGTGGGTAAATATCACCAGCAGCGAGAGCGGGAGGCATGCAATCGGCACAATTCAAGCGTTTTTATTTTTATACACTTTTACACCACCGGAATGGAGGGCCGATCGGTTTTTCTTCCCCTTTTCACCCCGAGGAAAGGTGCGGAGCATATAGGAGAGGTAACACCGCGTGATAGGACTTTACCCACCACCATCACCAACACGTTCGATCGCAACCCTTTTCATACGAGAATACAATACCATACGGACGGAATCCAATGTCCACGAGTGACGGCTACAGCAGAAGACTATTATTACATTAAAAAAAAAAAAAAAACACGGTATCGGAGGACCGGAAACGCCCTCCCTATTCCTCTCTCTTTGTCAATCTCCTCTATCTCTCGATATAATATATTCATTAATATTATATTGTGATATTATGTAATCGAGTTATCCCAAAATCCGAGGCAATAGTGATAAATGATGATCAATTTTTTTCCCCCGAAACCCACCGCTGAAAACTACTCCTGGGCAATTGTTGATGTGAATCGATTTACCGCGTAAATCCAGTTAGCAATAACTGAACAATGTTGACTGTTGTGCAATATATTTATATATATATAGTGTATAATATTTTCCAGGCATTATGAAAATAGTATTAAGTTACACGACTGCTGCCCTAGGGTAACGAGTGAACGGTGTTCACGATGTCAAAAATATATATTGGTAATAAAAAAAATTCATCCCGGCTTTTGGACGTCGCGTCGGGAACGTCATGAGGAACATTTTCTGGCATCATATATTCCACCAGAGATTATCGAGACAAAAGTTTCATATTTTTTACATTCCACAATATTATATTTTAATCGACTACACCTATGACCGTTCCAAAAGTAAACAATAAACTTTATTGGTGTGTTGTATTCCAGTGTCAGTCATGGTAAGTTTGAATGATGTGAAGGGGCAGAAGTGGTGGAAAAATTGTGCATTTCGTGGCAGCCACATCAGAGTACCTGCCTAATTAAATATTTTAATATAAATGACGTAATGTATAATAATCACGACTGACACATCGTATATTTGGTTTATCAGTCGTAATCATAGGTATTTATGATACAGTTTCCAATAGTCTGAATATTTTTATTTTTCGTTTTGAAGTTGACATGTGTATGACATTGACACATTGGCTTTTAAATTTTTTTTTTTTTAGATATCTTCTTTTTTTTTTTTAGAATACGGTAAAAGTAATTGATAAGAGAGGTAGGTATAGGTAAAAAATAAGTAAGTGTAATATTTTAACATGTTGTGGGGAGTTTAAAGGAATTAAATATTGAGAGATTTTAAAATGATCGATTGGAACTTTTTTCTGATTTACTTTGAAATATTTGTTTAAGTTATAAATGTACCTGACTCATTTCATTATCAAACTTATTTAATAATACAATAGTACGTCTCTCCGGCATAAACTGGTATTCTTAGCCTGTTTCGAATGTCTCAATATTGTAATTCAAATCCAATTAAACAACTCTAATATTATATCAATAATAACTGCCATGAAGGAATGCAAAATTAAAGTATTATACAAGATAAAAAAAAACAAAATCCATTATAATATAATGTTCCGGAAGAGGACACTATTCTCGTGATGTATTATAGCTAAATAGGTCGTTGCTTTCGTGAGGAACTAGACGTACTGTGTTAATTACATTTAGTAGCTATGTATTATTTTTTGTTATTTTTTTCTCATATTATTGTTGATTACAAACAATTGTGATAGTATAAACTCTATGTGATATCATGTGAATTATTGTCCATGAATGTTGTTTAGCAGGTGTACTGAAATGCCGATTGACAATATTATGTATTATGTTTTGATAGAATATAGTAAAATTAGTAAGGACATTTACATTGTTTAGACAAATTCCACCTATAGGTATAGGTACAACTAATCATTATTTACAATCATTTCTAACGTCAATAGAAAGAACTGTACGTGACTATCCGAAAATCTGTTCAAACCCGCGGTGCAATGATAAAGACTACTTTAAGATGTTTAGCAACAGGAAATTAATTTTAAGCCAACAGTACGTGTTCGGAGTGTCGAAAATATCATTAGTATAATATTTTCAGTTTTTAATCCATGCATATTGTGTACCTTCAGTATGTGTAATGTATAGACACGCGTATAAAATAATACTATTTTCATTAAATAACAGCGATAAAATTAAACAAAAACATTTTGTAATTAAATATATTTTTCAATGGATTATGATTTTAATTGTTATTTATGTTGAAAAAGTATATAACCGTAAAGTAACTTGGGAAACAGATAGGTATTTTAGTAGGTAGGTATTTTATAATATAGTGATATTATTTTGAAAAATGCATATTTAATGACTTGCATCATACAATTTAAAATTAAAACTATAATAATTAATAACTAATAAGTAACAACTTATAATTTATGTTAATCACTATATTATTATTAAAAATATAAACTATTTCAATATACTGTCTCATTTTTCATGTTGCAAGTGTATACTATTTGATTAAGATTTTAAGCTTAAGTTTTCATTTTGTTTATATCTATACCTATATAGTACAATACAGAATATTGTATATACCTACCATTGGTTTTTATGTTGTGAAAAAATTGTTTATTTATGATTTTTTTATTTCAAATACAGCTTTAGATTTAGATTTAAAATGATAGTAAATAATCAATTTATCATAAATTAATTAAGTGTTTTAAAAAAAGGTTTGTAACAGTAAAATTAAGTGCGTATCAAACAAAATAATAAAATAAAATTATGTCTAGTCAATTAATCAAAATACGATCATAATTTTTCCTTTTATTTTAAAATGATTTCAATAATTATTATAATATTGTAGCGCGACACAACAAGGAAAATATCAAACGAAATAAAAAATAAGCAAATAAATAAATAACTATAAAATAACTAATGGTACAGTATTGAAATAAGAAAGTCAGCTGCGATGTTAATAGAGGAAGTTATTGTTCATGAGGCTATTTGGTTATATTTTATGACTTACAAAACGTCAAATAATTTTTCTCGGAAAAAAAACTGTTCTTAAAATTTAAATGTGCATTCGTATACATTTTTAATAACAAATCTTAAAACGAAATTTTGATAAAACGTTATTTTGACTTTTAACTTTTAAGTGTATACTGTAGTGTGTACGCTGTAAGTAAAACGACATAAATCTAGTAATATAATATTATGGTATACTAAAATATAAAACTATTGTTGCAGTATTCCAGAAAAAATAATTTATTGAAAGTATCTATCACAGACACAGAAAAAAATGAAATAACTAGTGTGGGGAGGAAAGCCGATGATACTATGATAATATACCACGTTATAGGTATATGCACTAGACTTGAACTAATAAAAAAAAATGGAAAGTCGTTAACTCAATCGAAATTAAATTAGCTAAAATAGTAAAACGTTTCAAAGCCAGTGTAACAAACTCGGCTTACCGTCCTCGTAATGATTTATACGTTTACCGTTCCAATGACTTCATTATAATAATATTCTCATTGCATCTAAGATATGATGTTGCTATTTAAGTTTTGATAGTATTTTTTTTCCTTTTAAACACCCCTAACAATTAAAAATAAATCCAATCAATTTTAACCGTATATAAAGCAAGTGGTATGACGAGCCATTTATCCTCAACCCTGAAAATTGTGAATGAATTTGTACAAAAACGTTCTCAATGCACTATAGGCGATATTAGTAGGTAGGTATTATATTATTATTATAATGTTGTCACCACTAGGTGCACTGCAGCCCACAGCAATATTGTATTAATTTAGAGCGCTGATTTTTTACTTTGTTTATACATAATTTTATTTAATGCAATTTTTTTAATTCTGATTAAAAATTTCCGCTTTATATAATATCACATACAGAACAGAGTGAAAATTAATATAATTTTTTTACATACTTTCGAATAGGTAAACCCAATAGTGTCGCATATTTGCCCAACAAATAACGTGACTACTTAAAAAGTGTTTATTTTTATTTTATATCGCTGATTTACAGGCACATATATTGACATCAAACGTTATTTTGTAGTAATTATATGTTCAATCATCGTAAATCTTAATATCGAACTATAAGTTAAGATACCTAGATAATTGCTTTTGATTTCGGTTATACAGTGGTGTAGACTAGTTGTTGGGTTCACGTTATTTTGTTCATACTTTTCATCAGTACATTTTTCTTTTTTTTATACCAGAAATTAATGTTAAATAATAATTTTTTTAATAAATATGTATACATATATATTATATACCTATTTATTTTTACTTTTTTATCGCATAAAAATTCCTCAATGCATACATTTTTGTCAAATCTCGTTGAATTTTAAACGTGTTATTGTCTCTTTTTCAAGTTATGCGCATACAATATAATATTATGTGTGTTTAAGTATACATATTATTTAAAATATAATATATAAATGTCTTCTTCGCTGTGGTTCTCGATTCGCTGAAAACCATTACCAAAAACATTTTCGGTGAATTTGATCATCACAACAATAATATGTGATATTCTTTTGCGATATAGCGTACAGTCGAGTCGCTCTTGTTTAACAAACGCTTTTAATGCGTTCCCTCGAAACTTAATAATATTACTGAAATTTACAATTCAAAATATATATACATAATATATATTATTATAAACATAACGACCGAGTTTACGCAAATATTCTTCAAAATTAAAACGAGGATTTTATCACACTATCGTCGTCCCACCTACCCACCTTCTGGTTGTAATACCAGCTTCAATTGGGACGGTTATTATATAACTCGGCACATAAAAGTATTTCTCACCCAAAATGTAATATACACGAATTGCTCGTAAAATTCTACCATAATTTATTTCATTTCATTTCCTTAAGGGAAACGAAAACAATTTTCTCTCTTGATGCATTTTCCTTATGTTCATTACTCTTTAAGATATTTATGACACAAATGGTTTTTCTCGTAAACGTTATGATTTTACGTAAAAATAATGTCCTAGAATTTTATCAAAAATAAAAAATACTTCTTACCCATCGTATAACAGCATCTCAAAACTGTTCAAGTATCATTACTTATCAAAAAAATTATTGATTGGATCGAAATCACCTGCCAACAATGAGATTTCAACTACCTAATTTTAGAAACAAAGTTATCTTTTATGATTGTTTTATATAAATCACATACGTGTATTAACAAATGAACGGCTTCGACGATTATTAGTGTTCAGTCATTCGTTAATAAAGAAAGTATTCAAATTCTGATTTTTGGAATTCTCCATGTATTCTTAAGGACCATAATATTATTTTCAATTACTTACATTTTCATAACATTTAAGGAGTGTCATGTGGTAGATAAACCACTAGCTGGTAGTATACAAACTTCTTCTTTTTTTTTTTTAAATTAAAACCAAACTTTTAAGATTTGTTTTATAAAAATGTTAAATAATATAATATATAAAAGAGGGTAAGTGGATTTCGCTCTACTGTACAGTAGGTTACAAGTGAGTCACTGTATAATGGACTGTATTAAATTCGAATTCAATGATATCATATCATTGTATACGAAAAGCGATTTTGAGTGGAGACGATTTACCAGTCTGGATATTTTATATTTTATTATAGCCTAAGTTGAATGAATATTGTAAATTACAACAAAAAACTAAAATCGTTATTTTTATTTTTATTTGTTTTTATGGTGGTAAACAAAGGGTTAGAAATTAAAATCCCATTTTTAGCGGTTTTTTGTAATTTGTCGGTGGTTTTTCCTATGGCATTAAATAACTAAGAAAAATCAAAAAATGGCCTCTTTAAGGTACCATCTTGATCCAATTTTCTAAAAGATAAGGTACTAAATGTTGAAATCGAAGCACTGCTTCTGGTAGAAATTATGTATACAGGATAAAAAAAAAAAAAAAACATCATTGTAAAACCAATAGATCTATCACTCCTCTTAGAATGTAATATTGGATCTTGTATTTTCTATACTCAAACAATTTTTACTAAACATAAAAGTTTATGGATAATATGAATAACTAAAGTTTTCAAATTACCATAGTCCCAATCTTCCATAACCATCATTATGGACCTATTATAAATTGTATACAAAGTTAAATGACTAAAAAACTACTCGTTTGAATTTCTATTTAGATACTTCAGAATGTTCATAAAAGTTATCTAGTTGACAATATTCACAGACAAAAAGATGATTCTTATTTCAAAAAGATGTTGGTATCGTCATGGGAAGCTTCCTGAATTATATTATAGAAAATCGAAGGGTACCTTATAATACGGTATTTAAGTATATCTACTTAAAAGTACCATGCTAATTAAATAAATTCAAATTAAAGGGGGAAAAAGAAGAACATTCTTAGTGGATGACTCTCCATATAATGTAAATTAACGAAAAAATTAAATTTTATAATCAAATAATATATTAAAGTTGTCAACGTTAATTCCAAAACAACCAGATAGGTTCGCAGTTATTCAGTTATTAGTAGGTACTCAAAATAATTCGTCTGTATCGTATACTTATATATAAGATAATTCATTTGATTTTGTAAGGCAATGGACGGCCAGTCCCAGTACCAGTTGTGAAATATTTTTCTTAAGGTATCGGGTAGAGTTTTCGTCCGTGACCTTTTAAAATCTAGTTACACACACAGTGGATTCTTCTTTTCTTCAAAACTTTTGTCTAACAGCATTAATGATTTATGTATTTTTTATTCGAACATTTATGACTATATAAACAGTTTGAAAAAGTGTCCAGTAGTACAGTGTTGATAAAAAAAATCTAGGTTTAAAAACCAGAAGTACAATGTATATTATGATTTATAAAACGAGGAAGTTTAACGAAACCAGCTATAGGTTATTAATTTAAATAATAGCTAGGGGAGGTGGTTTTCACCTCTGTCACGCTAAAAACGTAAATCAAAATATAAACCGAGCAATAAAATGCTGATTATAAAAAAATATATAAATAGAAGTAAAAAATTATTTTACGATTTGCAGTTTGGGGCGGTAAATGTGCGACGTTATGAGTCATATAAATAAATTTTAACACGCACTACCAAACTAGTGTTTCATGAGTGGGTGTGTGTGTGTGTATGCGTGTGCATATGTCTGACATGGGGAATGTTATTTTTATTTTGAACAATATATCGACAAGCTTGGCAGAACAACTAATACTTGTAAAATTATTATTATCGAATGACTATGACCCGGGGCAGTAGTTGTAGTGGTGCAAGGTGAACGGAACTAAAGATTTTCCTCGCGGAATCCTTAATATAATATCGTATTCTAACATAATAAGTCAAAAGCAGAAACATAACTACTATTCCTATTGCATGTATCGCAAATGGAAAAAAAAAATCCCCACAAAAATTACAAAAAAATAACAACACCGAGCAAGCAGCATCAGATAATAATACATACCGGTGGCATAGTTACGTCACCGCCGCCGGCTACGTAATACAATAACACGATATTATTATTATTATTATTATTATTATTTTACGGTTTTTGGACCGTCCTTGCTTCAGCCATATCACACAGCACCCGTTTAACGCGTGATGTAGTGCACGCCCGACCTACGCACCTGACCCGAGGCTCGCCAGTATAATTTATACGTCCAATAAATAACGCGTCACCCCTTACACCAAGCCCCCGCCTCACCTAAACTTCTACAATCCCACTTCTACTACACCTCCCGCTGGATGCCGGCCGACGTTTTCCGTTTCATTTTGCACCCCCGCGGACACCGGACCGGAAGCTGGTTATCGGCCGGTGTAGTTGTCGTCGTCGTCGTCGTCGTCGTAGTTGCAGTCGTCGTCGCTGCCGCTTCCAGTTCAAAAGTGATAACGCCGCTGCCACCCCCACGTGAGACGCAAATGTGAGAATGTATTGCCGCCATACCCCACTGGGTCGTACCTCACTAAGCGCGCACACACACACACACACACACACACACACACCTCAAAACTCGTATTTATATAAATCACGCGGTTCTCTGAATAATATGATATAATGATTGTAGCAATATAACGTTGGCCCTGTTGGGTTGACAGTGGTTTTTAAAAAAAGAAATATTATACTGCGATGCTTGTGCTTTGTTTATATTATGCAGTGATTATCATCATGAGACACTGGTCACGAAAGTTGCGTCGTATCGGATGGAGGTCGTTGTACATTATTTACACTACGCCTACGCCAGACTGTTATTAACGCCGACGGTGATGTGCTGCAGATAGAGATTTGTGACGAACAAAAGGGGGATGAAAAGGGGAAAGAAGGGAGGAGGTGTAACTTTTTTTCAACTGAATGTGCTGTGGAAATACCTCTGTGAACCATTTGGAGATCGCGTTTAACTATAGTCTTCTGCTGCTGATGGACGAAAAAAACTATCAGCCTGCCCAAAGACAGTGTATGCACTCTCCTATCGGACCATGGTCCGAGTATATCTGTTATTGAGTATCATGGGCAGCCAGGGGACATTATCTCGTTATAGTTATTATAATTATAATTATTTATTCTCTCTCGTCGTTTTCGTGCCGTCTACCGTACCGTTTAAACAACACCACGAGTGAGTGACATGTGATGCCGCACCTATACGTCCTTGGGTGACACACACACACACACACACACACACACACACACACACACACACACACACACTTGTTTATATTATTGTCGGATAACGAAATTGTGAATTTTTCATTTGACTATACATTTACGATTTACCTTGGATGGCATTTATCATATTTCTGTTCAATATGATTATTTACTCAGTGTCCGCGATATACATAACTATAATTTCATTTCTACAAATGGTCTGATGTTTTTATTCGTTTTTATATACCTATTTGTTTACAGTATTTATTAATTCATAACCACGTTTGACAACACTGATTTTATGAGAAGCAAATCTCCCGATCACCTACACAAGTTGCATGTATTACACAAATTAACATAATTATACATTTATACGTCATATTATAGCTCCTAAGTATTGATATGGTTATACACATAACTTATAATCGACATACTATACGTTGTTAAATTACATAATATGTATATGATTATTTGTTTTGCGACTTCATACAATTATATTCTGTTTTTTTTTGTGCGGGAAAGCTTTTTTTACCGTAAAATAAATTTCTTTTACGATAAAATATACATTTAATATTTTAATAAATTTAATCCAATTCTTACACCAATCACTTTCGTTTACTTTTTATTATTTATTCTGCTGACCTAAAACTTTTCCATGTTCTATGACTTTTCTATCTATTTTTACCTATATAATAGGATTAATTGAATACAATTTTATACTACTACATTGTAAAAAAAAAATCCAAGTCTTAGGGCTCCATCAATAGATTGGCGAGCCTTGTTGTAACGTCAACCGAAACTATAAGCAGAATCTGGTGACCCAAACACATGCAAGCTGATGTTTCATATTTTATTATAATATCATAATATATAATGTGTAATAAAATAATTGAATGAGGTATTTTTTCATATAACAAAATTCGCTTACCTCAATCGACGTTATCCGAAAACGTATTGGACATTACTCTTTCGGAGTATAATACACGCTGACTCCGTCTATCTAAAACAAACATAACGAAAAACCCCGTTAAATGTATATTATATTATATTCCGCCCGGAAAACGGCGTTTGGAATATCTGCGTGGCAAACTATACGAGTAAGTACACTGGAGATAGATTTATGGGGGTTGCGTCTTGGAAGGAATACGCGTCAAAAGTCTTAAGGTGAGTTAGCTACGTCGGCGATCGAATGGTGTGAGAGAAAGCTAATGAGCTCGAGAAACTCTCCAGACGACGGGTAGACCCTGCTGTAGACTTGACGGGGTGCGGGATTTTCGAGGCCGGTCCGTCGGATGACAAACGGTCCAGAGGCATTCGCGGTCGGACGTCGAAAGAAGATAAAACCTAAGTCCGTAAGCTCTGAAGGTTAGGACGTCTTTGCAGCAGGGTTATATTGGCTGACGGGCCGGCAACTCGTATATACACTACGGCAGTGTTCTGTGTTAACCTAACCTTTGGGGGTGGGTAAAAGTATATATTCTACTTTCTGGAACAGACCCCCGGCGCTTGCCGACATTATAATATTATTATCATTACACTGTAGCACCGTTATACGGTTCGTGGCCGACTGGCCGTAAAATATAAATTCACGAGGTAAAATAACAATAATAAAGATATTACCACACCGCAGATACCTATGCACACTCATAAAGTCATAACGGTGCATCCGAAAAGCTTGTTTAAACGGATTAAGAATAATAATCGTGTATATGAACTCACGCTGCAACACATGCGGTCCATTAAACCCACGAAAACATCGGTGGTGAAATTTAAAAACGTATTAATGATAAGTAGGAAATAACTAATAACGTTATGAACAACTATGTACGCGATAAACTGATGTGTGTACCATAATGTAAAATATTATAATAAACCAGCGGAATACCTGCGGGATGAAAACCGCGAAAGCATTTATGCGTTCACCCGCATGCGCGCGAAAACGTACCTATAAGCTACAAGATGACCGATTTTTCTTCATCGTCACTTAATTAGTACAATAATAATTAATGTTTGAAGACTTTGGCATTGAATATAATTAAGATTATAAAAGTTGGTGCTTATAGTAGTACATAATAATATTATCTTATTATTATTACAACGTTTCTGTTTGAACAATTCATAATATTATATTTAATACATAACCGCATAATTATTTAAGAAATCATGTTATGTGTAAATTGAATTTTAATAACGCCCGAAATTGCAGCGTTCGTGCCATTTTCACATTTTAGAGGCTACCTACAATAATATTATGTATAGGTACAAAAATAGTCGGTCCTAATATTGCTTTTTTTTTTCCAAAGAACTGTAGTTTGAGAAGCTTAGGTTGATCAGAAAATGCGTTGTTATGTATATATACCTTTTAGTATATAAGTGTAGGAAAATGTTTTACCTGTAAACTTTAAAATGTGCGCACTTTACACAAAAAAGAAATTTTTTTAAAACTATCCTCTGTTGAACCTCTCTACTCTTTTACACCGGGTTCAATTATCCGAGGAGCTTTGCCTTGAATATTTTTTTAAATACCTAATAAAGAAAAGTGTTAAAAGGGAAAATTACTTTTCAACCATGTTAAAAGCGCAGTAACCTTTAAGTATCGTTTAAATAACTTTTATTTTAAGATAAAGGTATAACCACTGCGAAGCTATAAAAATACAATTTCAACTGAACATATTTTATGTGAAACCATAATATACTTTATGCACATATACTAAATGGTTTTTTTTTTTTTTTTTTTAATTGGAAAAACTTTATTTCGCAAGAAAACTCTACGAATTTCTAGTAAGTGTACATCTAAAATAATAATTAATATCTAGCATCTATAAAGTGATACTTCCCCGAACCAAATTAAATTATTTTATATACACGTTCAGTCCGGTGCACCGTACACGCAAACACAATAAATATTGGATATAATAGTTCGTGAATGTGGAGGTTGAACAAACATTGGTTTTCAGATGTTATCGTACAGGAAAATAAAGACAAACATACTCGGATACACCCACACGCTCGCACATACTTATATATATTTATAGAATTATGTTCTACACATCTCTATGCGTTTTCCAGACGGAAAAAATCCATAACAAAACATAAGACGGACGTTATTATAAGATAAGACTCATTTTACAACATTATGTTCACCGTCCAGATAGTGGTCAAAACCAGCGTGTATTTCGATGGGAGGAGGGGGCTAAACATGGCAAATACAAATTAGGTATCGTAACTAATTATTTTTCTTATTACAAATGATTATCATATCATAATAATCTACACAAATAATTATTCGTATTTGCTAAGCAGTGTATTGTGTTCCGTTTAGGTGCGTTAAAAATATGTATATTGGTATTTTTTATTTTATTTTTTTATAACTGCAATATAGTTTTATTAACTGGTCAAATAATATAATAATTACATTCTTCTTGGTATCTATTTGGAAATTAATTTGATTTTAAAAAAAATTTCTAATGATTTTTTTACTGTATAAGACACAGATCATTATATTATACATTTTTTATATCAAATTCCAAGCAGAATATTTTTTCTGACAATTTTCTGTTGTCATCAAATATTGTGAACTTTGAAATACGTCAATTATTTTTTAAACGATGAGTGTTTTTTAATAAAAACGGTCAATAGAGGGTGACGTGAGCGGTGAGTAACCAAATAATTAACGAATCTCCGATGGAAATGTTTTTTAGTTATTTAGAACATATAGTAGGTACCTAAACTTCACTGCTATACAAATACTACACGAGTTCAATTCTAGTTAATGACAGTGCAGTAAATTAAGTTTAGACCAAACAATCTGGTAGTCTGGTGCTCGCTAGTATATCTGTATTATGTTCATATTATTATATATTATTTATATAATATATACGTAGCTGGTACAAGGGCGACGACGATCAATCGTTTTAATTGCGCATTTCGTACAAGTGTCAAGTCAAAGATGGATTTTCGTTGATTTAAACTTAACACAAGCTTCTGCTTATATAATATATAAACAATATTAGTTCGTGTTCATTTAACCGGGCGTATGCACCGGATAAGAAGGTTCGCGTTAATTAACAGTTAAATGCATTCGTCCATATTTTAAACAGAATGTTTTAACGAAATTACATTTGTTTGGATACTTCAGCACTTTTAGTTTCGTACCTTATATATTATATTGTATACATTTTTTATCAGTATTTATTGTGAAGAACAACGAAGCGTGTTTTTCGAATCGGCGTGGATAAAGTATTTATATAAATAATCAATAACTATAAATAATAATCGATAATTGTAATTTTAAAATGCTCAAAAAACATTTCTTTTATTATATTTTGCTTATTTCATCTATTTATCTATTAGATTTTTTAAATATAGGTAGGTGTATAATTTATCTGTGCCGATTAAATTAAAAATTCTTTACCCGAACGCAAGAAAATATTATGGAAATGTCCATCAACTAGCTGAATCGTGAATGTATGATAATTATTATTATTACTCGTAGTCTAGTGCAATTTTTGAAACTATTTTGTACAGTTGTTGTTCGGTGCGCTAACCAAAACAAATCGATAAGCAAGTCATTGAGCAGTAAGTCCATGCTTCACACTTTGAAAAAAAAAAACGCACTAGTAAGGATTTCATGCGTATCCGTAAACTTTATATATAGGTACATAATATGTATGTGTGTGTCTGTGCATTTAACTCTGGATATATACTGGAAACAAAAAGAAATCCAAACTTGTAACATGTATTCGCGGTGTATGTGTTAAATGTCTTTAATATAACCATGGAAGAAACCTAGAAAAACAGTGACTTCGAAACTTCCATACTGCGACATTAATGACATTATAATAATATACTTTTATATTTTTCACGAAACATTTCTATATACACCCTGTGTATGTTCGCAACATTGTTTCATGTTCCGGAAATGTTGTGGTCACAGTGCTATAAATTTAAAAAAAAAAAAAAGAAAGAAAAAATGATTTAGTCTTTTTGTGAGCTTTGAGATTTTTAACATTATTAATTTCAGTGTAATAACCAAATAAATTCTTGTTCAACATAACTTGTTCTACATGAATGCACAATAATATATTATACATAATAATATTATGTTTAAAATTATAATCAGCGCTGTATCGTTACAGCAATGAGAAGACAATTTGTATGTTTTGAAACTTACTAACCGCTTACTATTAAACTTTTATTTTATTATCGTGAAGACTGTAATCACTTTTTGGTTAAATTAATATTATCAGATATCAGTATTAAGAGGGAAAAAAATAATTTAATTTTTAAATTATCAGAAATTTTTGCTTTCTACGGGAAATATATATACAGGGTGATTTTTTTATCGAAGAACACTCATTATTTCAAAAATTATTAATGTTTAAGAAAATATTTTTTTACATAGTTTTAAGTTGTTAAAAAACAATATTTTTATTAAAAAATTATATTTTTAAATATTTTTTATCCTTTTAATTTTTTAAGTTTTTTACTTTTTTGAATGACAACATCTAATTTTAATTTGATATTCAAAAACAGAATATTTTTCTGAGTATTTCGATACATAAAAATTGAATTTAGGGCAATTAGTTTATGAGTTATAAGTATTTAAAGTTTAGATGAGCGGAGTAGAGTGGTACGAGGTTACCCCGCGAAATGTTTGTCCTCTACTCCGCTCATCTAAACTTTAAATACTTATAACTCATAAACTACTTGCCCTAAATTCAATTTTTATGTATTAAAATAATCAGAAAAATATTCTGTTTTTGAATATCAAATTAAAATTAGATGTTGTCATTCAAAAAAGTAAAAAACTTAAAAAATTAAAAGGATAAAAAATATTTAAAAATATAATTTTTTAATAAAAATATTGTTTTTTAACAACTTGAAACTATGTAAAAAAATATTTTCTTAAACATTAATACTTTTTGAAATAATGAGTGTTCTTCGATAAAAAATCACCCTGTATATCCAAATTCAAACTAAAGGTTTAAGAGTTATTTATTATGTTAAACTATAGTTTAATGTTATTGCATCAAAATTTGTGGAATTGATGAGGAGTATTAGATGTGGAGTAGTAAATTTCATATCTACTTTAAGATTATTTTAATCTCGTTACTCCTACAGTTTGAACTTTCCACAATTTATTATAATTTAATAAACTAAGAGTAATTTATTCCAGAGATTAAAATATGAACGCATATTATTTAACATTTTTTTTTCTATTTTAGAGAGTTAAAAAATATTAGTTCCTAATTAAAGTCAAAATATGGCATAACTATCATAAATGACAGCCAAGGGTTATGTAAAAACATTATTTCATTTTTATTAATATATTTGTATTGTTCAACGCTTTTAAAACCTTAACTAAATTACTTATATTTCCAATATTAATAATGTGTTTATAATGACGTGTCTATTAGTGTGTCTAGTGCATAATCAACCATTAGGATTTATTATAATCTAGGTCATTATGTTAAGTTACAATTTATAAATTGAAAAACGATTTTCGTTTTGTATTCCGTATTATTGAATGAATGAATATTTAACCTACACGAAAAGCCTATCATTAACATGAAAATACAACCGTACAAAATCGTAATTTTTAACCCTGAGCAACCTTAGCGGAAAAATATTTAAAACGCTAATTAAAGATAAATAATTGTGCGCACTCTCAGCAGCACTGTTATATTATGTGCATCATAATTATTAATTATTGTTATTTAAAAAAAAATTACAAAAAAAAAGGTAGTACATTATCAAGGGGCGTTGAATACTGGCGTTTAAAGGGTTAAACTTTGCCAATTTACATACACGCCTCCTAAATATGTAAAAATAAAAATAAAAAGGTTGGCAATCTGTTTTGTATCACACCTTAAATTTCCTATATGGGTACTTTCAAATAATTCAACAAATTTAAAAAATAGAACTATTAATAATAATTACATTTTAACCGAATTTAGGGAAATGCATCAGTTAATAACAAATAATAACTACATATTATAATACATTTTTGTACGGACATTTTAAAAGCGTGAATTGTATAAAATAATTGCCTTACTAAATTGCCACCTATAAACAATTTAAAATAAAGATAGCACAAAATATTATTATACTATTATATAAATGGAATGATACGCAGGAATGGTACGTTTATCATTGTAAATATTGTAACAAATATTTACGTTATGCATTCGGAAAACATAGAAAATGCTTTTTTCATTATGTTTATGAGGTTTTTTTTTATACAGCCGTCTAGTATGTAAGTACAAGAAAACACGTTTATTGTTAATACAAACATGACTATAGTCTTTGACTGTGTATTCCGTTTATTTTTCCTCTTCTTATTACCATGGACGTTTATTCTGCGAGTATTTTAACCTTTTCTTGAAGTCTGACGTCTAACGTCTTTATCATTTATTTACGACATCATAATATTATGATAGCATTATTACAGGTATGCCGCTCGCGTCAGTAATTCACACCATGCTTTCGAAACCCTAAATTATTTAAGAAAGTCGGGTACCTACATACAATTTCCCACGCGTATACCTACGTGTAAGCGCCTCGGACGACGGAACGCCATTTAATAATACACAATAGCCGTAAAATATTATTATAATCTTTCGGTTTCCCCTATAGGCTATAAGTAAACTTATATAAGTATGTTAACGCGTTCGGAGTCATTAACGGGGCGTATAATAATACAGTTTCACTATTATAATATGACTACTATTATTATTATTATTATTATTATTATTTTAGGTGACTGGTGCAGTATCCGTTCAAATATGTAATTTGAACGTTGGCAAATGTACTGCTTTCCGTAGCCAAAACCCCGTCAGTTTCCACCGCAAACATTTCGACGGCACACACACACACACACACACACACACACACACACACACACACACACACACACACACACACACACACACATATATATAAATATATATTAGTATATACAACATAGTGGTCAACTGTGTGTTTGCGTCGCAGTTGAACGTGCACGATACACATTACACACCTTTTCGGACATCGATCATTATAGGTATATACTCAAATTAGAAGATCGCTACACCACGTCACGAAACGCGAACCAATCGGTTTTTATTTCGTACACCAAAGTCCCTTGGGTAACTGTGTTTATTGAGCTTTATTCGACTGTTAGACGTCGATATGGAGAAAAATACGATACACAATATAATATTATAACATACATGTTATTCAACACGAATGACGATGAGATAAAGTGTTTCTGCTCGAACCAATATAATATTAGCTGTATAATACCAATAATAATATTATAAAAGTATATATTGTATTGCACTTCTGCCTCTGTGTTTGCATGCAGTGATATTGCATAAACTATTATTATTATTACCGTATAGATGAAGTTCAATCGGCTCTAGACGCAAAACATATATCACACGTCGGTTAGGTCCACGGTATAATAATAATACATAACATACTTTAGTATAGAATACAAGCAAATCACTCGATTAAAAATTGCATTATATATTGTTTCAATTTTAATGGATTCCAGCTACAACCACGTTTGTTTTATCGGTTGATTTAATTAAGTTTTCAGTCTGTGTTGCTTATTATGTCGCGTATAAGTGGCCGGGTAAACTATATAATAATATTAAGTCGTATTTGAATGAATTTTGTGCTCGTGTGTGTGTAAGTACGAGTGAATAGCTTTGAACTCCGTCTGGTCCCATTGACCAAAGAGCAATATAATACCAACGTATATCCGAACAATGACAAAATGTTTGTTGACATAAAATATATTTCGACTAGTCACTATACATACATAATAGTGTAATGGAACCGTTGCCAATTAAAACATCATATATACATGTATAATATATCTTGTAGTATTTGAGACAACAATGCAGCTATGTAACCAAGTCCACGGTACTCGAGGACTGCAGAGTTATAATATAAATATATTATTATATGATTTATATTTAAAAAAAACTTTGGTTCGTTATTAAAAACATAAAAATACAATCCAAATAGTATAATATATTCAATTATTTCAGATTGCGGTCATTCATCTACCGCGGTGTGCTTAAATATATAGCTGGGACCAGACAAAGCCATGACTTAAACTAGGTTTAAATGTCGGGCGATACGATGAGATATTATATTAGTTTCCTAGTATCAAAATATCGAATCGTTTGCAATCTACGTTTAGTTATTATAATATCGAAACTTTCAGGAAATTGCTTAATATATTAATCGTCGAACGATGACATTTTGATATTTCCAAGTCGTGTCGTAGTGCGATCGTTTATATTTTAACGCAATACTTAAAATCGAATGACTGGCCATCATCATATTAATATTATGTGTCATGTGATTGACACCATAATAATATATTTCGTAATAATGATTTGATAGACGATAATAATATTATTATTCATATACTATAACAGTCGAGTACTCGAGTGAAAAAACGAAAATATCTTGTACGATAGGATCGTATGCTTTTTCCATCAACCGGAAACCGTCTTTGGACAATGTGATCCATAAATATTTATACGTTGTCACTGTATATTATGTCAAGTGTTTTGCGCGAGCTACTATATTCCGAGTAGGTGCAGGATTGGGGTCAGTGGCTTTGGCATGTCAAGCGGGCCGTAGTGGACGGTTAATATTATAATATATTATTATTTAGATCTACCCTCGAGGGGATTGTCGGATGGTAGCGATTTAATTAATCCTCCAAGACGCCGAAAAGCCCAGATTTATTATGTATGCCACCGACACGTTATGCAAACGCTCGGGTGATACAGCGGACGATTCCGTGTCCAAAGTGTTTGAGCTTCAATTGAGAATGAATCTATACAGTGCTGTAAAATATTGAAATGAAGAGGAATAGTGAGCAAACATAATAATTAAGAACAAAAAAAATGTCGAGTATTTTAATTTATAGGTTAACAATATTAATATTAACAAAACGTCTAAAATATAAGTATTTTAATTTATTAGATATTTATTATTATTATTAGAAGAAAATATAAATATAATATTTGGGTGGTATATACACAACCTACACGTCCCGTTTGACATACTCCAACGCCCTGCGCGCTGGTGGACATCGGTCCGGCCCCTAACGTACCGTCACAACTATATTATTATATAAATATAATATATATATATATCATAGTTAAGTACGCACTCGTACCTTTATGTATACATATATATATATATATACTTGCTTACTTCTTGATGGATGAGGTTTCACCCGAGTGTGAAATATTGTTTGTTGTTGTTTTTTCACCGGTCCGCACCCGCACGCACGGAAAAGTATTATATATATATTATATCAAATTATAATACATCATTATCATAATATTAGGTTTATCACATGCGTGTTATACCTGTGTATTTATATGATATACAAACGTGTGACAACGGTATACATATTTTAAGGTGAATATTGTTTACCGACCGCGTATGCATTCACACACACACACACACACACACACATTGTATATTATATATATATGTACTGTCGTGAAAAGTTTACCACTCAGAAGTTGAATATATGACGTATCATATTGCACCTACGTATATATTACAATAATATTATGTACCTGCTGCTGCGGTGGTAGTGGTCCGTCGGGGGACAGTGCTTTGTGACTCCACTCGCGTGTCTTCTACCAGTGAAAAACAAAAGTTGTTTTTATAGGGTTAAAATATAATATTTTACGACCGAAAAATCGTATGAATGATGAGTGTATTATAATATATTATGACGTCAGTAACACGGTGGAACTGGCCAAATGGGGCAAATATAGATGCAATGAAATTCGGTCATTCGAAATAGGTGTACTATAATATAATATTATACTATATTTACAGGGATGCCCAAATTGTGGGTCGTGGAAAGTTTCGAGATATACATACATTATTTATAACATAGGTTATCACATATATTAGATAACTATAAAATATAATGTACCTATATTAAAGAAAAAATATGATTTATATTAATAGGTATGATTCTACATTTATTACTTTGGTGTAAATATAGTTTAGTAAATGTTCCTATCTGGTTATTGAATTGTTTTATCATTATCCGCGAGTATTACGAGCGTACCAGAGACGCTAACGAACTAAAAGTCATTTAAAAGATAGAGATCGTCAATGAAAAAAAAAAAAGGTCATTAATGAGTTGTTGTCGTAGGTGTCCAACATTTTCCAAAATAGGTCGTACCATAAAAATTGTTGAAACTTCTGTACTATAATATTACATACATAATGCACACGTCAGTCATAGATCCGAAGTCCAACGTAGTCCAACTAGCATTTATAATAATTTACTGCGACTGCAGTCTTTAATTTAAAATACAATAACACTTACACGATTATACGTTGTGCATAATATCATAATATATGTATAATGTATTAATGCAAACTTATAATATTGTGTACCCATGATGTAACCCATACACGAATATACGTTTTAGCAAACTTTTTTGTACCAAACGGCCGACGCTACTTCCGAGTTCCGAGGGTTTTTTTAAATATAAAAAAAGTATTTTTATCATAATAATATAATAATATACAGTATACTCGTATAATGCATACATCGCCTCTTCGAAGTTTACGCCGTCGTCGTCGTCACCATGTACTTACCTACTACAGCATCATAATATTAATATCTCTTGCTTTATACATATTTTAAACAACTTTTTTTTTCTCATGAAAAGATTCTTGTCTAGGTATGCACACGCGCGTACGGTATAGAAATGGATAAAATACAAACGACCCGTCTGCAGCCACCGCTGCTGACCGACTGCGACTGGCTGCAGCGTCTCAGATCGTAAGGGTGGTTTTCGATTTCCTTCCCTTGACGACCGAACCGTAAGACTGCGACAACAACAATGCACGAGAATACTACGAGACGCATGTCATAGATTACACGGACACAAACTATTATATTTGACTGTCGTGGCAATAGGCGTGAACAAGTGTAATGCACCTCACGATCTTTTACGTACCTACTTACCTTTATACAGGTAACCGCGACCGAGGTTCACTGCCGTTCATTCGAGGGATATTGTATTAATTTATGATATATGTACGAAGTAGCTATATTATAATATACATGGGTATAGTGACAAAGGGCGTGTACGGTGATAGGTGAATGTAAATACATGTATTGTTCATCTACACTATAATGTACAAAGATATGCTGTGATTGATCTCGAGGATATGATTATAGGTCAGGGGTCGACAAATAGCGGTCAGCGCACACATTTTTTCCGGATCGAAGACAAGAAAAAAAAAGTAAAAGATATTGCACGTTTTAGTGTTGTAATTTATCATTTTTGTTCATTGGTTTTTACCAACGTTTGCCATTTTGATAGTCCGCGAACCATTTCACGATGGCCCTTCAAAAATATTAATTGGTGACCCCTGGTAAATGTTATAAATATACCCTGCTATTTGCTAATACTAGTGTTCTCAGAAAAATAAAATCAATATACGGTACCCACGGCGCTTGTCTGTTTTTTTTACCAGAGGAAACAAAAAAAGTCTTTATCAATTCACAATCTGGGAAGGGTCTCACGGTGAACTGTAATAATATATTGCACTACTGTACAGTTCACGTGCGTAGAGTGCTAACAATATTCATGTACCTACCTATTTTCTGAACACGATAATACCTATAATACTACCCGTAATGTACGGGAGGCACTATAATAAGGTTTAAAGTGTCAGGCAAGGAAACTAAAGCCACAGTTTTATAACGTGTGACAGATTAACTAGTAGATCGATAAAAATATAATAGTAAATATCTAGAGAAAAAAAATACTCATTTAACAATGACTTTTTTGTCAAATGAAAAACAAACGTCGTGTTCAATAATTTAACATAATATCATCGTATATTGAATATTCTATATTATTTATTATCTATAAAAGGAACAGTGTTTTTTTTGTGTGTGCGTGAGTGTGACGCCAAGCGAAATCTACTGAATTACATTTTTGGAACAAGGTCGGCGTATTGACGGGTTTGAATGCATATTTTAGCGAAGAAATACACATTTTTTACACCCCTCCCCGATTATCAGACAACTTTAGAGATCTTTAGTGCACTAACCACAAACACACGCGTCTGTGCGTACACCTCGCTTCGCGGGGATGACATAATAATAATAATAATACTATGACCAAAAATCCTTTTTATATTATATTATGCGACAAAGTCCAATGGTTACCTACACAATATATTACATAGGTGTGAGTGTATAATTTATAAATCATAACAGCTTTGTCGTCGTCGAGTTGCTCTACATAATATTATATTCTATATGGATGTACCTATTATGTATAATATTGCTGTCAGCGCGGTACACAGAACGAGTGTGTATATAATGCCCGTCTGGGGAACCCGTCGGCGGCAGGCGCTGGTCGTGACCGTATTATTCGTACACACACACACGAGCCCTCCAAGGCAACGGAGAAATATTAATTATTGCGACGGAAATGATAAAAATAATAATAATAATAATTTGACTAGGTTGGCGGGAGAGCGGATGTTTAAAAATATTACAATTTAAAGTCAAGTTAAAATAACCCAACATCTAAGGAACCATTAGTTCCGGTCATTACAACTTTTCAAGCGTGTTTTTAGGGATGATACATGTCACGTTTGTTATTGTCGCAGAGATGTACAGTAAAATAATCATCATCATTATTGTAGGCAAAAACCTTTGATAATCATCAATATGACACAAAGGTATGGACTACACCCAATATACGCACTATACTTTGTACACATGGTATTATATACTATTGGTTACTATTATACTATACTGTATTATACATCCGGGTTTCTCCCAGAAATATAATACAATTGCGTGCTTACATTAATTAATAAAATAACTTATCAGAAACGTTTTAATAATCAAACGTCATTGACGAAAGCATTTCGTTACCGCATTTTGCTTTAGATCTGACCAAGCGGTATGGTAACAACCAATGGCGAATTCGTCAAACAGAATATTCTATCTACTACCCAAAATTGTGTGCAAATAACACCAATTAGTAATAGTAATTCTGATTGTATTTATAAGCACGTCTTAATTGAACCGAGCCGTTTCAAAAGGGTAAATACTATTAAAACTAGTAAACGACTTATTGATAAAATATTTTTTTCCCCCCATTTCATTATTAACTGGAACAATTAACATAGGCATCGAAGAACATTGATCAGTCATATTGTATTATATTTTGGAATACGACATCATATGGTTAATGCTATCTATATTGAATTATTAGTTTTGAAAACGTTCATATTGTGCAGCTTAATTTTAGACAAGGTATAGGAAATACGGATTTAGTGGTTCCTTTAAACGTTTAAGGAAGTCAGCACAAGAATTTTCGAAAAATAAACCATCGTAGACTGTCAAATAAGTATATAAAACTATTATGTGCAGCTCCTTCCCTCGTGGTTCAAGAATAATTATTGTCTATTATAGTGTATAAACGAAACTCGTGACTGTTGAGTTTAACGAGAGTAAATACGTGTGCGTTAACGCGATTCTAGGTGAACATTTATACTTAAATGAATTGATACAAACTAGTACAAACTCTGTACAAACTCTAGTACAAACTGATATTTAAATGTTCTGAATATAGGTACTTATAATTTAATTATTTCAGTTATTAGGTTCTAATATTCTCATATAAATACACTTTAAGTATCATATTAAATATTTTGTACTTCATCCAGCACTAAATATTTTAAAGATTAAGGTCAGTAATTTTTTAATTATAAAACTATTTTTTTTTATAAATTTTAATCTCTCTCTAAAAAAATGTGATTTTAATAAGCAAAGATGAAAGTATAAGGATTAACAGAATGAAAGTTCTTCGATTTCCTTTTTGCGTCTCCGGATAATTAACTTTGCATAATTAGCTTTACGAAAGAAAAATGGAAGAAACTTGGTTCTTCATGATGTCATTTAGATTCTTGACAAATTCATCAAAAATATTTAAGACATTATTTATCACGAATGTTTATGTATATTTTATATTTTTCAATAAAAATTAACACTGATTACAAAACTTGTATACCTCTTCGTACATACAGATTTTAAGAAATTACCGTTTATTTCATATTATATTGTTAATTTTTTTTTCTGGGACGTCTTTTCCAATAATCAACTTTTTATATAACTGAAACAGAACCTTTGTGAGGCTTATTTTAAATCAAAAGTGTTGTGATTATTAGGTGATGTTTAGCACTATGCAGTTGCATCACTAGTATGGTAAGGTTACATACCAAAAGGTACGTATTATAATTATTAATTTAATACTAGCCTAACATTTTTAAAATATAATTTTCTATAAAAAAAATAGTATAATATGTATTTATGAAAAATTTTAAGTTCCTAAAATTAATATGTTTTGATCATTCTTACAACATTAACATTACTAAATTCGTTATTTTCCGTTTAAAAATTTCATCTAGTTAAGACTATAATATATATATAATTTATTTACGATATTTTTATCGTGATGTAGGCCCGCACCCTTTGAAGAATCTTATATTCATTTTTCAAGCTTTAAAATTTTAGGAATTTTTCAATACTAAATATTTTGTACATTTTCCGAAATCAATATCATCATCACCAATGCTAGGATCTAAAATATAAATATTTTTATCCCCATAAAATATATTTGGGCCCAATCACAGACGATGGTGTAACATTAATCATTATATTATTTTTTATTTAAAAAAAAAAAAAAAAATCGATTGAATAAATCAAGGAACTACAGCCTTTAGCGTCGAGGTGTCGGCGTTTTGTATTGTAGGCCACCTTAGAAAACAATTGAAGTAGATATTATGCAGTTGGCTGGGAGAAAAATATCGTTTGGTGGCGAGTCGTGCGTGTGTTTATATGAGTATATGTGGGTGAGTGGGTGTATGTGTGTGTGGGTATGTGTGTTCGTATGCACAGAGCTCACGATTCTTTGTCGACGACGTCGCGTTCGTTAAAAACAGCTAATGGGAAAACGGCGGTGGCGGGAGAGGCCTATAAAAATCGCACCGACGACGATGACGTTGACGGATGGACCTCCAGAGGGCGACGACGACCGTGAGGCGCTTAAATTGTATTACACGGAATACTTTTTCATTTTTTTTTCCCGTTTTTGTTTTCACGTACACCTCGTTTTCCCCGGACGGTCTTCCGTCATCTCTGCCTCATTCCCATCCTGTCCGGTTCTCACACACGCACCGAATCCTTCACCACCGGCCTCTTACTCATCGTCATCGTCATCCACGTCCGCTGGTCCTGGTTTTGTATAATATTATTATATTTATTTGACTTGCGTGTGTTGTCTACACACACACACACACACACGCGCGCACGCAGGGCATTGTCCACGGGGGCAAGAGAGGGATTGCCTCTTGTAGACCCAATTTTCGCTCCCTTTAAAAGTCTTCTGCAGGTAGCCGTTAAGTAATTATTTTTTTTCAAAAAAAACTTTTTGAGCTCCTTGTGATAAATTAGTCTGGCGATAGGTCTGACGAAGTTTTCCAAAACACATTTTAATATAAAAGCTAAAGAAGTGAATGGCCAATAACTGGTTTGCTACGAAGATGACGAACAAATAAATACCAAATAGAATTCGTATTATACTGTATACACACTACGTCATAACAACCGAGTCTCCGAACGGTAGTTATTTTCATGTCAATACGTCCTTAAAAGTTCAATGCAAGATTACGATGAAACCTTTTCATCGAAATTACAATCACACTTCAGGAAGTATGTTTAATTTACTACCGCTTTTAGACGTCTCTATATAGTTGTGAAAAAAATATTTATATATTTCGTTTTTCGCAATTATCGGCAAGCGCACACGCGTGTAAGAGTTGTATCCGGAGGTGGTTGCCCGTCGCGGGGTGACAGCGATTCTCAGAAACACACACCAATTTTCATTAATTGCTACTCTCACATGATAGACATAGATCAAATTAATATGTCATATTATGAATTTCCTGAAAATTAAGCTCCTCCCTAAAACACCGTACACACTACAGCCCCCCTTAAGGCGTCACAATATCACACTATATTATGCAATATTATATTTTATTTATTCATTTATTTTTTATTTTTATTTATTCTTCAAGAAGATAATGGGCCCCACTGAACATGTTCGTGTGGGAGGCCATATATAGACGGTAAGTACATCGATGAGGTAATATTGCACTTATCCCGGTCAACATGAAATGTCAACCAGATTTTACTACCGGACGAGTTATAATGATAGGCATAACACGACGACATCACAGAAAACGGCCTTCAGGTAAATGCGACAATATAATAATAATAATAATAAGATAATATACGGTCTACGCAACATGTCAACGTTTATTGACACGGAATAGGGTATGCATAGGTATTATATTATGAAAACGGATGGTTCACACATTGGCCGAAAACAATAAGCTAGTGAATAACTGTTGGCCACTGTTGTTGACGCACTGCACTGCAATTAATACAATAATAATAATAGTAATTTATTATTATGTAGTGAGTGCGGTAAAATAAATCTGTTTTCAATATTTATTTTTACATAATATTATCATATTATATACATGATCGTAACTCATATTAATTATTTTTGAAATGCGGTCCGACCAAAAGCTTATGTGGTATTAATATATTATATGAGCACACAGGTAGTCTAAAAAAAATAATTTCTACGAAATACCCGCCCAAGAGAAATATGAATATGCATACTGTAAACAAACTATATGTACACTAGAATTAAAAATGTCATATATCTATATTATCTAACGAGTGTCAGATGAAAACCAATAATTCCAAGAAAACCGGAAAATACAAAATAATCAATTATAACACCCAATAGGTACCCATATTCGTGTGTACAGCGTACTCTTCACCATCGGCGCTGACCACCACCACGATGTATAATATAATATATAATATAGATGTTGCGGCGACCGTTGGCCATTATGACTCGACGGACCCGGGCAAAGGTATATATGTATGTAATAATATATACGGTACAAGTATATAGGTATAAGGAATAAACTCGTAACGGCGAAACGAGGCCGCCGTGGAGATTTATTAGACCTGGGAATGTGCCGGGGTGCCCAATGTTCCGTCGCCGAGGAACGTCGTACAATATGCAATAAGACTATATTATATAATATATTTATATGTATTATACATGCTTAAAATGGGTGATAAAATCATATTATATTTATTAGGATTTTTTAAACGTATTGACAATATAATAGAAACAATAATAATTAGTAATCAAAAACCAACAGAGACGGCGGTGCGTGCACTGCTTGGACGTTGAAAATGCAATATAATATCATTATATTATATTATAACAATAGTTAGGACAATATATTTCATTGTGTACGGTTTGTACGGTAATACAATCGGGGAATCGTAAGTTCCTACATGAGAGTAGCAGGTAAAAAAATACATCCGTCATAATTCCTACACGTTATGAGATGTGTATGTTCCTACTGTTCCTTACTAAAAAATATATTAACATATATAAATATGTAAAAATATCATAATGACATAATAGGTACATTTCATACCTACGTTTTTTGATTCAATAATAGACTGTTATAAAAATGTACTATATTTTATATAATATTATAGAAGTAAGTAATCAAACTGATACCTATTATGATATTTTCATTTTTCTAGACAGTATCGCCAGTGGTCAGTTTGATGACTTATAAAATATAACTATACATAATATAGTATGATTTTTTTTTCAACAATTATGGAATTATAAAATGTATGAAATGTACGTATTGTAAAAGTATTTTTTTTTTTACCTTGTAGGAACTTACACTTACCACTTTTACCATCGTGTATAATGCTAATGAAGTTTAAGTTTTTTTTCGAACGATATTAGTATGTATATAGATGAAAAAAACCCAAGAGCTTAAATAATATGTATAATACAAACTCGGATTTCTGGGGTACGTTACCTGCAGTGTATTATAAGGATGCAATTCATTACAGGACCGGTGGAATGATCTGGGGCTCGTTCCCGTTTATTCGCCTGACGTTTTCGTTTTTACTGAAAACCTACACCCCCTTCTCCACATTATAACCCTCGCGAAACGCCCCAATCGACCACTGGGGAATTAAAATCGTGTCGTAAAGATTATGCCATATAATACGCGTATACATTTGTTTATATTATACACCAATAATATTTCAAACGAATTATTCATAGCGTTTTGTACAGCGGTCCGATTGCATTTATAATATTATATGTATAGCATTATATCCGGTCGAAAATTAATTTTATGTTATAACTGAAACTCATACACATAAAGTATTATAAGGATTTTATTATTTATTTGTTTTTATTTAAGTATATTACGCATAACGTTATATACTGTATAAATACGATGCGCTCGGAGGTCAAAAATATATTTTTATCGAACATATTTTTTATGAGTACGAAAATTTAACGGTCCGATACCGGACGCATATTATAGACACTCACTGTTCAGTTATTTTATACCTATTACCTAGGTATAATAATTATATTTTTGCTGTGAATTGACGATTGTCACATCAACAAATATAAATACCAGTTTGGAGATAAACTATAATAATATTATTCTTATCACATTCACCGCGGTAGTAGAAGTTTTATACGATTTGCGAAATGTATCCAAATCCCCAGGCCTTGAGCCGGATGGTGTTGTTTGTGATACGATTCCGTTTTTCCCGTGGCACGCTTATTTGTATTGCGATTCAGTAGGACCTAACTAGATCCCAGATGATCACCAGGCCGATTTTTTTAGAGCTACTCTCGAAGAATAAATTTTTTTTTATTTTTATTTAATTTTAAAACGCGTACACGATTTGCGCCGACCGAGCACGTGTCAGTGCAGTATTATTTTGAGCGCCTATCACCCTACTATAATATCAGCTCCACCACATCAATATTCGTGTAATCGTGTTCACAAACATTTTTAAGAATGGCAGTACAGTTCGAAAACATTTGCGAGTAACGTTATCCCGAATTTCTCAAAACATCGGCCGACGACTAATCTTCATAAATATTGGATCATTTGGATATTCTATACAAATCGGTACCGCTGCCATATAAATATTGATCGAATACGAAAAAGGTAATAAACGATTTTCAGTTATTATCTTGTGCGAATGAAACGGAAATATCATACACAACTGTTTTTATTTCATGTTACGTGGTTTGGGTAGGTACTCATGAAAATAATTACTAGACTTGATTTTTTTTATTTTGGGTATAAATTTATTTAGCTGACGCAAACATGTCTTGAAATTACAATTAATAATACAAATATCTTAGAGGGTCGAACGACGTGCACTCGGTTGCGCGATACTATGTCGACTGACTTACAATAGTTTAATCGATCCGGTGTCCCGGTCGAGTCACCGATAACAGTACAACCGATAATAATAATATAGGTATAATGAGTAGTGACCGAACATGCCGCCCACCTTGGAACATTAAGTTTCAAAATTTTCTTATAGTTATTATACAGATACATTATCCTGCACATTAACATATATATTGTTATACAATTAACAGCTTATACCTGGCATAAAATAAAAAAGACATATGTAATAGGCGTGGATACGCAAAAAAAAATAAATCATGACATATAATTACTATAAATATTAAATAATTCCATTTTTTTTTTTTTTTTTTTTTTTTTACTGTTGATCGAGTGGTGAATTGCCCTCGAAGGGAAGGGGACATAAATAACGAACTGCCCGGGAAAATTCTCCCTTGCAAGTTCGCACCTTGGCCACCCGTACTTGCCCATTGGAACCTTGAATGACCTCGACTACCCTGCCCATGGACCATTGGAGCGGAGGCATATTGTCGTCGCGCAGGAGCACGACCGTACCAACTCCGAGTTTAGGGCCGCTGGAGCTCATCCATTTTGTCCTTTCCTGGAGTTGCGTTAGATAATCCCTCGTCCAACGGGCCCATAACTGTTGCGTGAACTGCACAACTCGTCGCCATCTCGACAACCGATTGGTCGGGACATCTCTCTCATCACGATCGGGTAGCGAAGTTAATGCGTCACCAATAAGAAAGTGGCCGGGGGTGAGAACGGATAAATCGGAGGGATGTGAGGACAAAGGAGTTAGAGGTCGCGAATTTAAAATTGCCTCTACACGTATTAATATAGTGTTCAACTCTTCAAAGGTGAGTGAGGCATTGCCTAGTATACGATATAAATGAGCTTTCAGCGACTTCACAGCCGCTTCCCAAAGGCCGCCGAAATGTGGTGACCTCGGTGGTATAAAATGCCACTGAATACTTGATTTGGATAATGTGTCTTGAATACGCTCCTGATGTTCAGTAGATTGAAAAAGTGCTTGCAATTCTTGGAGTTGACGGTTGGCGCCCACGAAATTCGTTGCATTATCGGAATAAATGTCCGTGCACAGTCCGCGTCTATCACAGAACCGCTGCAACGCATTAAGAAACGCTTGAGTGGTCAGGTCGCCTACTAATTCTACGTGCACCGCCTTAGTAATAAAACAAACAAATAAGCAAGCATATGCCTTATTCAATGGAGCGTTCCGCCTTAAACTGGACTTGATCATAAATGGACCCGCAAAATCTACACCTGTCTTTTTGAATGCCCGTGTAGGCCGTACACGAGCCTCGGGAAGATCACCCATGATAGGCTGTACGACAGCAGGTCTATATTTAAAACATTTTATGCAGCGATGTACAACGCTACGCGCAATACTGCGTCCGTTAAGTGGCCAGTATTTTTGACGAACCGCGGATAATATAGCCTGTGGGCCGCCATGCATTAATCTATCATGTTCGTGTATAAATATTAATTTGGTTAAAACATTTTTCGCAGGCAAAATTATCGGATGTTGCTGCGATTCATTTAGAGTAAGTGCATTTCCCAGGCGACCGCCCACCCTGATCAAATCATTTTTATCTAAAAACGGATGCAGGCGTAACAATGCACTTTTTGAGCTTACTTGGCCTGATTTACGTAAATCCTTGATCTCACCTGCAAAATTACTAGCTTGCACTAACTTTATAATACTATTCGCAGCCTTGTCGATTTCATCTGCCTGAAGCGCACCAATTAAATTTTCTTTCTTCGACGCATTATTAATAAATCGTAGGCAAAATGCAGTAACGCGTATTAGTTTCGTTAGAGATGAGTATCTTTCTATGATCGACAAATCATACCTGTCTGTAATTACGTGAGATACCGTTCGCGCTTCTAATAAAACTTCGTCCGCTCTACTATAGATATTATTTTCTTTCGGCCAATCAGAAACATCTTTGTGCAACCACATAGGTCCCCTCCACCACAAATTTGATTCACCGATTTTTGTAGGACAACAGCCGCGCGAAACTATATCTGCCGGGTTATCCTTGGTGCTGACGTGGTGCCACTGCGAAATCGACGTAGTTTCATGTATTTCGCCAATGCGGTGTGCAACAAATGTTTTCCATCTTGCCGATTCTGACGATATCCAAGATAAAACGACGGTAGAGTCAGACCAAAAATATTTGTGCTCAATTGGTATAGATAAACTCGTCGCGTACTTGGCCGCCAGCCGCACTAGTAGGACGGCGGCTAATAGCTCTAGACGTGGCAATGAAATTGTTTTTAATGGTGCGACACGCGATTTCGAACAAATTAAATTAGTTATGACCTCACCATTATAGTTTTTTACGCGGAGATATAGACAAGCGCCATATGCTGTAAGTGATGCGTCCGCGAACCCATGTAATTGTATATCCGCAATGTCACCATCACCCACGAGCGAACGCGTAATTTTTAACGTGTTTAAATGTATTAAATTTGCACGGCACTTGCGCCACTCGCCTTCAATTTCTGTTGGTAACGTTGCATCCCAATCTACCCGCGTTTGCCATATTTTTTGCATTATGATTTTAAAACAAATTATTACAGGGCTTATTAAACCAAGCGGATCGAAAATTGAGGCAATCTCGGACAATATCGCGCGTTTTGTTGGTCGCGTTTTGTTATTGTACATTAACACTTTGTATTGATATGCATCAATGTCTTTATTCCAATAAAGTCCCAAAATTTTTGTAACATTTTCCGTATACTGCAAATCTAAGTCATTGTTGGCACTTGGTACTGCTTCAACACCAAGTAACAAGTCGGGATCGTTGCTCGACCATTTACACAGCTCTAGACCAGCGCCCCTCAAAATCGTTATTAGGTCATCGCGTAATCTTAATGCAGACTGTTTTGACATAGCTCCGCCGAGAAAATCGTCTACATAGAAATCACGACTTAGGGCCTGACAGGCTTCGGGAAATTTTGACGACTCTTGTTCGGATAATTTTTGTAAACAGGCCGTTGCCAGGTATGAAGCGGTGACTATGCCATACGTAACAGTTTTTAGTCGATATATATTTAGTGGCTGGCTTGGGTCTTCACGCCACAAAATGCGCTGGAAATCACGTTGGCTTTCCGACACCCAAATCTGCCGGTACATTTTTTTTATATCAGCTGTGAATACGTATTTGTGTATACGAAATCGCGTCATTATAGAGACCAAATCCTCTTGTACGGTGGGTCCCTTTAGAAGCACATCATTTAGACTTACGTTAGTACTTGTTCTCGCCGACGCATCGAAAACCACGCGCAGTTTGGTACTAGTACTGCTTTCGTTGCGAACTGCATGGTGCGGTAAATAATAACTTTTATCATCTGGAATCGTGTTTTTCGTAATTTCCATGTGTCCAAGTTCGGAGTACTCTTTCATAAATTTGGTATATTCTTCCTTGAGCTTGGTATCGGTTTGAAATCGTCGTTCTAATGATAAAATTCTGCGAAGGGCTACGTCATACGATTTTCCTAATCTAGGAGCATTGTCACGAAAAGGTAGACCTACTGTAAAACGCCCGTCTTCACCACGCTTTACATTTGACTCGAAATGTTGTGTACACCTTTTTTCCTCTAGTGTGTATACGTTGCAATTCTTTACCTCCTCTAAGCGCCAAAATTCGGCAATTTGATTTTCTATACTTGCGAATTCGGACATTACGCTCGTACATAATGAAAATGTTGAATTTTCGGTTTGATTTGTTGGCGAAGGGATGGGTCCCGCGATAACCCAACCTAAACGAGTGCCCTGGAAAATTGGCCCCCGTGAAACTGTCTGAATTTGTTCTTTAGTTAGTAATTCAAAATATATTTCGGCGCCTAAAATGATATCTACCTTTTTAGGCACGTGGAAAGATGGATCCGCCAAGCTTATATCCACCGGGACCTTCAGTTCTTTCAGATTGACCGGCATCAACGGTAACTTGCTCGTTAAATTGGGAAGTGCGAAAAATTCCAAATTTAATGAATAGTCGTATATACGCGATTTAATAATAGTTGTTACTTTGTACGTTGACGTATGCGATGCATCATTAATGCCGATTATTGAACACGATGACTTTATTCGGTTTAAATTTAAACGCCGGGTCAATGACTCGGTCATAAAATTGTGCTGCGATCCACTATCCAGTAACGCACGGCACAAAACCGGTTTATATTGACTGTCGAATACGAGAATCTCGGCCGTCGATAACAATACCTGACCTACTTCACTATTTTGACGTGCATGAGCATTTACCGATGCGGGTGCGCTATTAATCATTGCCTCATTAGCGATATCATTTCTATCGTTCTCCGCAGGTGGAGTGGTGTTGGACGATTCGCCGCTGTTCCCCGCACCACCCGTACGCATATTGTTATTGTTTGTGCGCGACGAATGCAACAAACCATTATGTGGACGCGCGCATTTCGGACAATTACGTGACTTACATTTGTCGGAGTGTGCGCGTAAGCATATGTTACATAATTTTAAGTCATTAATTCTTTTTATTCTCTCTAGTATTGTGAGTGCTAGAAATTTGGTACATTTATAAATTGAGTGTGAGCCATTGCAATTATAACATCTGAAAGATGTGGTAGTTGTAAATGATGAAGACCTGTCCCCTGATTTCTTGAACTTTGGAATGTCTGTTGGTACCTGCGTATTCATGTTTTTATTTGATTCTATCGCCTCCAAAATTCGAAAACGTGATTTTAAAAAGTCTATTAGTATTGGCACTCTGAAATCTTCCATCTTGGTCGCTTCGCTTTCCCATACTCGTCTCGTGTTTGCATCCAGTTTTGACGTTATTAAATGAGATAACAATGCGCCCCAACTGTCCGGAGTTTGTCCTAACGACTCAAGCGCTTTTAAATGACCGGACACCGTGTCAATTAGCGTACGCAAATGTACTGCCGACTCTTTTTTCAGTGGCTCTAGATCAAATAACGCTTTCACGCGTACCTGGATCAACACCCTTTTGTTGTCGTACCTCCTGATTAAACTTGTCCATGCTACTTGATAATTTTCCGCCGTAGTTTGCAGACAATGTATAACCTTTTCCGCATCTCCACTGAGACACGATCGTAAATAAAAAAATTTTTGAATGTCGCTCATCGATTTATTTTCGTGTATTAACGCCATATATATATCGTAGAATGCAGCCCACTCTGTATACACTCCTGTAAACCTTGGTATCTCGATAGCAGCTAACTTGATTGCCGACTGTACGGGCTGTAGGCTTGCATGACCATTTGCTTCGTCGTTGCTGGATTCGTTCGAAGTCCGATTAGACGGATTTGAATTAACGCCTGGCGACGCGGCTCTAATTATTTTATTGCATTTAGCTACGTTATCATAATACAACTCCTCGAACTCGCTACGGTATTTCTCGCTCTCATTAGTTATCTCGGTTTCTTCTTCTTCAATTTGCGCCTGAACTTGTTGAAAATCATGCCATGCTTCTGTGGTCTTTTCCAATCTTACCGTAATTTGATCGATATCTGGACTACCTTTATTATCGCGGATATAATTTGCCGTGCGAGTTAATTGGCCTTTTAGCTGGCCCCGGCGTAAGATAAGGTTCGCCAGCTCACTCATTGTATTATCTATGTTGTAGTGTGTACTGCGTCGCTATTCTATGCGCTGTCTAATTCTACCACGCACTTTCCACTGGCTATACTTATATACGCTTATATATAATGTCAATATTAGGAATAGGTAAACGGGAAAAGGAAATAAACCCCGAAACACTAACTTATAGACTATGTGCCATTAACAACTCGCTTACCTGCCTTCGATGACCTTGACGAAGTTCTATCTTGACGAAGTTCTTCCTTGACGAAGTTCTTCCTTGTCCTTCTCTATAATGAAGTATTGCACACGCACTTTGGATTTCGCGTTTAAAATCACTGGACGATCGATTTACGCGATGAGCACTAGACGCTCTTATGAATTAAACTGCGATATTATATAATGTTATTTTGCATCAACTAAATAATCCGGTTCGAAGGACCATGTTTTTATTTCATGTTACGTGGTTTGGGTAGGTACTCATGAAAATAATTACTAGACTTGATTTTTTTTATTTTGGGTATAAATTTATTTAGCTGACGCAAACATGTCTTGAAATTACAATTAATAATACAAATATCTTAGAGGGTCGAACGACGTGCACTCGGTTGCGCGATACTATGTCGACTGACTTACAATAGTTTAATCGATCCGGTGTCCCGGTCGAGTCACCGATAACAGTACAACCGATAATAATAATATAGGTATAATGAGTAGTGACCGAACAACAACAATATGATTTAAACTTATTATAAGTCATCGGAAAATATTATTATTTTTGTTGTTATTATTAATATTATTATCATCATTATTATAATGATTGTTATATTCATCACAATAGTTTGAAAAATACGAAGAAATGAAAGGAATATTGTTTCCACGCCATATAATGTTCATATAAATCTTAGTAAGTCGTTCATTAGAACGATAAAATCATTTACATAGTGCGACGCAGAATTTAAAAAAATATATTTTTTGTTCCTTAATTCAAAAAACCAAAAAATAATGGTTTTTTTTATGTTTGCTTTTTACGAATTTCAGTAAGCAGGCCACTAAACATCTAGAAACGTAATCGTTTGATGTTAAATGAATTTCAGTTCTCGAGTGATGTAATTTTTTTTTGTTGGTTATATTTAATTTGAAAATAAACGATTTTGATTAAATTCTTTTGAGTTCCGTGAAACGTCAAGAAGAAAAATGACAATCTGCAATTTGTTCTTCATGCTTTTACTAGATATTAAAATATATTATTATAGTACAAGATATTTGTACCCCGACATCTTTTCAAATGACACATAATTTTACTTTAATGTTAAATGGTATTTCTAGTTTCTTAGTTAATGTTTTTAAATAACAAGAAAAAATATTATTGATTTTAAGAATTTTAATATAATATTATGACTTTTGATTATGTAGCATATTTATTATATCAATTACAATTTATTCAAATACTCATTATACTCATTATTTTATAACAAATAATAATACTTAATAAATAAATATTTTATATAGCGTGCAAAACAATAAAAGGAAAGAAAGAACAATTATTTGATGGTTTTAAAACCGTTGAAGACCTAACAAAGAAATTCTGATCAAAATAACCAAGCATATTATACACATGGACCGTGGGTATATGTCCCGATCAACCATTATAAATTAAGACGGATGATATTATAGTCCCCACACTTTTTAATTATAATGTACTATTATAGAGTATCCATATAATGCACATAATATATTATTTAAATCGTATGGTCTTACAAAAAAATATTACGTTTTGTTATCAATATAAACAACTATACAAGTTATATGCGTCTAACACAATCACATTATATTATACCATAGTATAGTAGTTGTTGTCGAAAGGCGTTGGGTGAGAAAATCTGACGTTAAATGTTAGTAGTATATATTTGTATGTTCACAGCCAGCTTTTCCAGGGAAAAAAAAAAGTTCAAGGGGGGAATGTCCCCTTGGAGCACTCAGATTTACCGTGTAACAAATTTTACACTGATTGACTACCAAATTTCGTCTCACGTAAAAAAATATTTAACATTTACCAATTTTTAAAACTAAAATAATTATTTCAAGAAAAAACACAAATTATTAAATCATAGTTTTTTTATTGTTACAAATAAATTCTTAATAATATTTACACAAGTTTTCTTACTTCTCTAGTAAAAGGTACATATTCTACAATACGATCATGAATTAAGAAACAGTAAGCAGTCACACCTGTGAACGATTCTGAAGCTTCAATTTCCAATTGAACATCCACTGCTGAGGCTGTGGCTGAATCGTTTTGTTTCGAAGTATCGATAACTATAATTGGAGCGTTTGTCAGAAAAGTAGAAGGACTCAATATCGGGTTGCGAATACTTTTTTCATAGTACGATTCTTGAAACGATGTATACATATTATATAATAAGGTGAAGTTATTTTTAGTAAAATCTAAATTCAAATTATCGTATGGATAAGCTATAGAGTTCAGAAATACTTTAACGTTTGTTAAATTACAATGATCAAATATACTACAATCTTTTGTTAGCAAATTTTTGCGTCCTTTTTGTAATCCAATTATGATAAATCGTGGTTTTTCTAATTTTGAAGCAGTTTTCAAATTCCATACAACTTTTTTAGTGGTTCCGAGTTCAGGATATTCAAAAGTTTCAAAAGATCTAAAAGGGATAAATAGACTTTTTTCTTTTTCTATAAGTTTCAATAATTTCAACCTTTCTTCATCGTCGACCGTTATATGTGGGACCTTCCAGACTATTTTATTTAAGGTGATTTTACCTTCAGTAGCAGTTGCACCACTTTTAACTTGTAAAGCATTTAAATCACTATGACTTCGGGTTAATATTAATTCCAATCTAGAATTCACTAATATTCTTTTATAGTCTTCAAACAATCCTAACCAATATTTCAATGGTATGCAAGCACTAAATTCACCTTTTTCATTTTCCGATTGCGTTGCGTTTTTAAAATTCCAGCCAGCATTTTCATAACAATTGTAGTTATCTGGCGTACCGGATAAGTAACCTTTCAACGAGCTGGTGATTCCAAGAACACGTGTGCTATCTACTTCTATCCCATTGATTTCCAATCGTATTTGTTCGAAGAGGTAAGAGTAACCGTTATTAGATAGTTTCACTTTGGTAGCATCAGTAATTGTTCCTTCCAAAAAAATAAAGCTTTCGTGTAGATATGGGTAGACATCCGTTTGCTGGATTGATATACGTATTTCATCATTATTATTAAATGATGTAGTATACGGTGTGTATGAATGATATTCAATTTTCGTAATTTTAGAATCCGTTTCGTACTGTGAAGTTATATCTAAAATATCACTCTCAGGCATTCTGCTTTAATTGATAACCCAGAGCTTGTAAATTTTTTTTTTTTTTTCCGTTAATTTTTTTATCTTATTTGATGTTGCTGGTAACACTTTAGTCTTATGACTAGTTGTGCTGATCCGAAGTAGCGGGTTTATATTGAATTTCAACCCCATCTCCAGACCCGTAACGTTTAATATGTAACACGATTGTCAATGCCTCACCAAAATTATCAATCGGATTATGATCTTGATCAACTAACTGAACGGTTATCGAATCAATATTTGTTTTATTCAATTTGTAATATATTAAATTTGGCGGTGCCTGAATTACTTTCGACCCTGTCTTTCCACTCCGGAAAAACTCATAAATCGAATGACTCTGAAGATGGTTGCTGAATGATCCTTGAGCTATATTACACATTACTTTTATAGAATTAATTGTGTTTAAATTTACAGCTTTTTCCGATCGAAGAATGTTGTATGGATTATATACTCGGTTTTCAAAACCGAATACAGGTGCTATACTAAATGGATATTCAAAGTGTAGTATCCCATTACATTTTATATACGATCTGAAATCATCAGGATCAACCGTAATGTCGAATGTTAAATTGGTTAAGTTTTTACTATTATAGGCAACTATTTGCTTCTTAACTCGATCCTTAATATCTTCAATTTCATAACAACCCTCTTCCAATGTAATAAAACATATCATAGGATTATTATTGTTTTCATTATCAACTACTTGTATAGAAAATTTATTATTATTTTCATTAATATTTGGGAATGAATTAAATGACTGTAAACATAACAAAGCTATTTCTGAGTCATCGTAAAGGTTTATAGGTGGAAAATAATTTACAGATAATACAGTTGAATTTCCAGTCAAACTTAATGTAATAGATTCATGCATTGTAAAAATTCAAGACATAAATGACCACAGTTAAATGTATTGAAGTCTTGATAGTTGGAATAGTTATATACTATTTTGAACTGTCTGAAATAATGTTGTAATTCAATTGGTGGAGGTAAATCACCAAAGCTATCAAAATATACAACTTTGTCCTTATTTTTATAAAACGCTACCCAATGGCTTCCATCGCCTGAAGATATATCCAAGTTTAATATACCACATTCAATAGCGTGCGGTTTTTTAGGTAAGTTATCACGTGAAAAGACTCCACGGAAATGATTGATTTTCAACTTTCCAGTATATTTTATAATATCTTGAGACGAAAGCGGTCTGTCAGGTAGCGTGATCATCAGTTTTTTTTTCTTAACCTATTCTTGTTTGATTTCAAACCGCTACCTTTTTTTCTTTTTGAATTTTGAACCGCATTATACACACTAGCACCTCCAGACATCAAACTACCAAGTGCTGACAATCCCGCAAATATAGGTATTAAGGGAATTACACCTCCTGACTGTCTCGGTGCTAAAATCAGTCTTTTACCACCATTCTTTTTCTTTAAGATTCTTTTTTTCTTCGCTGCTAGTATACCATTTGTTTTTATAGCACTTTTCCGTTTACAACCCATACCTATTTTTCTTTTAGCTTTCATTGCGTTTGTTACTGCGTACGCAACTAATTTCTCTTTTCTAGGTGTATCTTTTGCTTTAAATCTTTCCCAAGCACGATTTTCTAACACTTTATCAGCTTTATGTCTATCGTCTAAATTCTTACTCGTTGCATACACAATATCGTGATCACGACAAGCAGCATCCAATGGGTTTATTCCTTTATCACCACGATCTAGTCTCTTTTTTAATTTCGTACCAGGACCACAATACTGATATCCTGAAACATGGGCTTCGAACGGGAGACTATTTATAAGGGAGTGTACAAATCCTTTACCAGTCTTGTTTGAATTGTACTTACGAGTTGAACCCGCCATCTATAACTGACTATAAATTTTAAAAATCTAGAGTATTTATATGAAAATAATATGGATTTGATTGAACAGAAAGATAAATTGGATGTTACAAATGTAGATGTTCAGGTAGTAAAAAAACCTTCACGACATGGTTCGTTATTGCCCGATACTATACGTGCTATACTAGTTGGTCCCAGTGGCTCAGGAAAAACAAATATAATGTATAATCTGATCACACATGCAAACGGGTTAAGATTTGAAAATATTTATTTATACTCGAAAACCTCTAATCAGGAAAAATATGTTTTATTGAAAAAAATAATGAGTTTCATGTAATAAACAAAATATTATTATGCATGTATGTTTTTATTTATTCAAAACTTAAAGGTTTTGGTAAACATAAACTTATAAACTATGGCTGGTTGGAAAAATTTAAAATACTAACAAATTTAATCTACTTTTAAAAACATAATATTAAACTAAAACTTCATTAAAACTATTATTTTTGATTTAAGGTGGCATGTAATTAAAAAAAAGCAAGTTTATTATTGAAAAAAAGTTTTATTAAAAAAAAACATAATTATATACATATTTAAATATTTTTTTATAATATTAGATCTTGCAAAATCATATCGAACAATGTGTTAAAATGGAATTGTAATATTTCATATAGAAATGATGTGTCATCGTTCTGTAGGTGATTATAATAATTAAAATCATAGTTTTGAATATATTGGTTGGTAAATTCGTTCCTCTGACAGGTAGACGGTAGACCACGGACATCATTTTTAATTAGGTCATATGCAGTGTTAAAAGTATTTGATATTTGCTAAACGTTTTTGCTTGTCTACCACGTACAAATCTATCAAATTCTGTAATTGACGAAGTCGGTACAAATCTACATGTGACAAGGTAATGTATTCCTCATTTAGATGTAGGGTAATTAAACTCTGTTTAACATTGGTTGAATATGAAAAGGAATCGGTGATTTTTACACGCCTCACCCTAGTATTTAAATTATTAATAATTGAATTGTAATTAGGTTCAGACATCAGTGTAAACCATTCTTCTAAACTTAATGTGATAATTTTCTTTGTAAGTTTACATTCCAATAATAAAATAATTGAAATCTGCTTGTTAATTAGTAATCCAACTGTAATACTTTTCTTGTTAAAAGCCCGGATGTCGAATGTAGACTTACAGACAATTATTGGTGAACTCATAGTGAAGTTATTTTTGTCAAATTTAAAAAAAAAAAATCTTTTATAAATAAGAAGTGGGATATAACTGTTAGGAGTTATACATTGAACTGTTAGTTTGTCCCCTGTGCAGTCATATTATATACTAAAAAACTCTTTGGAAAAAATGCAAAAAATGTGAACATACAGATAGCCAATGAGTGCGTACAAGAGAGGGAATTTACATATACTTACTAACCTGTTACCTGAAAAACATTTTAAATTATCTTATACGCACTAATTCGCTAGACTGTTAGGTCCACGAGATTTAAATCGAATAGTAACACATTTAAGATAAAAAATGCAATTTTGTTTATGTTTTTTTTTTATCCAAGACAGCAATAATGATAAGCAGCATAAATAAATATATGTATATATAACATTTAAAAAAAAACAAACATGATTAACAAATGGTATCGTACGAACGGTTTCACAATTACAAATAACTTCGGTTTTTACACTATTTACTTAAGACTTTTTGAACAAACTGATTTCCTTCATTAACAAGACAAATAAACATCTAGGTGAGAATCGAGTATGTTTCTATGAAACAATTATCACCGATTCAAAACTAGTAGAATTATTCCACACCAATGACATTGAACTGCATCGTCGAGATTGATATAGTAAAAACCACATTCCGAGAGTTTGTACTTATTCTGTCCGGTATTTGAAGGGAAACTTCTAAAAGTTTCGTAACTCGATACAAATGTAGTGAATTCTGGATACGCTGGCGTTGAATTGAATCGTATTTGATCGACCAATGAATGGATATCGTTTGGTGCATTTTTGAAAATTCATTTTTGAAGAAATTAAATAACTTATACAATTTAATAAAACTTTGAGAAAATAAAGAAAAATGAGACACAACTTGAATGAACGATAGTTCATTAGTAACTGAATATAATAAAAAAAAAAATAATCAACTTCAAAAATTATTGTAAATTTGTTTATCAAATTTTAGATAAAAAAAAACAGTGTAACCAACACGAGTAAAAAAGAAAAAAATATTAAATATAAATATTAAATATAAATATTAAATATTTTTTTACGTGAGACGAAATTTGGTAGTCAATCAGTGTAAAATTTGTTACACGGTAAATCTGAGTGCTCCAAGCGGACATTCCCCCCTTGAAACTTTTTTTTTTCCCTGGAAAAGCTGGCTGTGAACATACAAATATATACTACTAATGTTCTCATAACTGCAATTTGTTTTTGGTTTTTATAAAACGGTGTTCCGTATAGTATAACAATTACTACTGTTTATATTTGCGGTTCACTTATAACGAGTTAAGCACAATATACATATACGACGCGAAATACAATTTGTGGAGCATTAGTTAATGCATTTCATTAAGGTGAGTGGATGGTTTCAGATGAAAACGATCGAAACGGGGTTCACGCTTATTATAATGCGAACATAGGTTAAGATTTGAAATTAAATAACTGTTCAGATTCCGTTCATAATTTACTTAAGTTAAGCGCACATAATTTAAAATTATATTTTATCTGCAAAATTATATTTACACATTAGAGTGAAGAGATTTTTTCTTTTAAACGATAATGTATATTATCTATTTCTGTTAACTCATTTCAGATGAGAAGAAGCGCCCGAAAAGTTTTACGTGACCGTTAGAAATAAGAAATGCAGTGTATAGTTTGTACAATGGAGAGGTCGTTTCCGACTGTTTCAGTTGTTTCTTCGCCATGAATCACAACCGAAAACCGTCTCAAAAGGTCGAAAATTGTCAGCTATTGTGGTCTTAACTAAGTTCTACTAAGAATATAATATTTTTTTTTTATTATAATAATTATATTTTGATGATGTATTTTTGTCAAAATTGAATGAAGTTGTTGTAGAAAACATCAACAGAGAATCGAATTATTTTATCAGTCAGTTGGATTAGGTATTTAAATTTTTTGGTCTCTGTACCTACCATTGATATTCGCACGCTCTATTATATTGTAATAATACTCTGCCGCTGATCAAAATATTAAATAATATTATTATTATAGGTTCAAGTTTAGGTTCCTCGCTAGTAATCTGCCTCACTGCCATAAGCATGTGTAAAATTCGTGAAATATGGTAGTCAATAATACTAAATAATATATAATATCGCGTATATATTATTATTCTCAAAATTCGTGTAGTTGCAGCTATTATTAAAGTGAAAATTATTCCAGCACTCGATATCATATTGTAATAACTGCCAAAGCCTCACAACTGACCAACATATTATCTCTATTATACATATTATTATATAGGTACACCATTACAGTGAAATTATATTTTGCCAATGCTTAGTCGGATAGGGAAGGCCAATTCGTTGGTTGATCATCATATAGAATTTTGAATTATTTAATTTTTTTTTTTCAAATCTATTACGTGTTCTAACTAAATATCTATAATATTAAGCTTCTATTAAATTTAATACACTTCGAGATCGCGTCTTGTATAGTTTCGACATTTTTCCAACCACTATTATTAAGTGTTTGAGTTGAATAATTTGTCCATAACATAATAATATACAATATACTCTATATACCATATAAATATGTGTAGGTATTGTGTAAATGTTTATATGGGTTTACCAGGAGAACGTAAAACTTAATACTGCTTGGAAGCCATATTTTATTCCTAATTCATGAAGTGAAATTTTTAAGACAAGAGCGAGGTACGGATATTGCTCATGAAGAATAAGTAGGTACCTGCCATAATACTATAACACATGTCTTACGAAAACTTGCAAAGTGTGTAGTGTTTTATAATTATTATTAATCTTCGCAAAAATGTCTACCAATTATTATTAAGGGGCCTGCATGCGACCTGTTTTTTTGCTCAAAAACATGCCTTACAGGAAAAACTCTCACGCCTCGTAGATTGGTCCGATTTCCGTAATTTTTTTTTTGTTAGTTAGAGGAAGACTTCTTACAGGGCGCATTGGACTTGGATTTTCAACATTATTTTTCTAAATCTTATGTTACAAGTTTGAATTTAATCAATTTTTACAACTTTTTAGTTTGTTGTATATTTTTTGTTTTTTAGCGACGTAATCAAAAATCGAAGTCCAATGCGCCCTGTAAAAAATATTCCTCTATCTAACAAAAAAAATTACGGAAATCGGACCAATCTACGAGGTGTGAGAGTTTTCCTGTAAACTGTGTTTTGACCGATTAATCCACCCTATCAACCCCCCCTAAATAGGTATTGGTAAGTAGATTAGTGGAAACAGTCTATAATTGACGGTGGCAACTAAAATATAAAATTTAATTTTCAAATTTTATAGAATTGCGGAAAATTTGAAAAATCGCGAGCAGGCCCCTTAACATTATTGTTTGAATTTTGTTTGTGTAAGTCGAGTGAGTGAATTTCACACTAATATAATAACACTGCAGTGATCGCAGATGTCGTTTGTTAATTGTTTTATTAGGGTTTTGATAAAAAATCGCCAGTGCATAAATTAATATAATACTATTATTATTCAACAATATTGGATGGGCGATACAGAGTTTCCACTGGCTTGATAAAACAACGATAGGATTTGACCTGTCAAAATTAAAAATTGCATTAAAATTTACTCTAATAAAGTCAACATCTATATTAAATCGTAATAAACCGTCTCGTGTGAAATGCGACCGCCTAAATAATATAAAAATAAAATAATAAAATATTAATGGTTTAATAACTCATACATATAGGTTACAGTTGAAGTATTTGGTGTTAAAAAAAAACACGCATTATATATAGATATTGTCCCTAAAAAGTATCTACTAGGATACAAACGATGATAATATTAAAATATTCGCATTTATCATACAGAGTGGATCCTCGATTACTCTAACTTCTTAAGTAGAAATTTCGATAACTTGAAGGAATGTCTTGGCCCCTACATTTCAACATATGTACTAGGTACTTACATAACATTTTTCTATAAACTCGAATAGTTTTTACATTTCTAACCGATTCGAGTTTTCAATTATAATATTTTAATATTATTATCTAATTGAACGTACCGTTCTTATTGTTGTTCGCAAAAACCCACCTGACCATAACCTTTGCTTTGGCTTTACGCAGTGCACGGTAACGCTGGTTACCTGCCTTAATTCAACTTGTCTGAAGCGGGGAAGGATCATCGTTGCTTAAAATCGGCCGGTGGACCAGCCCGGAGTTAATTATACGCTGACCCTTTAATCATAACAAAACCGGTGTGGTCAGGCAAAGCACGCGTGTACCATATTTTACATAGGTACATATTGCAATATATATATATATATTACAAAATACCTAAACGTCTATGTTTATTATACGTATATATAGCGTGGGCCAGGTCAAATTTTAGTTTCTGAATTACCGTATGCAAATTAACGTTAATATACATTATTACTGTCTGCAACTCCAAGAACTCACACTCTGTCCCTGAAAGTTTGTCGGTCAAAAGTTTGACAAGAATTATTCAAAATCGTTCAGAATTGGTCAGTGGGTAATGGCAGTGGGCGATGGGTTTGCGTAGTGCCGTCGCATTTTACCCTGACAGATATCAAGCCCGTAATAAACGTCTCGCGGTGGGTTAGACGATGTCGTTTTTGCTCGGCTAGGATATATTAATATTTTTGGATGCCGGCTAACCCTCAAACGTCTGCTCGGTAACGCTGCAATAAACGAATTATACAAATTGTCTCGTACAAACAACGCGATAATAATAATAATAATTTTGATAATAATAATAATGATATAACGAAACGTGATCTATATATTATGCATAGAACGCAGGTACTCGAGCCACCCCTGTGCGGTCGGTGGTCGACGAAAAATATGGATACAGTGTACGCTTTAGTCGGATGATATAAAAAAAATGCATTTAACTGTCAGTATCGTTTGACGATGACTCTGGTCGTGATATCACATGAAATCATAGTACCTACCTATATCACCGAAATCCTGGTAAAGTCGTTTGAGCAGTTTTTATTATTATTTTTTTTTTTTTACCGAAGACTGATTTAGAATAATCATCGAGTATTGTCAGGATTCAAGAACATTACACAATAATAATAATATAATATAGTATTATTGTGTATCGTTAATAGAAAAGTAATATTATTACTTTTCTAAATGCACCGACACCGCTGAGTTCCTCTCCAAGACCACAATTCTTGTGACCTATATTATACCTTGTTGTCTCGTGCGGATTACCACCTCTGCAATAATATCCTCCCCAAACACTATATAATATAATATTATTGCGGAAATACGTCTGTCGTGTAAGCCGTGTGTCTGATGCACCGTGAATAATAAAAGATGAGTAGGGTATTTATAGGGTGCGATTTGAAAGTTTCAAACACAGCGAAACACATGTGACAATTTCTTCCAGACGCACTACTGTTGTACACGATTATGAAGTATATTAAGAATAGTTAACGCACCCCGAAATAGTTTCCGTTTGGTAGCCATATATAATAATATAATAATAATAATCGATATAAGTATAATATTATTATAATAATAATCGATATAAGTATAATAATATTATAGTATATTTCACTCGTCGACGGCATTCGAAGCGCTATATCGTAATAACTAATTTTTTTTTTTTATTATTACCGTTAAGGGTACGTTGCCTATTATTATAGTCACACACCGGTGTGTATTATTTTACACCCCCTGCCTCGACGCATTAGCACTCTCCGGCCACGTCACAGCTGCAGCGTATATTATATGTACTCCTCGCCCGAACTCTGCCGAGATATCCCTGCGAATGTATAATAATAATAATAACACAATAACGGTACGTAATAGGAAATTACGAGCTCTCCGGAGCTAATTTCTCACACTAGCTCTGTAATATACTCTCCCGTACATTATAATATTATTATATTATAAAGTCCCCGGGGCGGCGCCGTCGCCGCTGCCGGCAGTCGAACGCGTTATAAACGTAGGTCGTAGGTTCGTAATAATAATAATAATATTATTAATGAACAACAAGTGGATACTGTGTGCGAATTTTTTTTCGATGTCCTCCTGTACGTTTTCGATTACCGTCATTATTATATTATAATATTATAGTTCCGAGGATCGGTTTCGTGAATATTATCTATTATTATACACGTCTATCGTCTTCGTGGGTGGATATCCGACCATGCATGTATGCGACATGGTTAAATCCTATATGTGATGCTAGATTAAGGTTCGAACAGACCCCCCTCCCCATTACTTATTATTATTTTTCAAGTGTAAATCATCTATAGGTAGGTATGACAAACGTCACATTGTTATTAGATTTTATTTACAACAGACGTGGCTTATTATGGTGTAAAAGATATCGCTCGTAGGTACAACGAAGCTGAAACGCGTATAAAGGTCTTCTCGGATAGAACATTGTCGTGGATCGACGATTGTAGTCGTAAACATGAGCATAATATTATAGCTAAGGTGGTCGAAAACTGACATTTTTCAAGGAGTTTTTAGGGGGAAATTGTCTAAGAATTTTCATGTGGGTCTCGTGTAGTCATCATTGGTGTGTGGGTGTGTGATTGCAATGTAAAAAGAAAAAGCGAAGCGCACGTGCATGCGCACATACAAGACACCGCCATGCCCGTGTGAACGGTAAATAATGTATATAAATTATAAGATTTTTAATTTTAATTTCGAATAATAATTTGGCATTTAACATTTCATACGTTTTGAATATTATTCAAGGTTTCAAACAAAACGCATTGGGGCCGGGGGACGGAATTTTAAAAAAGTACAACGATCGATCTTAAGTAAATAGGCCCATGAAACTGAATTCAAATGACTTTTCAAAAGTTTAATCTCATTACTTATATTTACTATACATACTATATAATAGGTATATCGGTACGATCGAGAAAATATGATATTGGTACCCTCAAGGTCTCGGCCAGACGCATCGACACCACGCATTAGTCAATAATAATTATTACATACCTAATAATATTATTATAATATTATACGGCTTACCCAGCGGGCGGGTGAAAACCGCAGTGGGTTTGGCAGGCCCGATGGAATGGGTGTGCAGCAGCTACACACGACGGCGGAGGCTGCGGTACATCGGTTGACAGATTCGTTAACGTCGTCTCCCCCCACCACCACCACCGAAGCCTTCACCAACGCCGACTTCGCCTCCACCGCCACCTCCACCACTGTCGAGTATAAATAATATTATACACTCGGAAAGCACGTCGCATGCATTGTGTCGACGCGGTCCCGTCGACGACGATTGATTTCGCGCGCACGCTTTCTCGACAAAGACGAAGATAGATTAAAACGCTTGAACGCTTTCGATAATGGCATTGTGTCTTTGCCGGGTCCCCGGCGTCTTTCGAGGGGAGTGAGAGGGGAGGTGACGGCGACGGCGATGGCGAAGTACTTACCGCGCCGCCACCGCATTTCCGCAAAGAAAGAGAACGACGACGACGATAATAATACACAAAACTCTTCTCGCGACCGGCAAAACAATATCAAACTATATATATACAGCACATACCTATGTGTATAATATTATTATATTATACGAATCGATTTTCTATTTTCTATAATAATAATAATGATAAAAAAAAAAATAATAATAACAATATTATGCGGTGGGCAGCACGGGTCTCTACTGTTCGTCTTCTCATTCACCGCCGTTTATATTATAATAATATATAATGATGACGATGATAATAATAATGAGGTCATCTCGTCGCGAATGGGTGCGACTCGTCGTTCCGGTAAAACCTATGCATGGTTGGGGAGGGGGTGGGGTTGGCTGGAAAACCGATTGTAGCGGAGGGTGATAAGAGTGATAGGGTGGAAGGGCGCAGACGGAGAAGGAAACGTCGACCGAAATATTATTATATTATATATACCCTCTATCGGCGGATAATGGATAAGATATTTTTCGATGGTTTCTTTGTCATAATATAACCCCCCAGCCCTTGATTATTTTCCGCCCCGGGACTCAACGCTGCGTGCCGTTGTCACACGTTGAGCCCCGCGAAATAATAACATAATATATTATTTCGCGCCCAATTATTATTATAATAACCGTTTCGATCTGAACGATTCTGATCACCACCGTGACCGAAAATAAGCGTTTATATATTTTATGACGTTCTATCTTTAATAAAAAGAAAGTGCCGAATCTTAATTATCACATTTGCGAGCACTGACAGATAAACTGAAACTATTGAAATGCAAATTATTAATTCCTAAAATATTCCATTTCAAAATACGAAACAAAGACCCTGGCATAAAAATATATTTGCCTCGACATTACATAGAATCGTTGTTGAGAGTTAAATTATTATTTATTTTTTGTTCAATAGACGTATTGTTTCATCATGACGTGTTATCGGATATTAATATTATGTGGTTTTCAACTTACATTATATTATTATGTACCTATTTTGCCTATACATTACGCCGTGTTACTCGTTCTCTTAAAAATGTAATATTTTTTTGTTAGATGAAATACACTTTTTATACAAAATTAAGTTCTTAGATAACAATTTTGTGACAGTACTTCATAATAAGGAGTACTGACAAACACCTTATTAAACTGTGAGATTAATAAAATAATGGCATGCATATCAGCTCAGAATGTAAAGTTTCCACAATAAATGAAATTTCAAAATTATTATTTAAAATTTATGTTTATTGAACTTTTAAATTCATAGAAATTGATATAAATAGTATTTAATTGCATGCATAGGTTAATCATCAACAATAAAGTAATAGAGCATGGCATTTTTTAAATTCTAGTAAACCACTATATAGTACATATTTTGTACAATATTACATCGTTAAACTATATAAAGTTATAATTGTATTCTAATGTATTTATGGTTTTTATTTCAAGAATAGTAAAAATTAAATTCCAAATAAATTGATTTAGTCTATTTCAATGATTTAAAACCAACAATATCATTCGTATTCAATTTGAGCTGTTGTGATAATACTGTCTCAGTAATGACGAGAAATTCAACAAATAAATTATTCTACCACTGAATAATTTTGAAAAAACAAACACTATCTTCAGAATCCATTACAAAAATTGGATTTTAGAGCGCTGTAAAAACTAGAATTTTTTTTGAATGAAAAAACAGTCCATCCGAAATAAAAGTATTTTTACTTTATCGAAGCTCACATTTTTTTCGTTCGAAAAAATAATTAAAATAAACGTAGATTACGTACACGGAGGATACACTAGTATTCAAAACGATATTATATTATCATACTGTTTTCGTCTGTTTTTTCTCAACTATTAAAGCAATATATATCTAATGTATGCAAAGAACAATTACTCCGTGTCACGTGCACATGGTATTGTGGTTTAGTTATAGTACCTCATTCAACACTATAATACAATACTATCAGTAGAGTATTCATTGTCGGGTCTTTAGCAGGATGGCATTCGTCTTTTTATTCGAAATATTAGATTTTCTGGCAGAATAATAATGAGTTTTACTCAAAAAATTTTTTTTTTTAAAATTGGAATAGGCGGAGTAATATTTCGGAAAATATATTTGGAATACTCCGAATTTATATAGTTATTGCACTCAATACATGTCATAGAACTAAAGAACAATATGGAAGCGACATTTTGTTAGAAAGCCGATCGCTGGAGGTTTGGCGTTGATGTTATAAACGATAACCTAGAAGTTTGAGTGTGTCTTATTTTATATGCGATGTTGAAATGTGTGAATTAAACTAATTATTAATATTTATTTAGGATTATGTATTAACAAACTATTACATATTATAATAATATATTTTTTTATCAATAACTGAACATTTTTATATAGACCGTCAGTTGATTTTGATAAATATTGAAATGGCAGTGTCCGCGTGTATTCAATGTCTTGTCCCCACTTTTTCAAATTGCATTTTAATTTGGGATAGTGTTGTACTGGACCCCCAATAAACATATTATGGACGTATACCACAAATTAACATTATTTTTTATTATATTAAAGCGTAAGCCTAACGAGACCTATTGCCACAGTAATTATACGCTCGTCTAGACTGTTAACTAGTAGACAATAATATAATATAGTTCCAAGTGAAAACCTGTGCACTCGTCACGTTTCAGCGTCGTTGATGAATGTGTTGAAGAATTATAATATGTTTATATTTTAGTGAAACGCTTATAGTATTACGATAAATGCGTCATAATTTATTCAGTTTTAATTAATGGGATCTCCAAATAGTGTACTATCGTAAACATTGTATTATTATTATATACCTGCAGGTGTTTTGAGTAATCCGCGAAAGGCGTTTTCACAAAAAGTTTAAATGTATTTTATTCAAATTTATTACGTTGATTGCAGGTAGATTAAGCTCGACCTAATATATTTGTATTATAATATTAAGCATTGGTATACAGATTTAATCTGTTAACTTTCTTTTCTATTAGCCAGATATTACCTGCATACTTATCACTCGTATATAATGAAAATAACAATAAAAACAACGGTAACAAAATGCAACTATATTGTGCATAATATATAATATTGTATAAGAACACTGCAGTACAAGTTAAATGAAATTGTATATTGTACAATATATATACTGACTGTGCACCGGAGAGACGTTATTCGCTGCCCACACAGGAAGTCGATGTGATATTATTATTACCATCATCATCATCATCGTGAAATCTGAGCTTACAATATATTATATCTAGAAGTGGCTGGCATTCCCTCGTCGTATATTCATTGTCTGGATAAATCTAACGACGCGATAGCGACAATATAAACTCCATATATAGTTATTGCGAGTTTTGTAGGGGTGTACGACAGTGGATATAAAACGTAGGTATTATACGGTGTAAAACGAACAACTATATAATATTATGCACGTATAAGTACCTGAAGAGTTGCGAATTATTGTGATAGAATTTCGGGCACGGTTTGAACGCTGTGCACAACAGAAAAATATGCTTTTGAAAGCAGTTAGAAAATAAAAACCCTTTATCACGTCTTATAATCGCGTATGTATACGTTACAGCGAACCACCATTTTTTTTACCAGACTCTGAAAATACGATGTCTCCATATCATACGGAAATGATGATAGATATATATCGTTTTATGTATTATATAGAAATATGCCCAGGTGCGAAACCAAGTGTGTGGCGACTCGTTTTCGTTACATACTGTCAATGGCTAGTATTATTATTATTATTATCATTATTATTATTATCATTATTATTATTATACGTTATGTTTGTTTGGTGTTTGATTGAAATAATAAAAAAGAGAAAATAATTCCCTTATACAACTTAAAACCTAATTTGGTAGACTCTGAGATTTTCAAATTGCTATAAATTATAATCATTTATAGTGCTCCAGATGCGACTCAAAAAGATTTTGTAGCGAATATTGCGAATTGCGATATCTATCAGATAATAATCTGTCTCTTCATCTATCACGATTTGTCTGAGTCTTAAGAGACATAGGAAATATACCTAATATTGAACAGGGGTGTAAAATTGGGTATCGTAATATGCAAACAGATGTGGTAGCAGCTGTTGGCTTATAAATATTATATATACATATTTTCACCGTAGTCCACCCTGTAAAATGTATAGTACACACCAATAAAGTAGAAATGGTTAGTATTCAATCACAAATAGACCGTTTGTATGGCATATATATAATATACAGTGATCGTGAAGAAAATAAAAATATTATATATTATATATATTTATATAAACAGAGGGACAGAGAGACAGTGAGAGAGATATGGAGAGCCAGTCTGTGGGACAACCACATACAAGAATACAGTGCACCAGCTCGAACCGTGTTTTCGTATACACTATAGTAATACATAGTTCCATTGATAGCTTGTATTACTGCCGGGTGCACACAAAAAAATTCGATAATGAATTCAACGCAGAACAAGAAATCTAACCATAGACCATTCGTTCCCGCTTCCGTTGGGTTGAGTACACCTAGTGGAGGTCAAATTATTTTGTCAAGGGGGCGATATTTTGTCGAAATGGCTGATTTTTAACATGTACTATTTTATTATTAAAAATATAATTTATAGTTAAGCACAGCTTTTAAACATTGAAAAGAAGGTCATTGGGGATATACCCCCTTTATCCTCTCCTCGTTTGACCGCCCTGAGTACGTCGACCGAATCAAACGGCTTTAGATTTTTATATAATATATAAAAAGTATGAACGTTTAAAGAAAAAAAAATCCATATCCTTTAATCCCGTTAAAATTACTTTTAAAATTACCTTCATAACGTTAGAACCGATTGACTATAATATAAAGTATTATCTGCGACTGATTAGACATCCATAATAACTTTATTGTGATCTGTAATGGCAAATTAAATTTCATTCAAGAGTAAAGGACCGATTTGTATGTCGCGAGGTTTAAGAAACGTTACACGAGTAGACTTAATTGGTCGTTATTCTACCACAGACTTACAAAACGGTTTCGATTAAATCACTCCTGGGCTTCCGGAGACGAGTCCGTTAAAATGTCCTATTTTCCTTCTACCAATACCCACCCAAACTATATTTTAAGGTGTTACCATTTGAGCATCACTTGGAGCCTATGTTACAAGCCACTAGTATGACATTTTAAAATCTGATTTCCGAGACGTGGGAGAAACGAAAAGCGCGACATTTATGTGTGAACGTTGTACCTTAGACGTTATATTATTATACAACGTGAGAAATATTGGACTCGTATTTCCACGTCGTGTGGGCTTACTGCCGGTACTTTTGGGGATTTATCTTTCGCGACCGATACGAAATAATTTCCTAGGAAAGTATACGTGTGTGCGCGATCGGTGCAGTGCGCGACGCTGTACGGAAACTGACACGATCCAGTCGAAAATTGGAACCGATTTAGCATGAAAACGGTATTAGAGCCACGGCCCGGCGTTTTCACTGCGGAGCCAAGTTCAATAAAACAAGTCAAAACGAGAGAGGGTCGGCCCCGACGTTTCAGGTCCAGGTATATGTATGTAGGGGTATACTGAACGGGCGAGATAAATGTCGGAAAACGCAATATCGGAAGAATGTATCAAGCTATTTGTGACTTTTAAACAAAACTTTTTTCAACGGGTTTTTTTCTCCCCCCTCCATTCCTTATCGGCTAACATTGGAAATTTACGATCTGGAAAACTTCAAGGTAGGTACCAATAACTTTGGAAAGTTTTCGCCAGAAACACGTTAAGTTAATTCAAGAAAATACGCAAGCTGCAGTAGTGTATGGCATAGGTACCTGGCGAATTCGGTCATAACTGCAAACGGGGAACAAAACAAAATAAGCAAATGAATAAAAAAAATAAAAACCTCCTGTCTTGCTCAAAAAAAGTATATTGTGCATTTTCGTTTTTTTATTTTCACCATGCGATACACAACGCGTCTACGTAATTTAGTTTATTTTCTCGGGGAGTTTGTGCTTCCGGGCAAAAGTGATAAAATTCGAACGACTCGGTGTGTACACACTCACGTATATACGGCTCATAGATTAGATGTTTTATCAGAATGTAAACATGTCTGGCAACCCGGGCGAAATTGGCGAGATGCAAACGCTCTGTAAACAGCAATCATATATTCCGTTTAAATTGAGTTTTCAACTGTCGCGGTGACGCCACGACAACGAAAACGGCAGCAGCGGAAGCAGCAACAACAACATTCGTACAATTTTAAAGTGGCCGCGGTCGTTGTTTTCTTTTCTCGGCCATTTAGGCGCGTTTATCAAAACTTAAACGCGTTGGTGCGGGCTGGGGATCGAGGGAGCGAGAAAAAAACAGTGAGTGTTGTTGAACACTCGGCAGGAACGAAGTTCAGTGCATGTGATGCGAGACGCGGAAACATATAAGGTTAGAAAAATATAAATAAATAGTGATAGAGAGAGAGAGAGACAGAGAGAGAAATGAATGCTTGTATAAATATATCGCGCGCATGGTAATAAAATTATAATAAATTTTTTCTGAGTATTATAAAAAAATGGTATTTTAATCATTATAAAAGTACAAAGCAATTATGAAATTAATCAGTATTCTCAATAACAGTAAATATTGGTTTGTGGTAGCTGAAATATGTCACGTATGTTTGTGATTGAATTTTTTCTATATATCTCGAAAAAACCGCATCGATAGTGGTATTGTATCTTGTTGTAGATTCCGACGGATTATTAATAAATGACAATAGACATATTAATATGTCTATGGAACAAACCTATTGATGGGGGACGAGGTGGCCGAGTGGTCTAACGCGTCGACTGCGGCGCTGGCAGTCGCGGGTTCGCCTCTCGACCACTTTTCTCGAGCATTTTTCTCCGGGCAAGTCACGGTGTCCGGAGTACAAGTGCCGCCATCCCCCAACCCGGGGCATGGCAGAAACCTACGGGTGCCCCAATAAAAATTCTGCCACCACAAACACACACGTGTACCAACCTACCCAAACTAAAAACCTACAGTTCCCTACCAACACCCAATGGGCTATGTTGCCGCGGGTTATCCAATAAAAAAAAAAAAAAACCTATTGATGGTTAAGTCAAATTCTACTGAAAGAAATTTTAATAATGATACGGTTGATACAGCTTGTACTCGATTATCGTTTTTCAAAAGTAAATTTTAATTTCATTTGTTTAATAGATTTGTATGTATATAGAGAAGAAGGTAAATGGAAATCACAATGGAATTTATAAATTAAAGGGGCAAAAATTATTTTGAAAATAAAATTCTTATCACTTTCCTTATCAATAAAAACAATATTTATGAAAATCCCAATAAATCCCATCAAAAACTCAAAACCCCGAGTTTCCCCTTGGCGAGGTGGGTTTTAGTACTCTCCCGGACCAAAATCCATCAAAAAAGCAAAATCCAAAAGGGGGGGAGGAGGTGCCCCCGTTCCCTAAAGCGGAAAACTGTAGTCTTCATAATAAGAATGGGTTCCCCCTTGGTCCGAGGTCTTTAACTTGAATTCCGGCCGAGTTACACTCAACTCAAAATGTGGGGGGGTGGGGGCTTTGGTTCCCTAATGTTGAAAATTCATCTGGGGCCTAAAAAATTGAGATGCCCATTGGTCCGGGGTCTCTAAGTCGAATACCGGCTAAGTTATGCTTCGTCAAAAATAATTACTCGTTTAATGGGTCCCCCCCCCCCATTCCGCCCGACGATCACCTCTACGCGCGTGACGACCGATGTTGGGTAGCCTACGCGAATGGAACCCGGTTGCCAGATGGTACGATCCTAGTGGGGACATACGATAATATGAGAGGAGGGAGGGGATATGTAAGCCGGCAGCCGAGCAGAGCCGAGCCGAGCCGAGCAATGTGTTACGCTTTTCGGTGTTACGCTTTTTGGTGTTGTGATTTTTGGTGTTGCGATTTTTTTCCAGCGACTCCCATCCACCTAACGCCCCATAAGGAACTTCGTTCCAATAAAGTACTAAATTAGGTAGGTACCAGTGAATGTTATTGTATACACGCGTGGTATACATTACTATAATATAGGTAGGTAGGCGTATTTTTATATTATAATGTATTGTTATATATACGTGTACAGTGGCGGGGTGGCTGTAGTTTACTGTACATAATATAATATAACGCTCATAATATATATATATATATATATATAAGAAGCATGTTGACTCGGTATAGAATGTGCGCATACCTATAATGTAGTCGTCGTGTACTCGTGTATCCCTCCTCCTCTACCATCCCCCGCCAAGCCACAGCACGCCATGACAAGCCTTTGCACTCTCCACGTCGCCTCTGATTACATTATACCGACTAAACCGATGATAAAGTATATTCAAGTTTGGTGCGCGCCGCGCCCGGTCGTGTTTATTAAAACATTATTCGAATGGGCGGGGACGATCTTAGGTATAAACATATCGCAATACTAAAATACCACTGCCTATATCGCAATACCGCTGCCTCAAAACACGCACATGTGCTATATCCACTTTTTGTAATTTTCTTTTAAAAAAAAGGTTTGTTGCCTGACGTGTCCGGATATGTACAATACAATATTATGCTATATCCGGACATAACAGATTTGAGCATTAACAGTTTTTAAAACGAGTGCAATCGATTCTGCTCTCGACGACGAATTCATGGATACCAAGATCACGGTACTAAAAAAAAATTGTACACGGCACATCACGTGTGCGCATAAGAGTATCGATAAATTGTTTTGCGTCGTCATTGGACGTGAAACCACCCGTTTCGGAGCGCGTCGCAAGACCACGACAGGTATTTCTGGCAAACGTTATAATAATGACAATAATAATAATAATGTATGCGACGAGAAACGAAAAACCGTTTCCGACATTAAATCGAACACGATTCGCGATGGTTCGGATTAGATTTGTCCGCAAACAGTCGAGTCGAGTAGATTTATGATCGCGACCGTCGGGACGGTGTGGCGTGGCTATGTGAAATGGTCTCTCGATCGCGATTTTCGACCAGGCGCAAGCAATATATTTGCAGGTGCGCCCCGGGCGGTTCAGCTCGTAAACTGCTCGCCCTATCTCGCCGACGGATCGGTATTGGATATATCTATCGTGCATAACGATATCGTATATTATTGTTATAATAATATTACTATCGCGTATATTGTATTATACGATGTCCCGCGCCGCCGATCGGTCGAGCATAATATGTGTTACCGCAGTCATGTTATACGGTAATGTTATAATATTATAATATTGTGTTATTTCATATCTTCGGCTGTGGCCGAGTCGTATAACGGACAAATACCTATAGTAGTAATATTATTGTAATGCATATTAATTCGTCGTGATATATTATTATATTACTCGATATCGTATGACGTGTGATGTGCAGTACCTATCCTGCACGGTGAAGGGGGATGGTTTGACGGGGCCCTGGGCAAATAATGTTTTTTGGGTCGTAACTTAAGGGCCCCTGACTTTAAAGGTAAGGCCTAGTGTGTCCCTCTCCCTTCCATCGCCGCCACTGGCTAATCATATTTTTTAACAGTGCTTGCAGCGTGTGGTGGTCCTGGACGACGATTCCGGCAATCGTATTCCAGTTAGTTGGTGTCACTAGTTTAATTCGAGAGATGATTTTTCGAAAATTCACGTGAGGCATTATATTTGTATATTAGAGGAAAATCGCATTTGAGACTTATATGCGGTACTGATAAGAATTTGATTTCGTTTGTTTGAATTTTTTTTTTGACAAATTCGCACCAAATTGTGCCCACACATTGTTTGGGAATCCTGACGGGTTGTACAATTATCAGAATAGACGCCGCGAACAACAGGTATCGTATATTATTATGAAAGGCATAGTGTATAACTGAAGCTTATGAGGTCTAAAAATAGTATTTTTAAAATACTCAACTGTTATATTGTTGATTAGACGATTAGATAATAGATCGAAACAGTTATTATAGGCGGTGGCTTACCCTCTATTAGTAATATTAAAATCATAACCATTCATTTATTTCCGCTTGCAATCGGTTCGAGTGAGAAAAAAATGTATACTCATTATTCACTATCCTCCCCAGGTGGATTACCAATTTAGGTTTCGTTTATCCCCGGGAAACGCCGAGTAATTCAGCCAGCTAGTATTATATATTTTTTTATTATACTCTAAGTTTTTACATTCCCTTGGTTTATCGACCAGGCAATAATATTTCCGTACAGTATTCGTTTCCCTTTTTCCATCTGCACGCGTTTGTAAGTTTCTATAGCCGCAGCCGTGGCGTTCTTATTAATTATTGTATTCAGCCCAAATGTATTGTCGTATACGTCGATTACAGACGTACACAAATAAACGAACAGTTTAATTATAATAAGCACTTTTATTAAAACGTTGACGTCCAGACGTGGCGAAAGAGTCACACAATCACTACTCACTGACCCCCTTTCTGCCTTCACATATTACTTATACATCAATTTTACTATCGAAGCACAATAGATAATATCGATATTAAGTTTAACCTAGTTACATTGTACTTATTGACTATACCTATGCATACAATTATACTAATTGTTATTTTATTACATAATTGTTATCTTAACCCAATTTGTTGGAATGCATGTTTCTAGCTATGGCTACTTAGCTTATTGAATATTGCATACTTAATTTGTATTGGTATTTTACCTGTTACATAGTATGACTGTTTACTTAACCTAGTTAATAGTTTTAACTGTATTATTTTTATATATTATGCACGATACGACAGCATTCAATGTAATAATATGGACTCTCGAGAATAAAATTATTGCAAAATACTATGAAGACGAAAGGATATAATAATTATATTGTTATTAACTCTACCTTTTTTTTGATGACATACATAGGAGGAGGGTGGCTTAAATTGTGTATTATTATGTAAATGTGTATATCTAAATTTAAACAGTGTAAAAAAAAGAACCTACAAAAATCCGGCTCCCTTGAAACGAGACCAATAAAATAATATTTTCGAAAGACGGAAATTAATCGTCCAACACAAGAATATAATATGTGGTGGGCCATCTCTGGAATTTAACCGAGTAAACACGTACTGAAGTCAGTAGGTAGTGTTTTCTAAAGCCAATATTATGGTGTAGTGTAGTAGTTTTTGTAGTATAGAGCTTTACCTTAATTGACGAAGCCATGGTGATCTGATTGCGACATTATTGCGCCCCCCCTCCCCAGTTTAGTTCCTATTAATTTCAAATCGACGTTCACCACGCGGGACTACTGTAAAGCTGGTAATGTATATTATTATATAATATATTGTTATTTTACGTCATACACCTGGTAAATAACCGGAAATGACAATTTTTTTTTTACCTCGGATACTTCGATACATTTCCTCCCCTTCTAGACGTCTTATTCACACGTCAAAGCGTGAACACTTTGAAGTTTCGACGACGATTTAAGTCTATTGTTACGTTTTCACGCGAGTAAAGAATAAAATACCTATACGGCGGCGTTTATGATGTTGTAGGTAGGTACGTATCGATTTTCGATACGGTTTATAACTATGTAATATAATATATATTATATACATCATATACACAAGCATAATATATGTATATATATTATATATATTATATATATTGTATATATAATATAGAGTTTTTGTAACCATATATATTATATTATATAGGTCGTACGTAGGTATATAATGGCGTGTTTTACATGTATAGGCTCTCGTTGACTATAATAACGACATAGAAACGTATGAAAATAAAATCCTATTGTGAACTTAAATCCCTTACACCTATTATACTGTGATTCCTATCTAAAAGTTTACTATTGTTAAACGCAAAGACTATATATGAGAATATATAAAAAAAATAAGAAGCATAATCTAATACGGGAAATAAAATCTCAGACTTCGATCTCTGACTCTCACGAGAGAAACTATTTCGGACTCGCGGGGCCCGATCTGGGGAGAGATTTCGTATTCGTTCAATTTTATACGTGACAGAAAAATATAATCATCATGTTTCAAAAATCACGCTTGTTTCGTTAGGGGTAACACTAATGCGATCAGGATTATTACGTATCTAGGTATTATATTATATAATAGTATCTTACTCATACAAGATCAATGATAGAGAATAATAATTTATCCCTGTAGCATTGGCTTTATTTATTTTTGATTATATGTATATTATACCTACTTATACATTGTAATGATTTTGAAGTGATAGAGGTCAAAAATCACTCTCGCCCTATGGAATACTACTTCGTGATTGGAAAACAATATTGCCGAAAATTATATATTTTACTCGTAAATTAATAATTTTCTCTGCACTGCTCACGTCACGCAAGTGTAGCACGTTTAAGGGGTGAAACCATCGGTTATGTAAATAAAAAATAAATATATAATATGGAAACAAAAATCGAAAAAACTTCGTTACATGGTCGGTCATAAGAAATATTTTATTTATACCTCGTAAACCACTACCAAACGTCGTGAGGCTCAAGATACCATAGAGAGTAGATTGTAAAATCTATACACCAAATTCATGTATATATTGCATATTGTGATTTGTGAGTTTTTCTTCCAAATGCCAATACACTTTATTATATTTGTAAGCGTGTGTTACGGAGGAGGAGTCTAGTTAAATAAACCTAGTATTTATAAAAAATATAAATCTATAATATTATATTGAATTATTCATCCGTTCAAAATGTGTGAGCAATCAACAGCGATATCCAAAAACAAATGGGGAAAAACACTGTATTGATTACCTATATTTGTTGTGCCTATATTTTATGTATGAAAAAATCAATTGTTGAAATGAAATTCATACCATGACAAAAATATTAATTTAATTGAGTCTATGATTGTATTTCTACAGACTAAAATGGGACAGAATCAACTAACTTTAATTTTAACAACACCTCATGACTTTATTCTGAAATTGCCAGCAGATATTATGTCCTACAGAATTAATGAAAATTATTATAATTTGGTAGCATAACTATAGAACCGGTCCAATATATACCCCTAATGCATTATATTATCTTCTTTAATATTAACTTATAGGTGTTTCTTATTAATAATTATAATTGTAACTATTTTTATTGACCTACAGTTTTAAGCTATATTTATTTGATAATCGAAAGTTTTTATAGTTGATGTACTATTTAAGTCGGTAAACCTAATTATAAAATAAAAGACAAGCATATTACAAAAATAATTCATTTTTTATGATCAAATTCTATGTATCGTTAAATATGAATAAAATATGTAAGTTTTAAAATATATCTTATTTTCTAAATACCTAACAATTACATACAAATGATTGCACGACAGGTGAATTTATCTAGACATGCCCATTTTTATCTTAAATACAAATTTTTTTACATGAATCTCCACTATACGGGCAAAATTATTATCTAGTGATTTAGGATGTTTTGTAAAGTGTACACTGTTATGGATTTAGTATTCAAATTTATATTGGGTGGTGTCTAGGCAAACCATCCGTGAACGATTATGCTGAATATAAGAACCCCGTTATAGAAAAAGAAATGTTTGAAAAGCTGTACAGAAATCTCCTTTTCCAAATTGAGATGCATAGAATTTCTTCATAGTATACCGTCATTATAGTTGCATTTAAAAAGTATTATAGGCAAAAAAATATAGTTTTTTAAATATTATATATCATTATATTTATGGTTCATATTATTTTTTATCCAGAATTAATAACGTTATGAAATTACTAAGGTATTAAATTACTTCAGCGAACGGGTTGACATAATAAGTAAGTGGTATCAAAAGCTGAAACCGGGACAGCATCACTGCACAGCTGAATGTGCCCGCCATCCGTGAAAACATTAGTGTTTTAATATTTCACTGAGTATTAATGAGTACGATGAGTGATAATTTGATTCCATAAAATCAAACACAAGTTCGACGGCTTATACATAATATATTATAATTTATAGCCATGTACCAAATGCACGCGAACACGCTGTCAAAGATTTCGTTTTAAGTGTACTAACGTCATAATCGTGTTCTGAGCGTTTTGGTGTGCTTTGAAACAGCTAAAGCCGAGACAAAAGACGATATGCGAAAATATTTCATAAAAAAAAATCATTTTTACAACCATTTTAATACCAGGCCAAAAGGGCAATCTTTTGTCTCCGTCCCTGAAGTATTCCACTGAAGTCAGAGCTGCCAAGTCTTGCGGAAGATGTCACAGATAAAAACCGTCAGTACTCCTCGGTTTCGGGAGAGAGATAATTATTGATCTTGACGAAATTCTTAGGAACTTTTTTTCCGATCAACCCTTTGATGGCCCGAACAATGGGCATATAATTATATAGACAGTTATGGTTTCACAAAAACATTAATTTTAACTAAACATTTTAAAACAAATCGATCAATTATAATTTTCTATTATCTTGAATTATAATTTTAAATATGATACTATACGTATAGACGTATAGTACTATACACATATTTATTGAATAATATTTAAATACAATAAACATATTTAAATACTTCTGTACATTTAATTTGTGATACTGAATTAGTAATATAAACTGAGTATAAGCATTTACTAGGTACCTACCCTATATTTTAAAGCTCTTAACAGGTATAATACAATATTGGTAATTCAATGATCTTATAATATTATCAAAACAATATTTTCAGAATAATAATTTTGTTTAAATAACTTACTGAAAAGTATAAACCTGGTTTGACTTGATCGTGTCATCTTATGTCGATTTTCGGTCACAGTGTCGTAATTTCGTTCACTAATATTTGCCTATTTATACATTCATATTTAGTATGATTATTGGGTGTTTGGTTATACTCTTATGGCTAAACTGGAAGTAATTATAATCGTTATACAGAAATGTTTAATGATATTTGAAAATTTGGAAGACAACATTTCGGTTGATGAAAACATTCTTCGTTTCTTCGACATATATTCGTTTGGAATGGTCAATATTTATTTATGAATACTGAAAGTTCACAATTATGGTGGACTACATACATATTATTATGATAATCGACCTTTCGAATACTTCTATAATATACGTCTTGTAGACTGTAGTATTGCATTCACCAATGATAATATAATATATTAATATCACACTAGCTGGGTCTACATATTAGAGGGAAACATATATACAGAATAAATATAATATATGGACAATATGATGATTTATATATAAGTATATATTGTATTACCTAAATAGTATAGGTATATAATACCTACATAATACGCGGAGATAGAATCATGAGTAAACTGAACTCTTTCGGAAACGATCAGGAAAAGTGATTTTCGATTATCGGGAGCAATAACGATTCAGTCATATCATTAAATTATGTTGGCGGAATAATAAATTCGTCGAAGGTTTAAACGTCTGAATATATTACACTGATACGCATATCCGCTTACAAGGGAAAAAAAATAAAACGCTTGAGTTTAATTTACGATGAAATATAAATAAAAACACATGCTGTAAACCGATCGTTTCCAAGAGTACGGTCTTCATCAACGATTACCTATTTATTTTATTTAATTCAATTTGTTTTTACAATTTTTTTTTTTTTTTTTAGAAAACAAATTGCACGAGTACTACAACGAACGATCAAAACAGCATCATGACCGACGACGATAGCCACGCACGAGATTGTATTTTAGATGGAAACGTGCGGAATACGATTCCGCAGGACCAGATCAATAGACTGAGCTACTGTTTGCATCCCGACGGTTACATTAACCCCTACGAAACGCCGGTCGCCTTAACCGAGTACCAGCTAAAGTAAATTTATTTGAAAAATCTTTCGAATATTAACGCGACATTGGGGCGAATAAGTCGATTATTATCATCGGTGTAGATATAATTATATCGAACGGATTAAAAATAAGATTGTTGCGTAGATTTTTCATATAGGTAATATTATTATTATAATATGGTCGTCGTGTCGTAAATGTTCACCGATTCGGTTTATGGACCTTATCGGGAAACACCGAAATCTATGATCAGTGGACCATGGTTGAAATGGTTTGAGTATACTTGACTAAACTGAGTGTATTTATATTTACGTGTGTTGAGGGGGGGGGGGGGGTAGATTGCGTGGAATCTGCGGAATTAGTTTCTTAATTATATTATTTTATTATTGTTTGGAGATATTTACATCATACAATTATTATGTCATCTGATTGAAGTGCTCGGGTGTATCTATATATTGTTGCGAATATTACAGTTATAAGTTAGATATCTCATATCTTTCACATATCCCTGAACTGTAATACATGTTTACATTTTAATTCTGTCTCAACTTCATTGCAAAAATTTCGCGATACGGATAGCAATATATAAGGCATTCATTTAAGCTTATTTAAAGTGTCATTTACAAATCCATGGTGACTTACCAAGTCCTTCGTTATCACTTAGAAGTAGGAGGTAGACATAATGAATATAAGATAACAATACATTTTAATTGTATTCTTTAAATATTAATTATTATGTTATATTAAATATTGTATTTTTTTAAACTTAAAATATTAATTATTCAATTATTTTTATTCTTTAATGTTGTTATATTGGTAGAATTTATTATAAGTTTGACATCGATGTACAATTAAGGCAAACTACACTAGTACAATAGACATGTTTATATCTCTTTTAAATTATTTTTTTATTTAATATGTTTATTAATATTTGGTTCGTACCATATTTAAATCAGGTAATCTTGTAGGAGTATCATGCATTGGACATTAATTTTTTTTTTAAGTCTTACCAGACCGCTCCAATCGTATGTGTATTTGAGTTTGTGTTTGGGTTAATACAATTTTCAGAATGGTTTTCAATATTTTATGATTATATCCCAGTGAGATTGGAGAGTTGTATGCGGTTTCCACTCGTCTGATAAATTAAGTTTTATCGGATACAATTTAATTTTGGATTATTGGCATTAGTGTTGTAACGCGATCAAGTCGTTCAACTATTAATTTTTTTTTTTTCCCCGAGAACATCATATTTTCTCCAACAACAACCCCCTTGTTCTATACCATAGCTTTTCGTAGTTTTTAATTTAATTTAATTTATTTTTATGAGATTCAATCATGAGCGATCCGATCCTATTGAGTATAATATGGTGACTTTTTATTTATATTTTTCATCTATTTGAGAACACGTTCACTTAAACAGTTGTAGGAGTACGATTAGAAAAGTGTGTAGTATTTTGGTGAACACAGATTTAGGTATACCTGCAGTCTTCAATATTAAAGTGTTGGACCACTTAGACGATTGACCTGCAGTAAGGGAATGTCTGTTGGCGTTGTTTAACCTCGACACAAGTAAAAATATATTTTAAGAATTTATTCCAAAGTTGAATAATTTGAAAATTATTATGAGTGGAAATAAAAAGTTTTTTTTCCGGATGAACAGGTTTCACACCGTCAAATTGTACAACACTTCATATATGTTATTTCACTTATATCGCCCTGAATATAAATCCTTTTTTTACTATAGATTTTTAACTGTTATTTAAACTCACTATGCAAGCAGTTATTATTTCATTGACCAACGACACGAGAACATGATTTCTCTAAAAGGTGATAGTTGTTCTTTCGTTATAGCATATTTATACAGTGGAAGTTGGAACTAACTGCCTATGAGTATTATATTATAGTGTTAATAATCTACTTTTATCCCTGTATAACACATAATATATATTTTTTACATTCGAAATACCCAACAGATAAGGTATTCAGGTAAACTTTATACATTTTAACGTCAATCGAGTCAAACGTTAGGTTAAAATATATTGTAATAATTTGTAGGTGACACACTAAAATAGTCATAATCAGCGGGTGTGAAACATATCTCAGATGTAATGTGTTATATTTTTTAAGTACACTCGTTGGTCATCAACTCGCAGCCCATAATAACCTATTAACTGTCACATATTTTGAATTCACCACCACAGAGATGTCATATAATATACAAAAACATTATCGTGCATGGAACGTCAAAACCCTGTCAGCGCCTTACACTCAATAATAATACTACTCAATACCGATGTCATTATTTTATTAAAATTTAAAATATGGGTAGGTACCTTCTGCGGTATTATAATTAATACAGTATAGTGTTTCTACTTTCTAGTTTCGAGTTCCACGGAACCATTATATGCGTAGATAGGCTTGTTGTATAACAATAATTTATTTTCGTTGTGCGTAATAATAATAATATACTCTATGTCGTAGTTCATTATTCGATATTCTCGTTATCAAACCGACGTATAAAAATATATTTCAAAGGCGTGTACACTGACGAGTATATATTATTATTATCATCGCGATACAGCACTCTCTGCCACCATACCGACATTATATTATAACGAACTCGTCACCGTCGTCATCATCGTCGCCGTCGTCGTCGCTCTCTGTCGTCGTATCGCGTACACCTATCTTGCGGTGCCTTTCACATTGTTGTTTTACCGGTCGGCCCGACAGCAGTCGGGTCGTCTGTGGTTTTCATCAATTTAATTAAAATCCCTTAGTGTTTTACACACTACGCCGTGCGTAATCACTCGAACGCCACTGCAAGAGGGGGGGGGGCGATGCCAATGCCAGGTCCCGTACATAATAATATAGGCAGGTACCGACTGCGGCGGCACGATATCATAATAATAATATCATACAATAATAACAAAATAATAATAATATATACGTAGGTACGTTTATAAAATAACCGTAGTCGTCATGTGTTCCTCAGGAATAGGAGGAGGAGGAGGACGACGACGATGCCGTCCCCGAGAAATGATTAAACTCGACGAGTCCTATATAAACAGCTGTAGTTGTAGTAGTAACACAAGTAGCAGTGGTAATAATAATAATAATAATACGACGGTATAAATATCGCGATTAACTTTGACAACGTTTGTTAGGGCCGACCTCGGAATAAGGTGATATAATAAATGCTTATTAAATGAGACAGTGATTTATGTGATTCGCCGCCAACTCTTAATGGCAAACATTCGTTTGAAACACCTAAGTTTTCGTCCCCTCATGTTATTCCCGAGCGTAGCGTCGTCGTCGTCGTCCGCAAAACCGTTCCCGTGTAGAACGCATAAAGTTTGTTTTTGTTTTTGTTTATGTTTTTTTTTTTTAATGTCACGGAGTCTTTAAACATTGTTATATCATACAATAATAAGTATATTAATATTAGGACGTATTATTATCGTTATCGGAGCATCATCATTAGTTATGGCTACACAGGTTGATCAACTCAGTTCTCGGCTTCAGCACTATTTTCATGCAGTTTATCCGAGCAATGTGCACTTCAATTATCGCCTTGGTAGGTAAAGGTATACAAAACTCCGAGCATATGTTATTATAAGGTGTTATATAATAGGTAGGTATATAATTACGTCGAAAATCGCAATGTAGGTGCCTATTGTACAGAAGTGACCGAACGATTATTATTAGATGTGAAATCGTTTAGAGCCGAGAACGTTTGAGTATAAAATCCTTTAGTGCAAAGTAAAAAAAAGAATACTCTCTGGAACATAATATTTTCTGGAAAACGTGGTTTGATTGTATAAAATATATTGAGCTAGACAGAAATTTTATGTGAGTTCTCTTCGCCAGCACTTCATTTCGTTCAAGGTATCTATGACTACGTCCTCGCAATCAAGAAAAATAATATACGGGTCCCGGACGTTCAATTTTAAGGTAAAAAAAAAAAACATAAAAAGTCTATATAAATAATAACGTACTTATATAAATAACCTATAAAATAATATGTCCAATTATAAGTGCTGTATTTGTTTTTGTTACTAAAATTCTGACAATCGTACTATTAAAATCTTGAACATATATTTTTTTTTTGTCTCTAGGTTTTTAACGGTTTAATATAATATTGTGTTCTGTGAAGATTCGAATCGAATATTTATTTATAGTTATTCACGTGCCCCTCCACAACAGATGACCTTAGAAACATGTGCGTTTCAAGAAATTCAATAATATATCACTTTTTTTTCCAGCCACTATATAGAGATGCAGGGAGTTGTAACGGTCCTCGTAGACTCGTGCCGCGCTCCGTCTTGTACGAGGAGGTCTCGGTAGAAGGTGTTGATGGAGATGACACAATAATACTATCGATTAAATAAATCAGATACTAAGTCTCTCTCTCTCTCTATTTAATAATTGTTATGTTACACAAGCTAATTATTGGCATACTATAAGACAGAAATCACGAATGAAATTAAAATAAATTATATATTATAAACACATGTAACAAAGTGTGTATATTATGTCCTATCCACAGTAATAAGTCACACGTGACTTATTATTTGAGGGGACCGAATTACGTCAAAAGAAAACAAACAACATACGACTCGTCCTGTGTGGTCAAGCGAGTCCTGGCCCGTGGCTGTTTTCCCTCGTCCTTGACACTTCCGCGATTTCCTAACGTTATAGGTGGGCACGCGGTGTCCTGACCCTTGTATCGACTGCCGTGGGCTTACGGTGCTTGAGAAAATATAGTCGGTGGTAGACGTTTGTTAACAGACGATTTCCAGCCGAAAGCCATATCACCGTGCGTTTTATTGATGATAAACATTCAAGCCAAAGAGTTATTATAAAAAAAATATATCAAATCCTGCTCGTCGACTAATGAATAGTGCACAATTACAATAATATAATATTATTATGTTGCAATCGAAGGAGTGATGAGTGGTATGCATAAATTAGTCATACCTATATTATATTATATGACCTATCTACCTGAATTATACAAGGTATGGACAAGATATTCAAAATATTACTAGGTATTATATTATAGTTAAATAAATTTATCTAACATGTCCTAATAGTACAATTCGCTCAACACTGATATTAATAGTGATCGTAGTTTATCATATACCGTGCAATTTATCGGAATGTTATTTTTATAAAAATATCTGGGTATTGGATAAATGTATAATATTTCCAAACAGATACTCGATACTATATTGTTTTGAATTTAAAATAAAAATGCTCTCATCAACAAAAAGTTTAATATTGTTTCGTTGATTAACATAGGCGTAATTATTTCTTGTATTTGTTTCATTATTTGTAATGATTCACACAGCTGTACAATGTGATTCTAAGGTACTAATTTGATTCACTTTTATACTGGTAATTTTGTGTCTTCAAACCAAATATGCAGTCGAAGGGTTTTTACAAAGCACCACCGCTGTCTGATGATATCCATAATAATACTGTTGATACTACGTAATCACCCTGTATAACTGCACTGTATCCAGGTATTGCACGTTCAAGTTGGAAAACACAAAGCAATTAGACGTATCGCGTGCGGAACGGAACCGCGTGCTCGCCCTAATGGAAAACCTGTCGACAGTCCAGCAGCGGTCGTACACCAACCCATACGATTCCCATTACCCGGTCATCGGTTCGACCGCGATAAAACCAGCGTTGGACCGGAGCAAGGAGGCTGAGATGAGAAATTTCAAGATGAACGGCTGGAGCGAATATCAGGCCCATTACGACCGGTACGGGTACAAGGCGATCGCGTGACGTCGAGATGAGCACTTTAAAAACATTTCACATATCACAACAATAATTGTGTCCATCATAATCGCACAGCGAGCACTGTGGTGGTTGGAACTCATCATCTGAAATTATGAACGCTAAATCATGGGCCGTCCACCTGTTGTGCGAGTATTATAATACTAATTATTAAATCCTATTGTCATTGGTTTTTAAAATATACTACAATGAATTATAATAAGAATATGACGTGATCGACCGTTCTTGATAGGGTTTTTTTTTACACAGACTGATTGCTAATTATCAAACACGCCCACAATAGATCAATAGTATAACTACATCACTCGTATACCCGACGGATCACAGATGCTTTATATTATTATAATATCATATCAAAAAATAAAGTCGAAATCTGTGTTGTAGGTACTGGTTGCGATATCGACACACTCGTTTGCACAGCGTCTCTGTAAGACCGTTGTCGAGCGGTAATCGTCGGTCATAATAGTATACCGCAACCAGTGTTTTAACGAACACTCGCGAGTGTTTATCTATAACGCGCGAACGTTGGTATATACCTGGTAAACACAGCGGCATGCCGCGGTGGTGTTCGTGCGATTTACGTACCTTCCTAGGTGAGCGTACTACACTCGACGCAACGACGTAAAAGATTAAAGGATTTTAATTTAATTAATTAAAACCTCCGGCAGACTGACGTTAGCAGAACAAAAATAATTGTGGCGAACCGCAGATTAATACTACCGTTGTCAAAGGCGGCGGCGGCGGCGGCGGCGAATTCAGTTTTACAATACGTGCGCACACGACCGAGCGAGTGAACATTTCCAGACAAGCGTTTACATAATAATAATAATATTATTATTATTATGATAATCTCTCTTTTATGGTCGGTATTTTCTGTCAACGAGGCACACGCGCTCGCCCAAAAAACTGGGCGAAATGCATGCATGAGCATTGAGTAAGTATATTATAATATATGATAAAATTATAATAATAAGAATAATAATATACTGCGGTATGTGGAAACGACGGAGATGTTATAATAAGAGGATGACGTCAACGCACTGTTAGTTTCTCCTCTCTCTGTCTTGTCCACTCGCAACACAGACGCATTCGGGCAAAATGAATTCATTTTTTTTTACGTTTTCGAGTAATCTCAGAGGAAAATCATCCATTACAATAATTATTATGGAGAGTAATATTTTTGACGGTATGCGATTTGTCAGGTGCATTTCCCTGGCACCCCCACTTCCGAATTTTGGATTCAAACCAAGGGCTTTCGTTTGTGCTACGTTTGTGCTGGATTGTGCTCGAATTTCATCGTTTGTGCTGCAACCCTTAAGGAGTTATAAGCGATAACGATTGGGGGTGCCAGCGAAACGACTGCACCCCCACCTCAGAATTTCGGATTAAAACCAAGGGCTATCGTTTGTGCTACGTTTGTGCTGGATTGTGCTCGAATTTCATCGTTTGTGCTGCAACCCTTAAAGAGTTATAAGGGATAATGATTGGGGGTGCCAGCGAAACGACTGCACCCCCACCTCACAATTTTAAAATTTAATTTACACCATTCGTTTGTGCTACGTTTGTGCTGGTTTGTGCTCGAGTTTCATCGTTTGTGCTGCAAAACTTAATGAGCTAGAACGGATCTTTAGTGGGGGTGCCAGCGAAATGGCTGCACCCCCACCTCCAAATTTTCAAATTTAAATTATGCCATTCGTTTGTGCTACGTTTGTGCTGGATTGTGCTCGAGTTTCATCGTTTGTGCTGCAACCCCTAATTAACTACAGGGGATCATTAGTGGGAGGGGGTGGTATGGAGCCATAATGCAGCCCTGATTCAAAATATTGGATCTCCAAATGAGCCAATCTTTAGTAGTTTGCTACTGATATCCTGTACCACTTTTTCGACGCAGTACTCTACTACTTCCGGAGTTATCCTTATAAATTTAATTAGGGGGTTGTAAAGACGTGCCGGCACCCCCCATATTGAACTGTTTGGTCCAAATCAGTCCCATTGGTTTTGACTAAGTAAGTGCTTATTTGTACTCTTTTTCCCATCGTTATTATTATTTACAAGTAAAAAAAGTTAGGTATAAGCCTTTCTTACAAGGGGATGATCTGGAATCCTAAAACGAGGACAGGTGGACTACAACCCACAGAGTTTTATCGGAAATTGCTTGAGGTTGGTTGGTAAAAGTAATCAAAAGTTGTACATAGGTGTCTCGTAGTTTTTATGTTCAAATAACTTACTTGCATGAGTTTGATTATAAAATTTACGTGATCGTAATTATTGTGAAAATCAAAATTCTCAAATATACGTTTTTATCTTGCAAAACTATTAGAAATAACTTAATGGCGTATATGGATCATTTTCACTTTTACTGAAAAAATTCGTATCCCTAACTGTTAAATCAAAAACCAAAACGAAAACATTTTTAAAAAAGTTAACCAAGGAAATACGTAATACGCTTGATTAAACAACTCAAAAATCAAAATAGACCTTAAAATGTAGTAAAACACTTGGTTAAAGATTGGTTTAGACTAAGTTAGTGCTTATTTGTACTCTTTGTCCCATCGTTATTATTTCTTTGCTCATAAAAAAATTATAAGCCTTCCTTAGGAAGGGGATGCAGGCTATATACCTGGTATCCAGGTCTGAAGCTATCTATGTATTTTTATTTTACCCTGATACCTGAGTTATAACTTACAAAAATTGTAATACAAGTTACAACTCACAATTCATTGTTTTTTAATATTATTGGATTTTTAATCATCATCAATGTATTCTAACTTTGTATTAACAATACTGTCTGTTGAATAATTTGGCTGGATTACCTACTTAATAGTATAATTAATATTATTTAAAAATTTTTTTATTTTTTTTTGATACAGTTTCTGGCGATGAAAATTATAAAAAAATAATCATTGTGCGTATACATAATATAGGCTGCCTATATTATTCACAAAAAGTTTACATGGGTGACTATATAGTATAAGGTACCTATATATCATTATGTAGACAGTTGTAGACACTATACAATATAGGTACTTACTGGCTATCAATTCTCATACGATTTTACTTCATTAACCATATCCACACTAACTTATTTCCTATTCGTCCAATCTGGCCTAATAAGTTAAAAAATCCCACTAATGATCCCCTGTAGTTAATTAGGGGTTGCAGCACAAACGATGAAACTCGAGCACAATCCAGCACAAACGTAGCACAAACGAATGGCATAATTTAAATTTGAAAATTTGGAGGTGGGGGGCAGCCATTTCACTGGCACACCCACTAAAGATCCGTTCTAGCTCATTAAGGTTTGCAGCACAAACGATGAAACTCGAGCACAAACCAGCACAAACGTAGCACAAACGAATGGTGTAATTTAAATTTTAAAATTGTGAGGTGGGGGTGCAGTCGTTTCGCTGGCACCCCCAATCATTATCCATTATAACTCTTTAAGGGTTGCAGCACAAACGATGAAATTCGAGCACAATCCAGCACAAACGTAGCACAAACGATAGCCCTTGGTTTGAATCCGAAATTCTGAGGTGGGGGTGCAGTCGTTTCGCTGGCACCCCCAATCGTTATCGCTTATAACTCCTTAAGGGTTGCAGCACAAACGATGAAATTCGAGCACAATCCAGCACAAACGTAGCACAAACGAAAGCCCTTGGTTTGAATCCAAAATTCGGAAGTGGGGGTGCCAGGGAAATGCACCTCGATTTGTCTACATTGTGTCTCAAAACAATTGAAACATGTTCATTGAAATTTATTATACATTTTTTATCCAAGTCCAATAATTTATAGTCAAATAATAATAAACTATAAAAACTAGTTTAATTTTTTATACATTTTAGCTGGTCATTTTACTCCAAGATGACTCGAAAACCGTTAAAAACAATATTACACGAATGCGTATTATCTATGTGGAGTGATAGCCTGAGAGAGAAAACAAATATTACGTGGATGACATTCTGTTAAACGGTGTTTTTTCTCGTAGAAAAACAATTAGAAATAAAATGTACCACGAGTGCTATGTTCACAAAGTAGATTAAATATTTTCATAAGAAACTATTCAATCGTTAGCCCCGGCCGACCACAGTATATTAATAATATATTACACTCGCACAAATATGGTGAACTCAAATACCAATGGCGTAGGCGTTCCCAGACATTTCCTATGGAGGGTGTGGTGTAATATTGCAGAACTATATCTTCCAAATTTTAATATAACCATAATATTAATATATTATATAATAAGTTGTATGAAAATACTTATATATTTGTATTTTTCACTATTTTTAATAATTAGTTTATTCTTTGGGAACATTTTTATCGCTGAAGAATTTCGTGTTTTCCTAAGTTTCCATCCCATCTTGTTCATGAACAATTTGATGGCCAAGGGTATACCACGATATAATATACTGACGACGTGCAGGTCTAATCCGCCCCATCTGTCCCGTGTGAAAAATTATATTTTTCAATTTATTCTAAACTCATTGTCATTTCTAAAAATAAATAAAAACGAAATAACAATATTAAGTGATATCCGCGTGTGACAGGGTCTCTGTTTTACAAACAACATCTCAATTTTTTTTTTTTTTTTTGGAATAATACATTTTACTTGGTTATTTTTAATATTAAAAATGAACTATAATCAAATATAAAGGTATGAATATAATATTATTATCTAGGGCCTCGCTTAGACTTTAATTATTTTAAAGCGTGTTATAATATTACGAGCACTTTAAAAGTATGTAGGTATTAACAGGACCGGCGTTATAAGATTTTGAAGGGGAGGGGGTGAGATCAAGTATTTGCCAACTGAAATATAATTTATGCCGACTGTAAAAATGTCGACCCATAATTTCTTAAAACAAACTATGTGAAGTACCTATAAAAATTCATGGTTTTTCTGTATAATAGGTAAGGTGTTCTAAAATAATTAAAATTTGATAAATATTATACTAAAAACATTAGGTATAAAAAAAAAAATTTTAAAAAATGAACTAAAACATTTCGAATAGTTCTATGCATATAGTCTGTTATACTCCTAATTGTTACTTGTAGATCATACAGCCGCTAGCCGTACATGTAGACTGTATAAGACTGTCTTCATTATTTAAACTTTAAAAAATTGTGTATTATTAAATTAATATATTATGAGGGTTATAGAAACCAAAATTTAAAATAAAACTTCTGCATCTGCATGTTACACTTATGGAAGAACCTAGGTAAACCACCGTCGTGTGGAAATTGATCAGGAACTTTATACTTATATATTAATTTGTGCTTGCCAGTGGTTGTTTTTTAAGTTACCCATTTGGGCTGGTCGAAAATGTTACCCCCCTCTATTAAAAACTGAAACGACACCACTGACTGTAATAATAACAATATAGGCCTACCACCCACAGCCCACAGATAGGTGCTTGAGATAGCGATTAGTGATAGCATACCGGTGGACGACGGTACTAAAAAAGTTATTATAGGTATTATATACGTATAGGCATAGTAATCGGCAGTATTTTGATTTCTAAATTAGTAAACTCTTAAATTGTCAAGTGCGTATAGTCGAAAAACAAGGAATTCTACTTCCCCTTATTTGTATACTAACAGTATTGTGGAGTACTGGAGTCAATAGTCATTGATTAAATAATAAATATCAACTTATATTTTTAATTTTTTATAACATAGTAAACTGTTAATAGTATCATCATCTGTAATTACCGATTTAGAAATCAAAATACTACTGAATGCCGAGGACCCGTTCTCGTTTTTATTATTAACATTATAACTTAAGAAAATCTAGGATAACAGTTTTTAACAAGTCGTATAATTTCTGACAGTTTTCTGTTATTAAGAAAATGCCGACTGATGGTTACGAAAAATTCAAAGGGGGGGGGGGGGTGGGTGACGACCCACCATACCCCCATTGCCGCCGGAAAGTACAATATTGTTGAAGATGTCTGTGCTTAATAGTGTCGTTGAAAATTTACATCGTGCTCAATCGGATCGGGTCACAGCCAAAAAAATTATTGACGGCTTATAAACGACGCTTAAAAACATATACAAATATTATTAACCCCGCTATAATGGCATTTTATGTTTTTATTATGTGAAGAAAAAAATGGAGGAGGGGTTTCACTCCGCGTGTGTACGCTACGGTTCAAAAATTCAAGACTGAAATATCAGTGTGTCCCGTAATACGTAATCGTGTGTCTGACTTGATAAGAATTATGACCGACCATTTGTGATAAGTCGTCGTCATTGTTCACCGCGCTGGCCCACGTACGAATACGTCAAAGAAATAATTTCTTGGGACACTATACCGTGTTATTACCACATGGTTTGTTATTTATTTAAAAGCAAAATTTAAAATGGTTATGAAGTTTTGAAGAAGTCCTATCCAAAAAATCTATTATCCCTTGCGCGTTCACAATATATTATTATTTCTGTGAAATTGAAATTGTATATAATATATTATATAATAAAATATACATACGATATGAAATAGTATATCATATCATTTTTTTTATTTTTTTTAATAACTATTATGCTGAAATATTACGTTCTGTTCAGCAGTGTATTTTATGTATATTATTCATAAATATTGTTTTCTTTATTACCGTACAGTTCTTTTCGTTGATATTATTTCAAGTGAAATAAAACAATTCAACGAATGCGTTTGATAATAGAAATAAATTTCATGAATGTCTATTGAATAAATTCCGTAATTCAAACTGATGAAGCTCTCGAGATTTGCTCATTTACATTTACTCATTTTTAGAAACCCATTTAAACCAAAACTATATAACTTTTTATGATTAATTTTAATAAAGAATTCATTAAAAAACTTATTATTTACTTTTATTTAACAGTTTTAATGTGTTTTTGTTGAAAATAAAAAACAAGTTAAGAAATGTAATTTTCTGTTCATTAAACAAATTAAAAATGAAAAAAAATCGTGTTTAAAATACTTTAGTTTCTACCCGATTTGTATTATCACAGAATAGTTTTATTAATACAAAATATTATGTCTGAAATAATATCTGAAACGACTGTTCAATTTATAATAAATAATAATAATAATAATGTAAAAATAAAAATTTTATGTAAGAGTTCTTAAACTTCGGAAAAAATATATTCTTATTGTTCATTGTTCGAATTGGTGCGTTTTATTACAATTCATTATTAAACGGCATAATTCGCATTCAAGTTTAACGCAGTTATTTGCTGTTTAATATATAAGCATAATAAATATTGAATAATAAGTATATATAATCCGAATGTCAAAAGCAAGCTCTCAGTAGCGGTTTAATCAAAACAGCAGTTTTCACCGCTTTCAACAGGGCACCAGAGGCCATGGTTCACACCACGAACCGTCAACATCAACCAACTCCGCAATGTGAAGCTCCTACATGCTGGTTCATCTCCACACTCGCAACTACGTAAGTAGAAAAATTTTTTTAAAAATTAAATCCCCCCCATTCTCGACCGATCAAGTTCACACTAGGGGTCACGCGGCCGGGTCTTGCAACGAATCAAAGGCAAACCCACAGCACACCATGGTCCGAACCAGGAAACAAAAAGGAACACCACGGAAAAACCAACCAAAAAAAACCACTATCGACGATAACTGAAGCTCAGGTCACCAACAACCTGGATTCCATGGGATCTAAAAACTTCATGACCTCAGACGAAGGCATAGCCGCCATTCACATAAACTCCAAAAGCAGCAGCCAAGAATCCTCCTTTGAAGATACCGACTCATCATCAAACGCAATTCAAAACACTCATGTAGTAAAATCCGATACCGAATCACCATCAAACGCAATTCAAAACACTCCTGTTGCAAAATCTTTACCTCAGCCAAGTAATCAAGCAAACTCGTCTAACAAAATACCCAATATCATTATCGTTATTAATACATGGCCAACAGCTTCAAAACTCATCATACCCGTGTTTCCAGGCAAAGGCCGTACAGCAAAACTCGTCAAAAATGTTATACATTTACAAACTAACGACATTGATACTTTCCGGAAAGCTCAGTCCAATCTCTCAGATAATAACATACCATTCCACATTTTTTCTTTGGCTGAAGTACGCACTCTCAAAGTACTCTTCATAGGTATCCCTCCATCTTTCTCTGAAGACCTGGTTAAAGCAGAACTTGAACTTAAAGGATTCGAAATCCAAACCATACGCCGAATTTCTAAAAGACGGCCGCAAACTACCTATGTTCATGGTAACACTCCCAAACAACACGTCCAGCAAGCATATCTTCGACCTACCCGCATTATTATAAATTACAATTAGAGTTGGACCATATCGCTCTTCCAGGCCTGCACAATGCTTCGCATGCCAAGGCTTTTCCACTCCTCAAATCACAGAAATCGCACTCCAAAATGCGTAAAATGCGGCGACAATCACGAAACTAAAACCAGCATAAAAACCGCAGATGAACAACCTAAATGCTGCAATTGCGGTGGCCACCAAACGGCAATCTACCTCAAATGCCCAGCATACATATCCGCTCTTGTTGAAAAACAGTCAAATCCTACCCATCTGAATTCAAACCACATCGCTCCAGCACCTACAGTTACAGAATCATACACATCACCAAAAAACACTCAGTCAATATCTTCATATGCATCAATCACATCAAATAAAACAAATAAGTAATTGGAACCAACAGTAACAATCCCCAAGCAGTTTTTCACAAACCTCCTCACCGAGGTAATTGGGAAAATTTCTGAAACACAGGACATCAAACAAACCCTAATGACGGAAATCTCAGCCATAATCTCCATTATCAACCACTATGAATAGCTCCCTCCGGATATTATATTGGAACTGTCAAGGAATAGGAAACAAACGCCTTGAACTTACCCAGCTGATAAATCAATTAAAAATAGATATTCTTCTTTTAAACGAAACTCATCTTCATCAAAAGAAGACATTTAACATCCCAAACTTCCACGCCTACACAAACAACCGTATTAACACAGGACAATCAAACTGTGGAGGCACAGCAATCCTCATTCCTCATTCACCACTCTATCACTCATTCTTCAACATATATCAATACTACCTTAATTTAAAACACCACTATTCTCATCCAGTACAATGGACGCGAGATTATACTTAGTGTTGTACATAAAAGCCCCGGCTCAACCCTACTTTATACAGACCTAGACTCCTTACTCAACACAAACACATGTGTTATCGTATCGGGAGACCTAAATGCCAAACACCCATACTGGCACAGCAACACCACAAACACAGCTGGATTAAGTCTATTCAACCATATGGACCAAAATGACTATTTCGTGACAGCTTCCGTAACCCCAACTCACTTCCCTGATAACCATAACCATAGGCCGGATGTTCTAGATGTAGCTCTAATGAGAGTTGCAAATATGCAATTCGATATAGAAAACCTGAATGAACTATCTTCAGATCACAACCCTATACTACTAAATGTATACAAACAATCATTTCCTCAACCATTTAAAACAAAAACGCTGATTAACTGGAAAAATTTCTCGGTCAACCTCCATGAATCTATAAATAACCCAAATCCACCTATCTGCACAACAAAAGATCTAGACCAAGCTGCAATAGGCATATCTAAACTATTCAATTCAGCACTCTCAGTCAACTCCGCCACTCGCATCTGCAACCCTCACAAGGACCTTCCTCAAGAAATTAAAATCGAAATTACCAAGAAGAAAAGACTCCGGCGAATTTGGCAACATATCCGAAATCCTGATGCAAAACACCGTCTGAATATACATACTAATGTGGTTCGTAAAATGTTTCGAGCCCATCGTGAGGAAGAATGGAATTATCTACTAGACAACCTGAAACCAAACGATCCTAAATTCAAAATTGCCAAAAGTCTAACACACAAGCAAGCGGCCACAGAACCTCTTCTGGGTCCAAACGGTCTTATTTTATTATCAAGAATCTAAATCACTTGAAGCCCAATTCACCGGTCCAGCTGGTGACATCAAGACTACTCAAATGGTAAAGGAGTATCTAAAGATCCTCAACCAATCCTACCCCCCAACAATACAACCCATTACTCCAAACGAGATCAAATCCATCCCCCCCACCCCGAGAAATTTTAATAAAATTGATAATGTATTTCTATGATTAATGAAAGTTACTGCAAATACAAATCCGTATATCCGTACAGGAACCGAAACTTAAGACTTCGGAAGCAGTAAGCTAAACTTAAACTTATGGGAGACCCTAGTAAAACCTACTCTGCATTCAAACACATTATCAGCACGACAGCCCCTCTCCCATTCCCAGAGACAAAATCCTGGGTACCCGCATTGTATAATATACGCATATTAGAGTGTAGGTATTTAATTGTATTATATTATATTATCATACAGAACCATCGTACGCCGATGTTGGCCTAATAATATCTGAAGACAATAAATATATTTTAAAATTCGCCTTGGACACAGAATATTATGCGTAATTCATTATTTTGTCATGCACTTCCTCCCCCCAAACCGCAACACCTGTTAAACTTCACTGTGCACATAGGTCGGGTCGTACACATGTAAAATATACACTTGTTTTAAGTACATACACTCGAAGGGACGCTACGGAAAAACGTAACAATATATATATATATATATATATATATATATATATAAGTATTAAATATAATTGCGTTACTCAATGATAGTCACCGTCACGCATCGGTATCGAGTTAAAGAGCCGAGGGATGCGTCGACTAAACTCGGTCCCGTTTTTATGTGGTGTTTTTTTACGTGATTGTGTTGCCAATGGACATTGTTGTCGGTCGTGAGCGTGTACGAATTTAGTTGCCGCGCCCCTCTCCACACCGTTGTTATACAATACCGTTGGCGCGTTATACTTTTTTAAATTTACGAAATTAAGTTTGCCGTCGTAGTTCTCCGCCGTCGCTATATATTGTGTGCACTGTGTATACAATATGCATGTGTGTGTGTGTCGTCTCTTGCCACGTTTGTCTTCCATCGACCCCGGTAATTGCGTTTGGAAAATTAATCTTTACTATTCTCAACGTTATACGGACGTGGAAGGATAACGAATTTCGGCGAAAGACGTCGTACGACGTACCTACAAGACGGCCATAATAATATATCGTTCGATCGTGATTCGTATTTTAATTCGTTTCCCAGCCTGTCGGTCTCAATAATAATCATACTGATAATATTAAGATTTTGCCTAAAGGTTTTTGTAAATTGAAAAAAAAATGTTTACCTATAATAATAATATATAATATATAATTTACCCTATGCAAGGCCATTACGTAGCTGACCATTGGATAGGACCGTAGTGGATGCCTATTGCAGTATAATAATTGTGAAAGGTTAAATACTATACTGTTAGGAATCGTTTTGGGGCGAGAGATCATTTCGAGGCTCATAAAATGAGCCTGACCCGATAGATAGCTGGTACAAGCGTAAAATCTTGAACAGATGATTGCGTTCACCCCATTCTTAAATCCAAACTCTTTATGCGTTTGATACGAGAAAGCTATTATGTGAAAATCGTTAAGACCTATATAAGGTGTATACGCGTTTGATCGTTTCGGGGTCATGTTGAACAACCCAAAATTCGTATCATTGAAGCTTTCCAATCAATTATTTTACAGTATATCAGTCCTTAGTGCTTCAGTACGTATATCAATAGTAATACATTTTACAGCAATGTTTCGACAATCGAAAACATTAACCAAATATTATAACGATCTCCACGACAAACAACAATCTCAGACGAATTCTTTCGTTTGAACATTCTTCACTAGCCGGACAGTAGAGGCTAATTGGTATGGCGGTGTTGAACAATAAAATAAATATTCTGGTTATAATATTTAATATTAATATTTAATTTGCTATTAAAAACACAAATTGAACAAAACAATATATTTTTAATAAAAAAACAACTAACTAACATTAAAATATTGTATGTGTTTAATAAATTAATAAAATGTAAAATAACCTATAGTTCAAAGCATCAATATACAAAACGTGTAGGTAAGTAAAAAGTAAACTATCTACTACCTATTACATACCTAATTTATAATCTTCATGTTTTATTTGTTTTACTCTAATATTAAGGATTAGTATCCCTAGTACAGTAGTACACGTGGTTTAATAACTCAGACACTGTTGGCTAGAATTTCGATTTATATGATTCAACAGATCTACACAAATTAACTTTTTTTTCTTAAATAGTATCTTGGTACGTAACAGTGCACTTATTAAACGTGTCATGAAAAGTCCTAGTTTCTAAAAATAGGGTCTTTAAGTATACTTTTAACTACAAGTGTGAATCACTCTGTATACTATGATATTTTGCATTCGTACTGCAGCACTGAGTTACACGAAAAATGATTACGCGAAACCATCGTAAACCACATAATAATAAATAATTTCGAATTAATTCACCGTCGTCGACATCGTAATGAAAACGATGAAAAAAAAAAACACAAAACAAATGTGCGACTTGGTTTTCAGCGGTTAATTATATAAATTGAATTTACAGTTACGTGACGTGTTTGTAAAAAATATAAACCACGATGTTCTGCACTGTACTCAAACTGTATTACCTAAATGTTTTTCTTTTTCTTTCTCTTTCACCCTCATAATATGATTAAACATTTCTAAAGTTATATTATATGTGAGGAGAAGCTGCAAGGGGGTGGAAACAGATTTGTATCCCGCAATCCCACATTTCTTGTCTCGTATACCTGAACCTGTTACAATATAAATTGTACCTACATATTATAATATATTATTATTATTATTATGCGCTCGGCGATATTAAATTCAACAAAACCCAACCGATCCAGCACAGCCGGGGCGGGGTTTTGACTACATTGTGAAATTCTTCAGTGTTTACATTCATCCCCGCGTATAAGCCGTTTAATATCCGCGAAAAAACAAGCAGAGGTTCGACGAATTGATTTCTTCGGGTACGCGTTTACGTGTTGCAACTATGTAAATATCTATAGTATGTGTGTGTGTGTGTGTGTGTATAGAGCGTCGTACACAAGCGTCTTCAAACGGACCGTTATTTCTCATCAATTTCCAATTAATTCGGAAACTTTAATACTACCGCGAATCTGTCCCCCGGACAAGGCACATTCAAACGAACGTTTCTGCAGCTATAATTCAGAGCCACCACCTTTGGGGATGGTTCGATGAGTGTTCTCCGTAAAAAAACGTCGAGTGCAAGGGACACAACTCCCCCCCCCCCCGCGCGCCAACCAAACAGAAACACGTAGTCGGTTTATTACAATAAACTCGATCACTCTCGTGGGGTATGTGGGCACTGGCGACAAATCGTCACGTCCTATCCAACTACTATATTTATATCGAACAGTGCCGCTGAGTTGTAATACTACACTATTATATAATTGGCATATTCTGCAATACCCACACAACCGTTAGTGGCTGTTATGACGACTTTCCCAACACTTAATATTTTCCACTATCGATCATAGCTCCTATATAATGACGCGTGTAATAGTATATAAAATTTCAATATTAATATTATAATTCGTCCGATACATCTGCAGGTGACACCATTGTAGACCACCTTGCATTTTCCATCGTCGACTACACACAATTTGCGATTATCGATGTCTCGCCTAAACTTCGCCAACGCGAAGATACGAGGCCGCGGACGACTAGCTCATCCAGGGTGGTGATTTTATGGCTGCATCCAAGTTGGGTCCCGAATTTAAAATTGCTATACTAGTATTAGGTCCTGGATTTCCTCAGGTACTACACGGCTATAATTGGATCCGGGATTGTTTTATGTACTACACTATTTGGGATATAATATTTTTTTGGTGAATATTTCACTTTAATAACGTTTTCCTTCCCATTTTAACAGACTTTTTATTATCTATTTAAAAGGTATAATAGAAATATAATTGAATAGAATGCATTGTCAGCAAAGTAGCAGACAAACAATATTTCTATGTTCCGTGTGACATGCACTCCTACTACTGTAGACGACATTGTAAACCGGACCTAAATGTTGGTCTGTGCGTGTTTGTCATATTTTGTGATCCTGTTTTTAATTTAAACATATTTTCCGATAACAGATACATATATTATACCCCAACAACATGAAATTAAGTCCGGGAACCTCAAACGATGGCAAAAGACAAAGTAATACCTACATTAAACGACTTATGTACTTAACCGATTCGTACAAATTGCTTCGGATAGGTGGTATTCAGAACAAAAATACAAACCAAACAATATAAATATAAAATTATAAAAAGGTACCTGATATAGTAATTTATAGCTAATAAGTAATAACCGTACTACCTATAGTTGAACCTATAAAGATCAAAAAACTTCATCACGTACAATGGATTACGTTAATAAATTATTATAAAGGTTGAATTTCTCTATACGAAATAAATCAAACATGCGTATATTATATTGCCGGCATAATATACGATTTACGCCTATATCATATAACAGGACACCACGGACAGCCGGTGTTATTTAAGTATAATAATTTATCGTTTCAAAATTCATAAAATATTCTATTACACAGTGTTGCACTGTTTCACGGTGAAAATCGCTATGCAGGTTAGTGTATTGTTATCAAACTATACCTATATTAAGGGTGGCCAAACTGTTTTTTATTATGGTCTACTCAGATAATATTTTTCCTCTGAGGATCGACCAATGAAAAAAATTATTTTTTTGTTTTTAGTCTTTTAAATCACACAAACAGATTTATCTTATGCATGCTGAAACTGTATCTACTAAATGTATAATAATATGTCATAAATGCAAAGGGGGGGGGGTCGACTTTAAAATCGTCCAAGATCGACCGTTTGGACCTTTTGTTAAATTCGTTCCAAAACTTGTATATTACTGTAACGTATGTTACATCATTACGTTTATTTTATAAGCATCATAATATGCACATTAGGCATATTATGCGCTGACTGTAATAATATATTAAGCCCCTCCGGTTTAGGTGACACATATATATTTTATGATTGTAAGGCTCCGGCCAATATCCCTATGTAAGAGAATACCAGTTCTCCGCGAGTCCATCACGTGCACCTGAACTCCGTACAATCCTACATTTTTGGTAACTTTGTTCGTAAATTGTAAGTTATAATAAATAATTTGTTTATATTAATAATAATTTAGATCAATCGTTATTTATTTGTAATATTAAGATCCTAATACCATTCGTGCTCCCGAGCTACGGTAAAAATATATTCAAAAGAATTAATTTCTTCCCTAAATATCTTATATTTAACGGGCCATCCCCGACCACGTTACATTACTATCGTAAATCAATCGAATGCGATATTCATCGATAACGACATCATCGTTGTGCTGAATATAATTTTTCGCATGTAGTTGTGTTCATATAAATTGCGTTTTAATTTTTACCGTACTAGCTGGTGTACTGTTCGTTTTTCCTCTTTACTCGCCAAAAAAAAAAATGCTTTATCGCACACACAAACACACACAGACAATATATATTTATGTATATAGGTACCTAATATATTAATATATTAATATATATGTTCTTTGCCGACGTCTATAAAATATATCGTGTAGAGTGACGGCGGGGCGTTAAAATAAATATGCATGTGCACGCGTGTTGTATTATTAAATTTAAACACCACGTCTACCATACTAAAACGAAAAGCGTATATATTTTATGGGATGGAAAAAAAAAATTTTACAATAATAATAATAAAATATTTGAACCTGAGTGTACGGTGCGTCGCGTATACGCGTACATGTACCTATCCATATAATACGTGTATTTATGGTGAGAGTAGCTTTTTTAGGATTAGGTGTACGACTTTCTGAAAACATCAAGAGCGTATTCCATTTTTCGACATTTACTGCTCTTGAATTATTTTTCTGTTTCGTTCGCATCCGCACCTCGCGCAGATGACAGACGATGCAAAATACGACAGCCATCGTACTCGGCTCGAGCACAACATACGTTCAGGAAGGGGGGAGGTATAGGGGGCTAATAGACTAATAATAAAGCCCTCCCCTCCCAATTGATCGTGTTTAATTTATCCCATATTATAATATTATTAAAAAAAAAAAGATTTTACAAAAACCACCCCCCCCCCCCTCAAATAGAAAATTCCTCGCTACGTTATATTATAATAATAACAACAATAATATTGTACTTTATTTTGCTGTAATATATATCTCCCGCAATGGCCTTGATCCCTGGGGTTATCTTTATAATAAAAATAAAAAATAATAATAATAATATTGTAATACGCCGTGTATTTATAGGTTGTACGTACTGTATTATTATATCTAATAACAAGCGCGAACTCGATTTCGACAACTCCATCGAGTCCCGACACACACGTGCGACCGTAATATAATTGACGCTATTGTAAACAATAGTATTATAATAATAGTATATGAATAATATAGTATTACATTACGACGACGACGACTAGTATTATCATTCGAACAGAGTTTCGGCGGATCGCGAGCGATATTATAATGTAATATTTCAAAGCCACTAATCATACATTGTATCCATCTATATAATAACGCATATCAAAATAGGTATAGTAATGTAATACACATGCACCTTAACACGCACTCCACATGGCACCTTAACACTTCCTTATTCCGTTGTCGTATTGTATCCTTGACGTGAGCTTGGATTTGTGAGTATAATAAGAATAGTAATAATATTAATAATAATTAAAATGCCTGTCATAATTATTATTATAATTTTAATAAGCCTGGAGAATTCGGCCCCTGACGAATCGGATGATTCACAGAGCCGCGCGTGGTATTCAGCAGGACGACTCACCTCCACCCATTTTTTCATTTAATCGCAACATTTTTAAACATAGGTACTCTGCAAAGACTACTTAGGAGTACCTATCCTGTATCTTCCTGTAGCGATACAAACTTCTGTTATTACCAAATGAGAACCACCCTTTTCTACTGTACATTATTTCTGAACATTTTAATTTACTTTTGTGCAATATTGAGCCATCATATTATGCCTGATCTCATTACCATGGACATATTATTATCCTCAGTGCACAAAAAGTTAAATAAATCTTTAACTACTCGTTCGGATTTCGATTTTGATACGTCAACGTTTTCAGAAAAATTATCCGTTAAATAACTAACCGTATTCAAATAGGGGCTGTTATCTGTAAAACAGAAGCTTATACATCCACAGGACATCTCTCTTTACGTTTTACCGATAAAAATTCTAAATAATTCGTAAATTTGGTCTTTAAGTACCTATATTTAAAAATACAAACAATCAGCTTTTGAATAAGTACCTAACCTAACCTAACTGTATTTTGTTAGGTACGTATGAGTAACAAAAAATAGGGTCAGGTACCCTTGGTGAATCACCCTGTACATTAATTCTTCGTCCCCAGACGATCTATATAAATTATTGTAGGGTCGTGTTCAGAAACTATACCGAAAAACGACGACGTGACCGGACGTGTCAGTCCAAAACGACTGCGTGTGTCGAAAAACTGTTCAACAGCTATAATATACAATAAGTACGCCCCACGTCAGTAATACAGTAAATTTTATATTAGATTTCGGGAGCAACTGTGTCTATATTGTATACGAATTTCTGTTAAATTAAAAGTCGGTATAATACAATTATCGTGTACGCGCGCCGCCGTTCGTTTTGCCGGCAGAAAATTGTAAGTAATTTAATAACGTCGTCGAAAGGGACGTATTCACATAATAGGTACGACATAATATTATTTCCGAACGTTAAATTAGTTCGGAAAATATTTGTTCAAAAATTATTTTCCAGCGGACGCATGTACCTATATATGCGTGTAAGAACGACGTGTATGGGGTTGCCTATAGTATAGTCATTAAATACATCGTAACCGTGTATCGACCCCTTTACAATATATAGTCATGCAAACCGTTTATTGAGGATACGAGAAAAATTGCCTGAACCATCGCCACACTGAACTCACGGCGTGACGATCCTCCGGAACCGTATGGGCTTAATATTATAATATACAACATAATTTTAACGTACTCTTAGAAAATATTATTGTCGTTCCGTTTATAGCACTGCACCGCCGCATCTACGCAGACAAACGAAGTTATTGAAGTAAGAATATTTTGTTGTTTTATGCAAATTTTTTTTGATCACACCATCGCCCGTTATCGCGAGTTCTGGAGTGAAAACCGATTGGGCAGAAAGGGTTTTATGTCGTCGGTGACCAGCATCTGCAGTCCGAGTTCACATTTATATCACGATATGGGCTTTTTATTTTTTAAACGTAATACCTAGGTGGGTTTTTTCGGGTCTAGTTACAACACCGATTCGGGGACAGGAAAATCCCAGCAATCCTTATATAGACCGTTTTTCCGAAGATGGAACCGATTATACTTTATATCACGAACTGCAGACGGTATATAATTTTAATCCTATGAGTTTGACTTAGAGTTTCTATGGAACGAGTTTTGTTTAATGATTGCAATGAGTTCTACGAGGCCCTAAAGAGACGGTTTATAGTAAGATAATAAGTATTAAAAGATAATAGTACATCTGTTGCACAGGTATAATATATTGCTAATTGAATGGCGCTCATTAGTGTACTATAAACGTAAAGTATATAATAATATGCCACAACAATTATTGGTAAATAAGTAATAACCACATAATCCGGAAACATTATCCAAATAATTTCTTCTTTCAGTAATGAATAATATTACAGCTGAACGATGGCAGAGTCAGAGTGTATACAGTGTAATGTATGACAGTAAACATTGTTATAATCACTACATTAATCGCTATTTAAATAAAAATCATCCTATAAGTTATAGAAAAATCTGTTAAACCACTTAAACCTTAACATTTCGTTGTTTAAATTACAGATAAGATTGGATTCTATCGTACGACTTTAGTTAACATGAAAAACGAATGGATTGATTGTAGCGCTAGAAGCTCTTTGGAAATTACCGCAATGATATTAAACGAGTTAATAAAGGATAATAATATTATGTTTCGATGACATGAAATCAGTATTATTATACATTTTGGAAAAAGAAAATTGCACATAGTCTTAACCATATCGGGGTTATAAACGAAATATCACTTGATAATGGATTGCTCTTGTTCTTTTTGACGTTGAACGATATTTATAATATGATGAAAAGAGAGGACCCCTTCCCCATATGCCAAACAACTGATCTTTCCGTTGAGCACATCATCGAAGACACTCAAGTTCGGATAGAACATAGAATACCTTGACACAGCAATTGGATCTAATTACAGACAAAATCTAGACTTTTAGTAGAATAGATATGATTTTCTAAAGCAAACTTATGTGGAAACAAAAAACAAATTTTCTAATATAATAATTGTATGTTAATGTAAACGTAGTGTAGAAAAATATCAATAACGTTTTTTTTTCATGGAGTGTGACGTACCTAGTGCTTTGGTTGGGATATCATTTATTTTTTGTGGATATATTATTATTTCGGGAACATATTGATTTTACAATGATGTTTTTTTTTTCATTTTTGCAGATTTTAATAGTTATAGTAGAAATTAGTATTATTATTATTTTTATTTTTTTTTTTTGATTGCCATCGGATAGTGCATTGTAATGCGGGCTGCGGGGAATATTATCTAATAAAATGTTGAAAATTATACGCTACAATAATTTCTAGTTAAATTGCATATGATTCTGTTGATATTGTTTAAAATGATTTGAAAACTACAACGCATGCACTTCTACGTAAAATTTCCAATTAGATAATTATCTTTACAAACTTCATTATTTAAATAAAAATTTGATATAATTTATCAAAAATTTTTTTTCGTGAATCGTATTGCTTCTTGAATTTATTGTCCGGCAGTTTTTACGTGTATCTTGCCTATATGTGTATTTTAAGGCTCACTTTTATTTTATACTTAGCTCGACCCTGCCGGTTCGTTGGATAATGTAACTAATGGTTTGTGCTGTCAAAGTTTGTTTTTTGGATAAATAAAAATAAAAATTTATAATAATAATTACGTGCTGCATATTCATATTATTTACTGTTGGTTTGTTTAATGCACGGTTTCGTGAAAAATATAGTTTTGTTCATGTTAATACCACCCATTTTATATTTTAGTCATTACTTAAAATTTATAAGAATATCCCTTAAATTCCCTTGTTTTATGCGTAACAAGCTATTCCATCGGAATACTGTACAGTTTAAGAAATTTAACACAGAACTCAACTCAACAGAACTTGCTCTCTATTTCTGATTTTATAATAATATTATCATCTATGTATTTTTTTATATTTTGTTAACTATTATAATTGCATTGTAAAAACCCTAAATGTGTATGTGGAACGATTACATTTATAATAATAATTAAGGTTTTAAATTTTAAATATTTGATTAGAAATTGTTCAATTGAAATATACAAATTAAGTTATAAAACATAAATATAGATATATTTTTTATTCATATCCTGATATAGACAATTAGTGGATAAAATTATTTTTGAGCCAATCCAGAGATCGAATGTTTGTTAATTTAAATGCATATAGGTAATGAGTATTCTCACATTTTCCCTGTTTAGCTATAATCTATAACTACATCCATATTATTAATAATAACTTATAATGAGTTAATAAATTATCAAACTAGGTATAATAAGTAACAAATGACAAGTTTGTGACTTATGGTTATGTAGCTATGATGTTTAAATGTGTTAATCAACTTCTACATTGTATGTACTGGGTGAACAGTTTGTCTCTGTTTCATAAAATGAACATACTTTTAAAAATATTCTCTTTTTTTTCTCAATGTTACTACCCAGATATCAAAACAATAGTTTTACTTTTCACGAGAATATCAAAAATAAATAAAAAATAAAATACACTTCATGATGATATTATTATAAAATCTAAGTAATAACTAATAATAAATGTGCATCAATTACTACGTTCGACTACAAGAGCACATAGAACTGTCATAAACACCGATTTTATGAATGTTTTCAGCATTGAATTTAATTAAATCTTACCTTAATCCCGGAATGTTAATTATTATCGACTTAACAAAGGTACGAAAACTACTATGAATGTTCATCTACGTATTCGTGTTAGAGGTTTCATTTTTCAAAATTGTTTGGCATCATATTCAGAATTGATGTAGATTCACGTTGTTATTAAATTCTAGTATTAAATTGTATATTATATTATATTGTTAAAAAATACGATGATTTGTATGGTTTTTAGTTGGTACTTACGTAATTCATAGTGAATATTTTATTTTACAAAGAATGAAGATATGTAAACTAAGACCTTTTTAACAGGTCCCGTTAACAATTTGATTATTTGTATACAGATATATAACAAATTAAAATTAAAAACTTCACTTGTACAACTTTAAATTAATACCTACTTTTTTTCGTTCGTTTCGCACGTTTATTTGGTTTTAATACAATTATTGAGGACAATCAAAACCGATTAAAGCATAATATAATATCCTAACAAATTGTTAATATTATTTAAAATCGCACTCTAAGGACTTGAAAACTAATAATTCGACTACGGCGATATGATACGGGATTATTGCAAGGGATCGTTTTTGGCGAAATCCAAATGTAAATAATATACAATGGAATTTTCTAATGACAATTGTATCACGTAGGTGTTGTATAATATTATTATATAATACGATTGTATACAATTTTCTATTTGCAATCATCTCATACGACTGTAATAATAATTATTGTAGCACAAAGACTCGATGATAATTTACATTTTACATATTATTATTAGGCTAATACAACAACCGTTTGAAACCATACAAATACAGCAAGGTAGATATAGCGCGTATATTATGCAAATCGAGTGAATTTTTTCGCTAACAATGTCCCGCGATTATTATATTTTAACGTTCGACCGTGCTTATATAGGTACCATGGAAAAAGGACCACGATTACCCACGGCCAATTTGCAAAGCCCAATTATATTATTATTATTGTTCTTATTATCATCGTTATCGTTATCATTATTATTATTATTATTACTATACGGAAAGAACATCGCCAATGAAGTAAATTCGGCCAGTATAGTTTTTTTATTTCATTTTTCAATTGACGCATATAATATATTAATTAATTAATCGAATCACAATATTGCAGTTGAAGTAATTTTATATGTTGGTGATAGTAATATTATATTATGACGTACGCACTGTTCCGTCGATGAGATACGTTTGAACTAATAATCTATTGCAGTTTAATAAATAAACGTTTTCTTTTTTTCGAAATTAAATTTATTTATTCGCTATACTTTATGTGCGGCGAGTACTCTGGCCTGAGTACACAATTTTTTTCCCTCGCAAAATTTGACCAAGAAAAAAAACGCTCCGCACTTTGACGGTCTGTGCAATTTATACACCACTTATTATGTATAAATATATTGGTGGGCAATCATCTCATGCTCACCGCAGACGTCGGTCGGATCCCGGACAGGCGTATAAGACAAAAAAAAAATAAAACAAAAAAAATCCGTTTAATCTGAAAAGGGTGCATAGTATTATATACACGATCCATGGACCCGACGCGGTCACACGGGGGTATATACCGCGGTTCTTGATACCGTTAACGACTACATCGACCCGTTTGTTTGTAATTTCGTACCGAAATTCATTTTGACTGAACGCGTACCTACCAAGGGGTCGTTAAGATATTTCCAGTCCAAACGAGCCGGACGGATCGAAATAAAATATAATTGTAATATTGTAATTCTGACTGTTTTATTAATATTGTGGGTATGATACGCTTCGCAAAATAGCGTATTATAATATGTTTAATTTTAATTAATTTTTTTTGAGTTAATTTTTCAACAGCTGTGGTAATTTGACTTTTTCGTCGGTTTTTTTCTTTGATAATGGGACGTGGTATGGTTTGGAACACGTGTTTATGTGGCGAAGATTTTTCACTAAAAACCCGGGTGGTCACCCATCCGGGAACTAGCGACACTGACTGATGCTTGACCTCAGAACACGTTAGTGATAGTGACTGAGGCCAATCACTGTGCCACACATGCATAAATTATTTTTATGGTTAAACCAGGTTTTCATTGATTTCGATTCGATTTTTTGATTTTGCCTTCTCTTTGTTTGGATTAAAAATGTAGATAAACTACATTTTGAAGGCCCCTCAAAAACTTCCTAAATTCCTATAAATCTACCCTCCAAAATTTTTAATTGGCGAACCCTGGCATATATGACAAATGTAGCACGTACTGTTGTTGTTTTTTAATATGATTATTTAATGCAAATTTACAATCTGTGAAGCGAGTACCTGAATTAGTGGAATACAATATAATGGGGTGAAAATAGAGAACATTGAGTTGGGGTTTCATATTAGAAATTCCTGAACATGAGTGGTCATCTTAGGGAGAAATAATAATACACACTTTAAATTTGATACCTACCACCTACGCATTGAGAAAATCTCGGGGCCATTGGCGTTTCAGGCGTCAGGCTGGCGGACTGGAATGAAGTTGAGCGACAAGGGACAATTGTGTTACGAAGAATAATATAATATTATAAGCACATATTTTTCCAGTCAACATATTATTATGAACAACATGGGAAAATTAAAAGTTTCGTTTATTTGTAAGTAAATAAATGTCTGGTGTGACACGGTGGTTGGGCCGCAGTCTCTAATGGGTGCTGCCTCTGCTGCGGTCAAGCATCGTCCGGTGTAGCTAGCTCCTAGATGGGTGACCACCCTGTTTTTTAGCAGCAAATCCTCACCCACACCTCATACAAACGTGTTACTCAAAACCATACCCCCAACCCCCCAAATAACCGTCACCTATTACAAATAACTATAACCCATAGGTAGTTGCCGATGCTTTAAAAAGTAATAAAAAATAAAAAAAAAAACAGAAATTGTTTGTTTAAAACATAAAAACGTATCACCTTACAGCAAAACAATTGACTTTGCGGACGAACAACTAATAACAATAGGATGACGTCTTGTTATTGAGAAAGCATTATTAAAATGATAGGTTTTCAGCGTCGTGTTTAAAAAAAAAGACTAGACGGGAAATTAAAATAGAAATATTAGCCGGCATGTAATCATAAATTAGTAGTAAAACGAGTAGGTAAATGCTAAAAGAACTAGTTTGTCTGACGTTTGCTTTTAGACAAACGAAGTTAGATCACGAATCACCGTTTTTGAATATTTCGCTTAATATATTGTAATAATGATATTATAATGCAATTTAAGTTTTTCTTTCTCACTGTATAATAGCGCCATTCGAAACATTGTACGATTTAAAATACGACAATGTAATATTATAAATAATTTCTCTGTAGGTCTATCATCTAAAAATTTGATATTTTTACAACGTGATGTGCTATAAAATTATTCCTCGGAATAGTCGTAATAGAATGTATAATGGTTACGTATCATTCACCGTAGTGGAATGGGAGGATATAATCGTGATTGATTCGATGGGCGGAAGAGTTGTCGTTTTAATTCACACAGGTGTAAAATACATAACAATAATAATAATAAACAATTTTTTTTGTTTCTAAGACATTTTAATCAAGGTACACTGCCACTGCAACAACGTTCCTCTACTTATTTCTGTCCATTAACATTTCTTCTACGTTTTCCAACCCAATAATTCTGAGGTACAGGGCTCAAATAAAAAATAATAATACCGTTTACCGTTATATGGATATTAAACGTTATGATCGAATGACTGTTTAGCGTTATAAAAATTTAAACGTTATTCAACTTAAGCGTTTAAACGTTTTATAAATTTAAATGTTATGAAGCGTTTAGTGTTATCTGATGGATATAGCTTGTTTCCTACACAAAACAGAACGATTTAAAAATATATTGCAAAAATAACCATAATATATATTTTATTGATAGTTATAATTATATAAATATTTTTTCCCCAGGCAACTATAAGTTTCAATTGCTTATTGTTTCTGTTTCGTTATCCGTTATCCGTTTCCAATCGTTTATCGTTTACCGATACGTTATCTGTTATCGATTTCAATCGTTTTTTTTAATTGTTTAACCGTTTAACGTTATACTAATAACTAGGCCGCGGATTTCAAAGCATAATGCATTTTTTTTTGGTTGATCTTAGACAATGCTTTCCAAGTACATAATTCGTTTCTTTTTTTTTTTTTAGAGTATTTTTACCATTATTGGGTCAATTTTGTTGGTTTTAATGCATATTTGTTCAATATGTCACCCGTTATCATATAAATAACAAATAATTAGTGATTTCGTGTTACATCACGGTCGTAATTCGTAAGTTTTTATTTCATGTTCGTAATTTTAATAGGGATAAATATTATGTTAAATAATGCCCCCCCCCCAAAAAAAAAAAAATCATCAATAAATTAATATGGTATTTTTAAGGTCATTTTTGGGGGTAAAATTAATTTTTTAAGGGCATTAATTTAATTTTTAACATTTTTAAAGCATTTTTTTACTTCATTAATTAAATTTTTTAGGTCATAATTGCATTTTTCCTAAGGCATTTTTAGGTATTTTTTAGGGCATTAAAATCCACGCCCTGCTCATAACGTTATAAAAAGGTTTTGAAACCCTGCTGAGGTCCTCCTTGGTGCTATCAGCCCATTGTTTTCTGGGCCGTTTTGTGTTTGGTTTAAATCTTGTTACGCTCCTCTACAGTATTCCTTCAAATCCCCAAACACGACCGACCTATCTTATTCTGCTACTCTTCATGGTCACAATAATGTTGACTTATCAGTATAATGCTCTCAACTCTTCATTAATTTTCCTAATTTAAAATTCACCTTTTTCATTATTTTTTGCTCCAAACATTTTCCGAAATATTTTCCTTTCAACATCACTAAATTTGTTCTCATCCGTTTTAGTGGTTGCTCACGACTCACACGCGTATACTTATATGGGTCTAATTAAAACTTTGTAAATAATTATTTTGTATAATTATATTACACATTATATGTCTACATTTAGCTTTTATATTATTTTGCTCTTTATAGTGCCAATATTCCAAACCATGTACCTATGCGTCTGATCCGCACTGTTTGGAATATTGAAATATTATGTACCTACCTACCTACCTACATTTCTAAAAAAAAGTTATGAACAAAAAAATTATAAAAATCTTCGTTATAATCATGAAAAATAAATCATAAACAAGGTGGTCTATGAAGCCTTCACGCTAAAAAAATAAAAATACTTATAAGTTTCATAAATACTGCACTATTCTCGCAATATACTTGCATAACTTGCATTAACTATTTTATGTCAGAATTAATATGACAACGCGTGTCGCAACAACTATTGGAGTTTTTGAAAATATTGATAAACAATCATATTTTTCAGTGCAATAATTGAAAACAGATACCAACATATTTTTATTCTAGAATGTTTTATAAAATAGATTGGCTATATGTACTTATCCACCGTAAAGGAACTAGTGTCGGTATTCATCAATCAGTGATAATATGATTTTACGATTTCGATAATTTTATAATTTCTCAGATAGATTTGTCGGAGATGAATCTTTTTTGCTTTAAGCTAGAGGTCAAACTATTCTTTCGTTATATTTAGAGTGGCTGTGCTTGGTAAATATTATGTTGGTACACTTCAAATATAACTCTAGGATATTCTTATCGGGGTTATAAATATTTTAGAATAATACAATCAGTGTGTAGTGTGGGTTTAGGTTTTGATAAATTTATTTAGAGCAAAGATAAATATCTAAAGATAATAATATTACGCCGGTTAGTATAAGGTATGTAACAGAAACCTCTGACAAATGTATGAAAAAAAAAAATTGAAACAATATATGAATAATAAATAATTTAAGATTTAAGATTTACATGTTTGAAAATTCTAAAAAACAATTATATTGAAAACAGTGATTACGTTTTGAATTAGTTTATTTAAAAATAATGATATTTACAAAAAAAAATTTAATAAATAAATGCTACTTGTTTTAAATGAACATTTTTTACCATAAAATATTTACTATAAATTAGATTTACAAACTGAATATGTTTAATTTTTTCAAATAAATATAATAATACAGTTCAAACTTCAAATTGATCTGTATTAAAAAAAAAATAAAAATATTAAACTGTACTCGTATCGCAAGAGTTTATACAATTTTACATGACAAAAAAAAATAATATTAATTAAAATAAAAGTAATTTCATTTGTCGGGTCATTCTGTTACACCTTGTACATTATAATAGTATATAAAGGTTTAAACCGCGGGTCATCCTCTAATCGATTTAGGTAGGTAAACAATACGCAACCACGCAGGACTTCATACAATCCACTACCCTTACCTAGTATAAGCAAAAGTACACGTCATAACATTATTACAAAATAAGGGTAAGTAAATGAAGGGTCGTTGAATTCGTAGAAGTCGCCACCGGTTAGTCATTGTCGTACGTTTATTATTGTACATACCTATAATACCTACAGTGCACATAATATACAATATATAATAATAATATGTACCATGGTGCGGGCGAGTATAAAGCACCCGTCGTCTCTGGGTTTGACGTTGATGTCGGCGGCTGCGTGCGAGGGAGGGGTAAAGGTTTTCGCGTTCATATATATGTTTACTTTGCTTGCTTATTGTTGACATTTCGCGAATGCTGCAGGACCACGGGTTATGTAGGGTGTACGACAACGAGACTATGATATTATTATTATATAGCTATTCCATATGCTTGTGCGTATATTGTTCTACGCCCGGCTCCTCGCAATTATCCCGACGAAATATTTGACCTAGCTTTGGTGAGCGGAGTGAAGTCCTATTATGCGACTGATGTGACTAACTACTGCACCGACGCGATGATAATATTATGTGCCAAGAGACAAGAGTTGTGTGAATTCACTACCGAAAACGACTTGTGAGAGTTTGTAATATTATACAGAATAATATTATGGTCGTTGTGATCGGAACGTCTCGGAAGCGTTACTGCACGCGTTACAGCTAATAACATATAGGTGTTTGGTGGCGGATCTAGGATTTTCTTTTTCTTTTTTTTTTTTTAGAGGAGGGGTTCTAAGGTTCTAAGGTTTCTAAAGTTAATGTCTAGTACTCTGCTTGTACTCCATCCTGATGGCAAGACTTTTTTTTCAAAATGAATGTGATTAATATTCAAAAGGTGGAGGCAACTCAATTTTTTTTTTTGTACTAATTTTGTTTAGGAATGTCCCCAGCCCACTGAAAAATACACGTTATGTAGAGTATTTGTTTTCCAGGAAGAAAAATGCCAAGGGGGTGCTATAACACCCTAGCCTCCTCTCATGCCTGTTGGTACTTGCAAGTCGCCAATCACAACGTTTTTGTCACCTCGTCGATAATCGATATTATTTTATGACAAATATATTTTTAAAAGACTGAACACCATCTGAAGATCATTTCTTCACACTGCACGTAGATGTACACGACTTTTATGACTTCTCGTGTAGGTATATAATATGAAGTTAGACTTCTCTGCAGTTTTTCTTAAAAGTCCGATACGCCGAATTTACTCACAGAGTTATAACTTAAGTAAGTATATTTCGAAATTTTTGATTATAACTATATATCTATTATATCTATTTTAACATTGAGTGAGTTTTCAAATCAAGCATTAAGTGCGCTTAGAACAGTATTATAATATTGTACATTAGAGTTAGCGAATGCGAGATATGTTTGAAGAAAAACGACGGTAGAACGACCAGTATAATACAAAAATATAATAAGGTAGGTACCTATATTCTTTTATAGTTGGTACATTTTAAAAACTCGGTTTTTAATATCATGGAGCTATGTATTTGAGTCGACTTTCAAAGCGTTCTTTATTTGTTTTTTTGAATACCACTATGGAACAATAAAGACAAATACTAATACTAATATACTATTACTATAATACCTACGCTATAAAACAGTTTAAATGAAATCGTGTTCTAAAAAATGTTTTATTTGTGTGTAAAAGGCATTTGTGGTTTTTTCATTGATTTTTTCCTGTATAATGTCTATACATTAAGTATATTATATAACTCAAATATTAAAAAAAAAAAAAAAAAAAAAAACACTGAAGCAAAACAAAGTGACCACCTAGACAAAAAAAAAAAATAATATAAACGAGAATGATTTGAAATGATTGTATTGACAAGAAATAAAATCTAGGATATTGTTAAGTAAAAAAACAAAAAGTTCGAAGGAAAAAAATTTAACTACATCTGTTTTCAGAGGAAAAACTATGGGATGAGGTGTAGGGAAAAAAAGTATAACCCGTCAAGAATATAATAATATAATATATTATGAAAACGACTCTATAGAGATTTCAAAGAGAAAAATAACATCTAGACTTTATAATGTAATATGTGTGTGTGTGTGTGTGTGTGTGTGTGTGTGTGTGTTATGTTTCGGGTTTGGGTTCCCAAATAGTTTTTGAAGAAATTATTCGATTGTGTTTAAAGTTATCGAAACTGAAACGATACTTGTTTCGTCCGGTATATCTGGTGTTGCGCATCAATATTTCTATTTTATTTTTCGTTCTTCCTGAAGGAAACGGGAAGGAAAAAGTCTCTCCCATGACGTTTTATAGTTTACCAAAGGGTACTTTCTTCGCCAGCACGTATCGAGAAGTTTAAAAACTTTCCGTGGTGGTAATAAACAACGGCAAGTTGATAGAATAAACATAAATAACGGAATTTACGACCGCTGAGGGGTGTACGGGGGAAAACCGAAAGTTCGAACAAGTTTTGGGAGGGGGGGAAGAGAAACCCCGTAAAAAAATAAATAATGCCAACGGACAAATTACTGGCAGGGAAAAAAACCTAGAAAGCTCCTGTATATTATATAGTTCTTAACACCTCTATCGCGCGATACAGAGAGGGCGAACTACGGTACACAGGATATAAGATATAATATATTATATATTATATGCGCGTGGGTGTATCGATTTTCATCGTATTCTGTATATATATATATATAAATATGGGTACAAGGGACTTTTATGAGAATGGTACTATTTACTCGATAGTTTGTGCCGAACTACAGGCGAGGTAAGCCGTCGAAAATTTCCTCAACGTTGGTCAACGCGTTTGGCGCCCGTTGCCCTACCCTGCAGCTAGTTGTAGCTTTAGAATTCGATAATAGTATGATACTAATAATAATAATTATTATTATCATTATCATTTACCATCCCCGGAGTTTGCAACAGAATGATTGCACGGAATCCGCCGTTTTGGTAACGTTCGCGAGCGCGTTGTAGTTTATTGTAATTGCATTGGTACCTAATAATATTATATTTGCCTGGTCGGATTTTAGTATTTGCTATAGTTGTAGATATGAACGAAAAACTGAGGAGCTCACACTTTTTAGGGTTTTCTGTAGGATTTATGATAATAATAGTAATTTACCGTGTATATGATAATTATGTTATGATTTGGTATCATGCATGGTATATATTATAATATAAACATAAACGTTATTAATATATTAGAATTATTAAATAGGTTAAGTAAACACATATGTGTAATGAAATTAAACTCTCAACAAAATATAAATTATGTTAAACGATAATAATATTATATAAGTGATAGGACTAGACGAATTTGTAGGGTCCTTCAGGGGTGATCGCTTAATGCAGCCACTGTGACACTGTAGATAAGTGTTATACATTTTAATTATGATTGTGTGTGTTAAATAGTCTACGTCGGAAGCGATCGGCGTACACGCTGATTATAAGCACTTACCTACCGTGTTACGACTGGTTCAATAGCAATAATATTATTATTATTATTATTCATCTAAGAACAGTAACCCACCGCTATATTATATTGTATGATACTATTTTAGTGCCAATTACAATATTATTATTATTATTTTATCGTATTATATTGCACACGTTTACAATTAATTTTAATTACTCGTCAGTGCACAATGACATTATTGTTTTGTCCTACAACCCCGTTCACATCTGCAGTTCTAGTCCACGGTGTCAGCGATTTATATGCACTATACCTACAGTAAATATTACTAATTACTGCAGTGGTACGCAAACGATCACGTGTTAAATGTGTACATTATTATGACCTAAAGGTAACTATATTATAACATGGCCAATACTTGTATAGTAACCACAGGTCAGGTATAACGGCGGTACACATCCGAGTGTTTATCTCGATAACAATAAATTATTATCTATGCTCGAGCATTGCCTAATGTGTATCGCGATAGCACAATTTCAGCGGATCGATGCCAGTATTATAATATAGTTCGTCTATATGTATAACACTGCATAGTAGTATAGTTTCGGTCACCTGCATTCGGTGCACTCGAATAACAACAATTATTGCCGTATTTGTGCGGTGCACATAATATTATATAACTGCAGCCAGCTAGACGAGTGCATAATAAAAAACAATAAAAACGGAAAACAATATTCGACACCGATCGCGCCGTGATGTAAATACATATTATATACAGGATGATTTTGTTTAACCATTCTCAACCCCATTTGACGATTGGTGAACAATTATATTTACGGACGTGCGCCTTAAACGACTGATAAACGACAGTATTACGAGTAAATCTGTAAATATTTATTATTAAACTCTGAATTGTAAATAATTTTTATTTTGGTTTCATATCGTTGAAAAGCTATTGATTATAAAAGAGGTTTAAATATCCAAAATGTATCATAATAATATGTCGATGCTACCAAAATAAGTAATATAAAACATAGATGGCTAAGAGGCCAAAAGTTTTATAATATCACTAACACTAATTTTTTTCTGAACAGCAGTTTTAAAATGTTCAATTATTTCAAACCAAATGATTTGTGATGTAGTTTTTTGTTTTTCTGTGCTACAAAATAATGCATTAAGTATTTGTAAAATATTTTGTGAATATTATATAAATGGCAATTTGAAGATCTCATTTTTCTTTTAAACCTTATTAGAGTATTTCTTTTAAATTAAAATTGGATTTGTTATAACGTATAAATGAAAGTATAATATTCTTTTTACAGTTGACATAAAATGTTTAATGGACACAATATTATGTAAAATAAATAATAAGTAAAGTCTATTGTAATAAATATTATGGAAAAATATGGAATATAAATTAAAATATTCAAAACGGTTGCGATCTAAGACAAATATTAATTGTATCTCGGTAATAAAACAGTTTTATTTTTTGAATTATATCGATGACTATAGCTTAACAAATTAATCGTTGAATTCCAAAATTCGGTGATAAGAACAAGAACAACTGCAATGTCTACAGAACATTATTAATCACGTATAAGTCCCGTGTCCCATGTTCGTGACGAATTTGAATTAAAAAAATATTATTTTCGTAATACTCTAAAACACACACTATCGACTATAATAATAATATGTGGCTTGGCTAATAGTGGCTAATAGTGGCTAATAGTGGCTTGGCGTGGCGCGTTGACTGCTCGCGGAATGCGACTGGGAGTAAGTAACGGCCACAGCTACTAGCTCCCGGATGGGTGACCTCCCGCTTTCATAGTAGTTAAAAACCCACACATACACGTGTTCGCTACCTATTGTAACAGCCATAAACAATCGTAAACAAAAACAACCTACCAGAGTTTATCACCCCTACAACAGCTAAGGGCCTTAGTCGCTGGGCTGAAGTTCAATAAAAATAAAAAATAAATAATAATAATATGATAGTCATTGTATTATAATTATTTAATATGAATTATGTATGTTTTTTTAAATTTAGTTTAAATCGTTTGCGTCCGTCTGTTTTTTTTTCGTCTCGGACGTAATTCGTTTAAACGCGCTTCTTTTATCAGGAATTAGCATACGAATATATATATTATATTCTACAGCGTGTTATCTCCGCGTCCCGTTGATTGCCTCAAAGCCTTTGCCTTTTTTATGAATAAATTATCAAAACCATTATTATAACCGTGGTTATAATATCGTGATAAGAAAACTAGAATGGGGGGGGCGCTTTTTTTCTTTTTACTAAGCAATAACTATATGTAGGCGATACCTACCTATATAATATTTATTATCCCGTTCGTATGTCAACCGATGTTGTATTTAGCCAACAGTGTTACAATAACAATAATTATTCACGATCGAAGCTCGACGCGTTCACTCGACGAAAATACCAAATTTGACTTGGTGGGGGAGGGGAGAGGGTCGGTTGCTATATACACAGGCACGCAGCGCACACACTGCAGAGTACACGTATCCATGCCGCGCAGCGGTCTGTCATCCGATGAAACTATTTAACAATTATTTACTGTCGAACAATTTGTACGAATTCGAAGTATGTGACGTACAGTAAGTTGTTCGGAAACTTAGGTGAATATTTCAACTTTCGGGCGAATATCCTGCACGTGTCGGCCTAACTCGCGATACCTCTCCTTGCTGCAGCCGTGCACCTGTAACAACAGCAGCGGAGTGTCTTCGATCGAATACCTATACCTAGGTACTTCGAAACACCAACGAATTGTTTTCGATTGTCACCGAATCGGCTCCCTATTTGTCAGCGTGTATAGACACACAGAAGATAGAAAATATGTTCTAGAGTATTTTATAGCTATACAATATCTAATATAGTTGTTGTAAATCAGTGATTAAAATTCAATATTCCAAAATTTTTAACTTGGCAATTATAATTTATAAGTTGCAGCGAAATAAATACTTAGTAGGCACTCATTAATAGAATTAACCTAACTTGTTGATCACACTATATAAGTACATTTACTGTTTTATACTATACTTTATACTTTTACACCAACCACAGTAGTCTCCGCTTATTGGACCTGCGGTTAATGGACTTAACTTCGCCTAATGTACTCAAACAAGCTGGTACCGATTTACATGTATACTTGCACATAGGAAAAAATGCATATTACATACATATAATAATGCATATGGACTCACACACTGATTAATGTGTATACTTTTTAGACCATATTTCCTCAATTTTTAGTCCATTTTCATGATTTTAACGCTTATATTTCGACGATTAGCATTTAGCACTATATAGTATATCTTCAATTGTAGAATAAAATGATTAAAGATTTTATAATAGTTTTTTACATCATTCGAAGTCATAAAATATTTTATATTTTTATCGTTACCTACCTCAACCATTAATGATGATTTTGTTCTGTATGAAGGACACCATACATTTTAAATACATAAGTAGATACATAATTATGAATATATCCTATAATCAGTACACAACCAAATTTAAATTTTATGCGATAACATTTTACAATTCAGATAAAAGCCCAATGATCAAAATTATAACTATAGAAGAATAAAATATGCATTTGAATAATATTTGTTCTTTTTCAAAAGTATTTTTTTACAACTGTTTAAAATTAAATGAAAATTCATCCAACAGGAAAATGTTGTCTTATTTTAAATAAAAATAAAACCAACAAAATCCAACTATTCTACATGACGCGAAAGTTTTTCCTGTGAAGTCATTTTCGTTGATTTAATGCACCATATCAACCCCCTCCCCTTAAATAGGCATCGAGCTGTAGATTAGTGGAAAAATATTATAATTAAGGTAGTGAACAAGTATAAAATATAATAGAATTTTGGAAATTGGGAAAACCAGCACCGTCAACCTTAATGGACTCATATTCTATGGTCACAAAGTGAATCAAATAATCTAGTAATGTATAAAGATGTATACGTCTTACTAGTTAGGTTTATGTTCTAGACATTTTTAATTTTAAATAATTATACATTTTAATAAACGTGAAAATAAGACTTATGGCATTCCTGTAGTGTACAAAAGGAAAACATTTTTTTGTTAGGATTATTTAGCTCTATTTTACTTCAATTCAATGTCATGGTATCTTACAAAAAAATATATTCAATGGTCTAAATAAAAAGTATTTTAGTGATTACCCTTAGGTAATTGGTATATTATATTATACAACATATTATTTTACCGACTCTAATTATTATAAATTGATTGTTAAGTGAACTTAAATTTAGTAATTTAATTTGAAATAAAGTCATAATATAATAAATAAAAACACTATTGTAAATTAGCTGTTAAATGAACTTTAACTTAATTAAATTTTTATAAAAATGATAAACAGATTAAGATTTATAAATGTAAATTCTAATGAAAATAATAGCAACTCATTAATATTACTCGATCAAAATCATAAAATCATAGCTTCAAGAGTTAAACATATTATTATGTTATTGAGCTTGTAAAATAATATTTAAATTAACGTAATGTACTATTTAGATAAAATAAATGAAAATCGTATAGAGTATAGCTATATACTACTTGACGAACGATGTCCAATGCATTTTATACACAGAATTATATTATAGTACTGAAAATAACTCATACTAGTACGGTTCAGTGGATCAACAGAAAGGGACTCATTAACATGCTTTATTACAACTCTTGGTACCGAAGGCGAGTAGTCGTCACTGACATCACATTAATCAAGTTCTTCGATTGTTTGTTTGTTTGTTTATTATTATTTTTTTTTTAATCAGAAATTATAATTTAAATATTGTATCCAACGCTGATAGTTTTGCGATTTTAATCATAAATGCGTAAAAACAAAGAAAAAACCGAAGCCTAACTCGCAAAGGGTTCCATCCATCACCCCTCCTCACCAGCAACCTACAAAATATACAACATTAATTATTATACTGTTCAAAAATACCTACCTTAGACTCTACGAAACCAATGCATAATATTATGTTGAACAGTAATTAAAGTCTCTACGTTAGGTACGTTACCTATTCGGCGGGCGTGCATGATCATAATATTGTTACACCGAACGGGCCACGACGAGAACCGTCTAGACGCGCAGTGAAGTCGCATCGCATCCCGTTCGCCACGATAGGTACACAAAATAATAATCACATTATTGCCATCACACTTGGGTGTCATGGTTCATTACTACACATAACTAGTTAGTAGGTACACCATATTATATTGAGTACGGCGGCTGCAGGAGACAGTGCCCGACGATATTATTATTAATATTTATTATTCCCATAATAATTATAATATCGTGTTTTATAATAATATGGCTGACGCCATGCTGAGCGCGCGTGTCATAATAACATTTTGTTACATGATATATATATATATTATAATCATGTACTAAGCGTGAAACACAAGAGGATTGATAACTATCAAAACGATGTAGAAATAATTATATACGAACGACTCGATTACAGAAATTTCGCACCACGCGTATACACCGTGGGCCTGTAGGCTGTAGGCGCACTATTGTTTTCCACTCGTTATACCCAGATCTTAACCACGGTTGTGTGGAGTGGCGGCTTTGTCAAGAGAGTTACAAAAAATCAACACATTTAACACTAGAATCGACCTAGTGACTATATACACAATTTGTAGATGTAATTTTATTTTCTACTGTGGTTTATACCTATCACTTAGCTCGTAACAAAATCGTAACACTTTGAACGCATTATTAATGGTAATCTATGATTGTAGATAAAAATAAATACAGATAACCCTTATGGAGACTTCTATAATTCTCGAGTATTGGAAGTATAAAACATTTTTGTTTCAATAATTGTTCTTAAAATTATTTCATGCCATCATGTACAACTTAAAGAAGAAATCGATGAGACTATAATGTGGTACCTATATCTATAGCATCGTTATTATTGAAATCACAATAAAATAAACTAAATCATTTTGCTAAAATCCGTTGAGTTATAAATTTAACAGTTTTCCTTCGGTTTCTTTGTCAAGGACTCTTCATAGTACGTACAGACTAGATGATATTTTCAGTCGATTAACCAGGTGAACATTTTGAAGGAATCTCTTTAAAAAATTTCAACAGACCACAAATAGACAAAAAATAAACAAAATATTATATTCTATATAACTATACGTGTTGGATATCACGTATTAGATTTATAATGATAGTGTATCTCGGAATCGAATAAGTATAATATTATATAACCTTACATGATATATTTTATTTCTTAACTCCACGATGGTACACCTCTCTATGTAGTAATATAATATTATAGTAATACTACCAATATATGCTTATATTTTATAGCGTTTCCCGAAAGATCATAGTTACCGGGACAACGAAACACTGTCAAGGGTTACGGTATCATCGGTATCATCGGTCATCAGTATACACGAGAACAATAATTAATTAATTTAATATTGGTTTGCTATGAAACATGTTTTGTACCATTTTGAACAGAAATGTATGCAGCACCAAACGTGCCAAAAGTATATTTATACTTAGATACAGCCGTGTGAAATATGGTTGTAAATTTACCAAAAAGTAATATGTACCTTCTAGTGTTGTTTGTTTTCAATAATTCGTAAAAGTTTTTGACTTACCCTCCAATTTCTTATGCCAAAACTTGGGGATAAACTGAAATCTCGCCCACGCCGTAATACATCATCTGTGTTTCTGGAAAAAAATAAAATAAATATTATAAATCACAGTTATATTTATAAAATGATTGCAATATAATCTATGATAATTGTTAAATTAATTTATTTCGCAGTCGTTATTTTAAAGTATGAAATACAATTTTATATTCAAATGTTTCAGAGCAATGCAACCTCGTACAGTTTACACAGATGTAAAACATAATGTGTACATAGTTAGATATATAATGTATATTATACCAATACCTTGTACAAATCTCTAAATAGATGGGTGTGGAAAAAAATATTTATCAGATCAGTACGTGTATCATGCATATCGAGTACGTTTGTCCTTGTTACTATAAAGAAACTATTTTACTTAACAAATTTTAATTTATGCAACTATTGTGTTGAACAAAATGGCAATGATTTTCAAAATATTATTTATTTTATTCAGTATAGTAAGTATATAGCCATAAATCTTAGTTATTTATTTTTTATTTTAATGATTTTATTTGTTGTACTTAGATATTTCTAAAATCATACGCGATCAAATATCCGAACGACTTTACTCCCACCCTGTTGTCAGGAGAGTGCAAAATAAAATTTGATTTTATCGTTGTCGGCGCTGGTAGTGCCGGTGCGATAATTGCTGCTCGTTTAAGTGAGATAGCAGATTGGAATATTTTACTATTGGAAGCAGGTGGTGATCCTCCAGAATCATCAGAAATTCCACTCAAATGGAGTTTGGCATTGAACACAGAGTATGATTGGAAATTTTTAACTGAACAGGAAGATAATTTGTTCAAAGGTTTAGACGGGGAAAAGTGTCACGTGCCCAGGGGATGTATGTTGGGCGGAAGTTCGTCCATGAACGTTATGTTGCAAATTCGTGGAACAAAGTACGATTTTGACGAATGGGAAAAATCTGGGTGCGCTGGTTGGGGTTTCGATTCCGTTTTGCCATATTTCATAAAATCTGAAAATTTTACTGACATGACTCGGTACGATCCGAAGATTCATGGGAACTGTGGGCCCCTAACTGTGAGTCCTTTTGTATCTCCAGATCCTGCCATACAAACTATATCACAAGCAGCAGATTTGATGGGCTTGACCAACGTGAAAGACTTGAACAAAATAGAACGTTCGATTGGATACGCGATGTCGGACAGCACGACTCGGGATGGACTACGGTGCAGTACGCTGAAAGCTTTTTTAATGCCCAATAGTGGACGACCAAATTTGTTCGTAGCCAAATACATCCGAGTCACCAGAATTTTGATTGAGAACAAAAGTGCGGTTGGCGTTGAGTTTGTATCAACATCAGGTGAGTTCAAGACCGTCAACTGTACGCTTGAAGTCATATTGTCTGCCGGTGTGGTGATGAGTCCCCAATTACTTATGATATCCGGAATTGGACCAGCAGATCACTTAAAAGAGATGGGTGTGGACGTTGTAGCTGATCTTCCTGTTGGAAAGAACTATCAGGACCACGTAGCCTATTTTGGGCTAGTCCTTAGTGACGGCAAAAATAGACCAATCGAAGACATTGCGGCAGAAAGTCAAAAACTTAGAAAGGAAACGTTTGATTTGATCCCTAAAGGCATTAGCACAATGGGGCTAACGGGACTTCTTAGTTTCGTCGATTCCAAACGAGCGTCCGGAAACCCTGACATCGAAATTATGAAAATTAGATACTCGTGCAACACAACCCAACAGATGAACACGTTCAAGAACATGTTTGGATTTTCTGACGAGATGGCGAAAGTGTACAACGAGTTGAATACGCACAGTGACATATTACTGATGATACCGATTAGTAACATCATAACCAAAACCGGGCATGTTTTACTGAGATCAAAGGATCCTCTGGCGAGCCCCAAAATAATCGCAAACTATTTGTCGGACCAGGAAGAAATCGATACGATGGTGAGGGGTATCGAGTTCGTGGTTGAAATGTGCAAGACGAAACCAATGACTGACGCGGGATACGCTTTTGAGGAGATTCCATTTCCGAATTGCGAGACGAATTGCAAGTGGGGCACCAAAGACTACTGGAAATGTGGTATTAAAAATCTGGCCACCTCAATTTTCCATTCAGTTGGTACCAACAAGATGGGTGCGATTGATGACAAGACCTCTGTGGTTGACCCCTGCCTAAAAGTGATTGGCATTGAAAAACTTAGAGTGATTGACTGTTCTGCGATGCCATTATTAGTGACTTGCAACACTAACGCCGCCACAATGATGATGGCTGAAAAGGGAGCTGATATAATCAAAACTCAGTATGGAAAATGAGGTTATAACTTATATTATTGTCACCGTATATTATGAGTGTTCTAGGTATATATTTTATCTTTATCATTTTAAAAATGAATATAAAATAAAAAAGTATTCATATTATTCTATTCTGTAAAAAGAGATAAGTGAAAGAAAAAAACAGATAAAAATAATGTTCTATTGTTATGTTAAAACATCAGTATAAACTATATTAAGATGATAGAAACACTAAATTAAATAATCCAAAATCAAACGATCGTTTAACACATTTCAAACGAATAATTTGATATATGTTATCATATAATATTATAATTTATTATAAACCAATTCGTTCATATAAAAACATTAAGCAATTATGTATATTATGTCATATTTTGTGTACACGATTATGTGAAACCTTCAATTTATTGCCATTTTTGTTTTTAAAAGAAAACATTGCAAGCATTTTCATATGTTTAAATAGGTTTAATGAATTCATACTATTGTCTATACGTTTATTCATTATTTCGCAATTTGTTTGCATAACAATGAAAACACAATTTCAATAATTTTCATGTGATGACGTTACATTTTAATAAACAACAACATATGGGTGTCGTTTATGTCGGTCTATCGCAAAACGTGCAGGTAGGTGTTAGGTACGCTATATTTTTATTTTATATACGACAAACTTAATGACTAATGATAAGGGACGAAATGCTCGATGAGGATTGAGCAGTCTCCTCCGAGACTAGACGTAGAAATTATCTGAACCTAGTAATTATTATTACAAACACAAATCGTTATTGAACGTATTGTTTGATAATTTTAAAGTCCACCGAGCTTGCACCCTTTGATCGCCGTTCGTAACATCACTTGATTATGTGAGCCACGACCGATTCCCAATTGAATAATGATTGTGTGTCGCACCAATATGTGAAATGGCACTAGTGGTGCTTTGTAGAGTTGTTTGAAATAATGTGTCAACTCCACACGGAAACAATGTAGGATTATTAAACTAAAATCGGATTACGGAACGTGTATTGTACCATTTCTACAAAAAAGATACGCCCTGGACGTCGAGTTGCGAATCCAACTCAATAATCAAGAAAATAACAACGCATATTTTGCATAAATTCCTAAAATAATTTCTCAAAATGTTAGACTCGCGCCAGATTGTTTATGCCAAGACACTTGGTTAAAGAATTGATTCTCATAAGTGAAAAAATACGTCATCTACTCACCTGGGAAAAAACTAAAATTCAGAAATCTTTAAAATGTACTAGAACTATTGCGAAAAAATATCCAAATGTTTTTATAAATTTGAATTTTGCATAATATTTTTATACTATAGAAAAGTACTGTAACTACACGTTTCGAAACACACAAATTTATAATAATAAAATTAACGATGATCATTACAGCCATAACTTATTTGATGTGTAATAATGTTTGACATATTTTATGCATTAATTAACTTAGTTAAACGTGGAGTGGAAATTGTATATTTTGAAAAAGAAATATCAATTGAACCGTCAATAATATTAATTCGCTGCTGTTTGTCTAAAAATTATTAATTTTTTACACTCCCCGTAACTATATTTCACGTAATAGAAATTCAATGAATATTTTTTTATTTGAAGAGCGAAGGGACGGTGCATCTAGTTGGCATTGTTATCAATTATAACTTATAATATTAATATTTTACCTGATTATACATTATTGTTTTATTTGGATTTTATTATTAATTATTGGATTAACATTAATTCTACTTGATTTTAATTACATAGTATCGTTGTCTATAATATAATTTATATTTTAGATCAATTTTAAGAGCGTTGTTAATATCATAATAAGATGGTATGTATTTTTTAGGATTTCCATTAACAACAACTTGTACCCGAAAAATCAATCAAACGTATACATTTTCATAACGACAGCAATGCGTAGTATCGCACAAATTTACAATGTCCATAATGAAACATGCTAATATGTATGTTGTTACGACAGGTTAGGTTAGATTAAAAAACACTTTTGGAACAATAAACGAAGTAGTTGATGTACACAGGTGTATAAGCCATACCGTAATTAGCTTACAGTTATGATACAACAACTTCGCTGACGATCAGTATTTTTAGATATTTATTAAAATATTTTTTTATTTTAAGATCAAATCGTTTGCAATAGTATATACATATTGGTAATTTACAATATTCATATACTTTTTTTCCGTTTTGAACCGACAGTAGAGGAGGGTCTGTTTGCACAATACTACTTCTCTGCTCCCATCGTTTATTGATGAAACAATATTCATTTACTTTGAACATTAAGTGTTGTCATATATATTAGCGGTGGAATCGAGTATAGTGTTAATATTATTTTTAATAAAACTTATAACGTTTTAGAAAAATGTTTTGCGATCGTATATAACTTATAGTATAAGTGGTAACCAAACAGAGATTAGTTTTAAAACGTGCCCCAAGTAAAAATAATAATATTTTAGTACTTCGTTAAATGTTACTCAAATTTCGTAGATGCAAATCAAAGTCTAAAATCATTATTCAATTTTTTTACAACTTCATAAGTTCTTAATTTGTTCTATTTTGAATGTTTAATTTTCTTCGTTAGTTAAATTTAAGTGAAACAATGACTAGAAATATATATTTTTTTTGTTGTTTATTTTAAACGCGACAAACAGAATAATGTGGGCGTATCGTGGAAAAATTATTTTCATTGACATAGAATTGTGTAAATTGATGCACAACCGTATAATTGTAATTTACATAAAAATATCCATAAACGTTATTCACCAATCAAAAGTTTATTTACTTTTCAGTACAAAATTCAATCATGTTTTACTGCTTGAAATTTAAATGAACACAGCAATACAACATTAGCAGTTTAATAATATATTATTGTTTAACGGTGCAGAAAAATATATTTTGTGAATAGAATTTTAATAATATAATATAATTATTATTTACTATAATATACCTATAGCACATAGTATTAGTTAATAATTTCGAAATCTGTATTGACAGATTCAACATAAAATATTCAAAATATATTATTAAAATATAAACATTAAACAATGTTGCAAACAGTTTGATTATTATTATTTTTTTACAGTGGAATAAAAAGTCAAAACTAAATAATAATTATTGTCTTGATATTACAAACAAATTTTATTTAAACTTTTATTCCACTCCTTTTATTTACCAATCTAGTCTATTTGGAAATTCGTATGTCTGTTCGATATCTTAGAAGTTTTTCGACACATTCAAACGTGAAAGAAAATGTTTCCAATCTAAAAAAATTACTGAACCTTGGATATTTGTTTGGCAATCTTTTTGAAAACTACTTGGAAATTCTAACACACCACTCGACTATATCTATGTCCACTTTAAAATCGATAGACGTAGAGTTGTACAAAACTTTCAGAACACAAAAAAAGTGTTTTTCTTGAAAATAACACATTATTTTAAAACCAATAGCTTTTTACTCTTTTTAAAAATAAATATTTTATCAAAAAGATATACTTTTAACTGAACGAAGTGAACTCGATTTTAAACTTTTTAGTTTCAAGTTGAGATATCCGGAAGTCAGTGTAAATACTGAGAATTAATGAGAGAATCGTGAGTGGTAACAAGTGCTATGTTACAGTTTAATGGAACTATTAAAATTGAAATAAATTATTATCATCTCAAATGTCAAACATATTTCTTATACCACAGCTGTTTTCGAATGATAGTGACAAATAAGGTACCGAAACCTGCAGGGCATTAACTAAAGGATACTAAAGACCGTTTATCACTTTTGAACCAAAAATAGGCACTACACGTTGAATACAGAAGCAGATTTGGACTCCATTTTTTTTTTTTAGTACCCCCTTAAATTACTCAACATTTATAATTACTGATATTCTTGAAAATAAGTAAAATTTTAAAGACAGCTGTGAACGGTCTCGTTCCACAAACCCAATTTATAATCACATCCATTACATAATATGTCCTATGTGTTTACGAATTTCTCATTTTATTATGCTTAAGTGTATCATAATTATTATGTAATCAACAACTTAATAATTACATAATGAGTTCAATAAGACACTGGATTTACAAATTACCAAATAAATCTAATAAAAGTATAAATTTGATATTTTCCTCAACGCCAATGCGTATTATTCGTAGGTCATTTAAAGAGGGTTGTATCTATTATTATTTGTAGAGAAAATATTTTGCTGTAAAACGTGTTGGTGACGAAAACAAATTGAACAAGACAAGTCTAATAGTAGTAACCAGAGCATCAATCGATGTTTGGCGTAGTGTCTATGGATTTGGTGAAATGCCAGATCGCTTCAGAACTAGTTATAAACAAGATACACATACAATATAATTGGACCATCTTCAGTATAAAATATTTAGGATATGATACAATAATAACAATTATATTGTAGGTTAATGCATAACACACTTATTTTTACAGTTCTTTGTTTAATATTATATTTTATGGGTCAACTTGTTCTGTTTTGAGAGCTGAAAGTGTTAGAAAATTAACACCAATTGAGTGCCGCTGGTACGTCTCTACAATCGCAATTCTTTATCTCGAGACTTTATTCTCATTATATCATACTTAAATATTGTTTTATTCGCGTATAAAAATCGTCATATTATCACTATTTAAGTCCGTTACCAACTGTAGTTGGATTTAAAATAAGTTGACGAAAAGTAAAAACCAATTTACACCCTATGTTGCAGCTATAAATTCCTTTACCTACGCTTTCAAATAAGAGTATATAATTAAAACGTATAAAATAAAAAAAAAATTGTTTTCTAAGAAGCATTTGCAGTTTGCCTAAATTAAAACAAATGTTTTTTTTTTTGTTAAATTTCATTCATACCAATTAACAACTGGTTATATTATTATACGTTTAATTTGAGTGTATTAATCTTGTTTTTTTTTATAATATTATTTTAACGATTCCGTACAAACATTATTATTATTATTATTATTATTATTATTATTATTTATAAATATAAAAATATAATATCTATTTAGACTAATTTTGAATATTGACATTTTAATTTATTTTAAAAAGTAAAACTTTTTCTTTCTAAAAAACGTCTTTTGAAATGTCGAGCCTTGCGAACTGAAAGTATTTCTGTTTTATTTCGGAATGAGTATTACTTCTTCTTTATAATTTTGTTTTTAATACAATGCGATTATTTTAACGTTTCTCAAAAATTTACTATATATATGTTTTTGAATTATTTAATAACATATTTTGTAGGTACATTTTTCATTTAATACATCTTACACAAAATGTTTTAATTAATTTTAATTGACACATTTTTAATCCCCTCTACCTCCTCCATAACGTCTCGAACATTATTTTATCGGTCGACATAAACTTTCGATATTTTGTCAAACGCCAGGAATATTATTATTTGTTGGTAAACATTTAATGTGAGCTATACATTTAGGACTCGGGACTTAATGCACTTAAAAAGTACTATATATGCATGCATTTATGCGCTTAAAAAGGACAAATATGGCTTTTAAAATATACACGTCAGAAATATTATTAGTATAAATATGAATATTTTACTAAAAACATATTTGTAGCTATTTTATAATTTTTAATTAATACCTACCTATTCATTAAGAAAAACGGGAAATATAATGAAAACTCAAAATAAATATACAGTTATTGTTTTTATATTGCCAATTTTTCAAATAATTGTATCATCAATTAACTATCATTAACTATCCAAAAAGGTTAAATTACAAATTATGTTATTAAAATTATAATATCAATAAAAATGCAAAAATATGCACTTTAAACTTTTAGTATTTTTTTTTTTTTTTTTGCAGTGTCAATAGATTAATATTTCAAGCTTACTTCGCAATAAATCTAATAGTGTTGCATATATTATAATATGTTTCTGATAGACATTTTATTTTCAATGCCACCCATTATTAGAATGTCCTGGATACCATTTCCAAAAGTTCGGTATATGGTTTATGATGACGTATGTGTGTGTGTGAAATGTATTTTTGACGGTGCATCCAAACTGCATGCCAAAAAAATTAATATAAATAGACATGTTCAAATTGCATGCCGTCTCTTGGAGAGGTCTGTCCGAATTGCATGCCATGTCTTAGAGGGTTATGTCCGAATAAAATGACTAAATAACTTACTTTTCCACTGTAGGAACGGGATTTCGTTACATTACAATAAAATATATAAATATTGTAGAAGGTGACACTGTGAATAATAATCATTATTTTCATAATCATTAAATTAAACAATTTTTTTTTTCATCGACAACAAAGGGTATTAGTTAAATAAAACTATTGTAGTTTAGGGTAGGTAATCAAGTGAGTGTATTTTACATGTTTACATAGTATTTCAAATTAATAATATTATTTTTAAATTCGGTGTGTTTTTTTTTGACATTTCGGGTACACAATATTACAATTTAAATATACAATAATTTGTATTATAATTTAATGTTAAAATCTCATTTATATTAATAAAAAAAAAATGTACAATACATAATATAATAATAATTCATAATAATAAAATATGTGGAAAATAATATATATGAATAATACTTATAACGGAACCATATTTTTTTGAATAATAAAATGGTAATAGCATTTTTAAAACGGTCAATATTAAAGGGAAAATAGTTTTTCAGGGGCCTAATTACAACTACTAATTACTCCAATATAGATACAGTTTAGGAAAATATTTACACTGATATAAAAATATTTCAATCTAGAAACTAATCACTAATCAGTTGTAATAACAATAGATAAAAGAGCGTTTATATACATAAATTTTTTTAAAAATTATGAAATTCCAAACAAAGTTTAAGTTGTTTAAGTGCATTACATACATCGTATTTTTGACATAGCTCGAATATGTCCCAATTTATTTAGGGTTACCTATGGTGTACCAAGAAAAAGTGAATTGTCTTACACCCAACAAAAATGTGGAAAAAAAAATTATTTGTTTTATTATTTTTCACACATTCTGAGTTTGGGTGAATGTATTGTTTTTATGATTTTTGTTTTTAGTTCTATAGCAAAATGTATTTGTTTCTATAAGCTGGTATTTAAATGCCATTCTTTTGACGAAATCCAATTTTCAAATTTTATTAATCTGTAGTGCGTTAATGTCTTCTTTGATGAATGACGTTTTCTTGCATTCACTTCCTTTTTGGCTTCATGTGGTTAGGTTAGGTCTACGTGGCCATTCAGCTTGCTATTTTAGTGTCGATTTGAACTTTTTTAATATTTTTATAAATTTAAAAATATCATAATATATAGTTGGATGAGTTGAATAAAATAAAGAACTGTACTTAAAATGGAAAGTTTTACTATCAATATAAATTGTTGTCCATTCAGAACATAGAAGTAGGGCATTTGGCTTGCTCAGAATCCATGTAATTTTCTATTAAATAATCCATAAATTTGTTTTTCATTTCCGGTATTATATAGTCATATAAATAACAAATATTCAACAAAACATTCCTCAACACCTTTTATATTTAATAATGGTCATCCAAATATATTATTCAAATATAAACATATTTCTGTTTGGTTTCGATAATATTTTCTCAACACCAAATTTTATATGTAGCGCCACCGAACTTGCTCTAAATGGCCTTAAAAAGTTATGATTTGCTGAACTTTTAAGCTTAGCAAAATAAACAGAAAATTCAATATCAGAAAATATTTATATGGAAGTATAACATACATTTAATTTTAAACATTCGGTGTTTAATGTAATAAATATTTTGTGGAGTTTAGTGCATCATGGTGGTGGGTGACTATAACATGTTCTGAGGTCATAAATCGGCCGACGTCGTTAGTTCCCGATGGGTGACCACCCAAGTTTTTAGTGATGAATCATCGCCCCACATACACGTGCTCCTCAAAAAACAGTAACCCCCCTTCAAAATTCTAATGGCCTTAGTTGCCGATCCATAAGATTGCAATATAAAAAATATAAAACAAAACATATTGCACATTATTTTATTAAGAAAAATATACACCAAAGATATTAAATATTTAAACTATGTTTGTAAATACAATTTGGTTGAGTATTGTTTTAATAATTTTTTACTGAAACAAAAGTTACCTTAGTGTACTATATTTTACTTATAATATAGTCTTTAAAATTCTTTAAGTGTTTTTTCTACATGAAAACATTATACGTCATAATATTAATACTATGGTAATTTACCAAAAGAAATTGCTTGTTATCACGAGTCTTAATTTCTAATGAATCCAATGTTTGGCGTACATATTACGTGGCTTTGCTGGTATAGCTTTGATTATTTGATCACGTATTGTTAAATATATACTTTCCTGAAAGCATATCATTTAGGTTTTGGTAACGATCCGAGAACAAACTCGAGCTATTCAATATATCATTTTTTAAGAAGGCTGTAGATGCACTAAGGCAATTTAATGCGATAAGACAATACGGACCCGCTCTGGCTGTGGAAAAAGGAAAAAATTTAAAATTGGACTTCCCTAAACATTTTTTTAAACTCACGGGAATACTCAGATATATTATACATCACTGGTGGTAACAAGTGATTTCACGGTGGTAGAAGGCATATTCATCCCGACGATTTCGTATGACCTCATTATATTAACGAAACTCAGAAAATTACAACAAAACCATTATTAACCCATAATATTATAATACAACTACAACCACGCAGGTCAGCAGTAATCGTCAGATCGATGGGTGAACAAGAAAATAAATAAATAAATTATTAAACAAAGTTTGCTTTCCGGTATTCCATCTCGCATGTAGTTGTTTTGTTTTTCACTGTGCGGTTGAGCCCTGGGCAAAAAAAAAACCCAGACGGAGAGAGGAGTTAATTGATGGTAATTTATTGTTTTTAAAATGCTAAATACGTCAGAAGTTATTTACAAAATGTTTTGTTGTTAATCTAATAACCCACGAAAATGAAAAGTAATGGTAAAACCTAAAAGCCAGGTTAAATCAATTTTATTAATGCTATTATTTATACAAATATATATTTTATGTACGTCATATATATATATATATATATATATATGTTTGAAGAACTTGAAACATTAATTCCTTTAATGATCCGCTTAAAAACTTGGTTTATAATATTCATTAAATTAAAACGTAAAAAGTTTGTGCAGCCGTATCAATGTTCAAATAAATAATATACACCATCGAAATCGTAATTAAGTTATATTGACAAGCATAAAATAAACAACGAAAAAGTTCTAACATGCAAACGTGCAAAGTCTTTAAGTAATCCTCCTCATCATATTATTAATATGCGCATTTGTGTTTATAAGCTATACATCAATAATAATACCTGCAGTTTTAAATTTGAAATGAATGAGATCGTACGCGGAGTCGTTGATCGATAATATATTATTTTAGTAGTGCACCATATTATTTACAAAGCACCATACTACATACGTATTGTTATTGTCACTCGGTAATAAATAATTATGACGAGTTAAATAATATTATAACCATTATAATATAGTAATATCCGTTTAAATGACATCGGCCGCCGCCGAATGACGATATCGTGAGACGCGTCCATGAACTGCGATGCTGGTTCCCACTGCGACTGTGTCGTTAATATTTTAATCTGAAACCGTTCGACCCAATATCGGGTTTACGAGATAAATAATAATAATAATAATACATGTCATATACCTACGTAATATTATAGACGCGACTAAATAATATTGTATAACGTTATCTATGTACACTCGTGACTGCTATACACATAATATAATATAATATATCCACGTACAACAACTAATATTATTACGTAGGTAGGTACATCGAATTCAATTCAAAAACGGATACGACAGGAGTAGAAACGGCCGCGTTAGGGAAATAGAGTAGAAACGCAAACCGCGATTTGGAGAACAACTCTACTGTATACATATTGTGTGTGTGTGTGTGTGTGTGTGTGTGTGTGTGTGTGTGTGTGTGTGTGTGTGTGTGTGTGCACTGTGTACAAGGATATTACAATACAACGGTTATAACATCCACGGGACTATCTGTGGGCAACAGAGAAACCTCAATCACTCACAGTAAATGAATTTTCGCAACGACCGTATACGTATACCTATATGGGTAACGTTTTCCGAGAAGGTGAAACAATATTGTGCAACGACAGAGGTGCGCGCGTACACTATAAATTATAATACTCTTTTATTATTAAACGTATACAATAATAATATATTAATACAAGTACTAACTCGCAGTAGGTATACCTAGATATGTAGTGTATATCTGTTTGGATGCGTATGTACCCATCGATATGACAAAACAAAACATAATGATAAACGTATCGTTTGGAGCCCGCAGCTATATAATATCGGACTTACAATGAAGCGCCGTGACGTGTATTTCCTTGCAGACATTTTTTTTAACGAGAAAAAAATCTTTGGTTTTCAATGCTAACGGTGATTTCCAGAAGCGAAGCGAAGAGGACATAGCTTACATTTTTTAAAACAAAATAATAATTCCTGGTACTTTACAAAATAATCGGAAAATAATACGAGTGGACGAATTTGTTGTTTTTATAACATGTGTCTACAAGCGACGACTATTCTAGATATAATCTTGTATATATATTATATAGAATGATTATCTCAACAGCTGTGCAAAATAAGTACCTATTCATTATTTCGAATGATATTAACGTTATTGAAAATATTTTGTCTTACATAATAATTGTATTTATTGTGAAGCGACATTGATGAAAAAGCTTGTTATATTTTTTAATTTATTATTATATTATATTTTAATTTTTTAAGTTTTTTTTTTTAAATGAACAATTTATTCTAACAGCGGGATATTTTTCTACGAAGTCTACGAATGGAGTTTCTTAATTGTAGTTAATTATATTTATAGCTTCAAGGATAAATCTAAAAATTATGGTCTACTACCTACTCAATTCACCAAACATCTAAATACTTATAACCAAATAACTCCTCGTTTGAAGTTCAATGTTTGTACATCAAAATTCTCCGAAAAATGTCTGCAAAAACAACATAGAAAGTAGCAAGTAAACAATAATGCTTGAAAACACAATTATAATACTTTTTGATGTATTCCATGTCTATAAATTAATATGATGTCTTGTTTAATGAAAAGTTTCAAATAATTATAAAATTGAAAATCATAGTACCTAATTAGATAATATACCTAAATACTTACAATTTAATGATTTATAATAATAGTTCTAGTATAATTAGTATTTAGACTGAATATTACATAATATTATATTTTATTTTTATGTACATAATACAATTATTAAAAACTATTCAAATTCAAATTTTGATTTAGATGTTTTGATATTTTCAAAAAAAAAATAGTTCTCATTTGAAAAAAATAAGTTTGTACCACCAAAGGACACTTTTTAGATGCGGTATAAACTATAAATAATTATCGATGTATTTCTTCTGAAACTTGAAACTAAAAAAATTAATTATTGTAATTATTAAAGGAACGATGGGGGCCGTGGTGAGTGAATTTGACGAATCACCCCGTATAGTGAATGGCGATAGTAACATTATATAATAATAAACTCATTACTCATGCGCATGCGCATAGATCCCATATTAAAAACATAGTGTCGACCATGTCGTAATGCAAAATGGTTTTAAAATTACTTTTGAGTTTTGACGATGAAATATAATATACACTTTCCTTGGCTGCGCTGGTGGGGAGAATACCGTTAATAATGTAAGGAGCCAATTAACATCGATCCGTAGAAGGTATTACTAAAGGGATTAAACATTTAAATTCGATTTCTCGTCGAAATTAGAAAATAGCTGTGGTAAGATAAATTATATTACACCCAGAGAAAACGGCCACTACGTTTTAAGGAAGATAATAATATAATATCCAGTTTATAATGTGTGTATCCATGTAAGGGAAAAAAACTGAGGTATGAGAAAAATAGGACTATTGGTTTAAGACCGAAAGTTCAATTTTCGTGATAAATTCATGTTAACAAAATATCGTAAAATTAAAATTAATAATAATAATAATTATCTAAGTATATATTATAATATGTATATCAGATATCTATATGAAAGTCTCTAAGAAAAATATTATATTATACTATTTGAGTTAAAGTTAGAGTTATGAGAATATAATTTAAATACTATAGTACACAATAACTTGTGAGTTGTGACTTTGTGAGGTGTTAAAAAAAAAAGCGTTGCAGTGCAGAACACCATTCAAGTGAAATTTAGTTTATAAAATTAATAGAATTTGCAACGATAAAACTAAATCATTCAAATACCGCTGCGAACAAGGTATAGGTACCTGTTATATAGGTTCACTCTAAGATTTATGTACGTAATAATGATATAATAATTATTGTTGTTGTACTTGTAGTTGTCGTCGTTGTTGTTGTCGTCGTAGATGGTGGAGTGAGTGGAGCGGAATCTAACGCGAAAGACAAATATAACAGAATTAACCTTAGATAATATTATTATATTATAAAATACACGTGGATAAGTAAAATTGCATATTTTAAACACGTAAACATACGCGAAACACGAAATACGTTATTACATATATATACATATATACATTCGAGATCAGAGCCGGTATGTACACAAGGATATATATAGGAGATTATATATATACGAACATCCGACCTGCACCGCTTAAGCAAGTGCTGTAACATCAAGTAATTAATTCTCGGAGGGAAAGAAAGAAAAGAGCCTCGAGGGATTTTTTGGGGGTTCAGTAACTAAATATAATACTATATTGTATACTATACCTTTATAATATGTATTGTGTATATAATATTATATATTATAGTGAGAGTACGCGAAAAGGATAGATCGCGATAACTATATTATATATCTGGGGGGGGGGGGGTGGGCGGACGCGAACCCGTCGGAGAACGAGCCGTTCTTCGAAACATCTTTTCAGCTTAATTTAAGTTAATTTAATCGATACGCGTCTCCCTTTATCCTGGGATCCCGGACGACACTGTTATTAAAATTATTTTTTTTTAATTTCAAACCTTATTGTGATCGAGGAAATTATTATAGATAATATTATTTTAGACGTTTTTTGACGGGTCAGTGGCCATAATTGTACACTCATACAAACATGTATATTTAAAAAGTATAATTTTATGTATATTATAGAGCCACTGTGCAATACAATATTATATTATGTCCAACTCATATCCTGCAAGTCTTTCGGACAACCCGGACTTTGTTCGAATGGAAATCACTTGTTATTTCGGTCTTTCGGGTGCCACTTGGTTGACTGCAGCTGCCATTGGGTTCCACGTCGGAGGGATAAGATTAAGGCACCGTGTTATTGAGATTTCCGGTCTTCCAAAAATACGCAATTGAGCGCACTGACGGTTGGACTGCAAAGGCCGGACCTCTTTGTACCCGCTTACAGTCGTCACCGTGACATTAACTATACATACGTCGAATTGGTCAGCCACCGGAAACGTAATAATAAAAATAAAAACAATCTACCAATGGTAGGTGTTACAATAACACCTATTATTATATGCCAGCTAGGTCGACGAACGTCGTTTAGAAACAGACGGTACAACGTAAGTGAGTGTAAAAAAAAAACACAATGGTTTTAAAGAGCATTTTATATTATATACCTAACTAACTAAAGGTTATTAAATAAGTGAGAAACGGAAAAGTCACTCTGCCGTATAATAATTGATGTAGCATTTTTTTAAATTAGGTATTGCCGTTGCCATCATTGTGCCTATATATAATTATGAGCCAGTTAGCAAACGTTTTAACTGCGGACGTGTATTTTATTTTATAAACAATTGTGCAACTTTATTCTGCAGGGTGAGTCAGTTAAATGATTCGGAAATAGGATTACTGCGAACGGTTCTAAAATCTATCCAATCATCGTAAACCAAAAAAAAAACTGATGCTATTCTGAAGTTATGGTTAGGTATTGTGAGTAGTGAGTGACGTAATTGTCTGTATAAGTTACTTCCTGCATGCAACTCTCCGAGGAGCCTTTGAGATATTTGACGTTATTCGAAAAATATTATGACGTCTTCGTCTCGAAAAAAATTAAATATGCAAATTCGAGATAGTAATTAATATCAGCCCCACATAAACGACAAACGACAAGAAAAAAAACCGATAAAATTAACCGTCACGACGTCGGATCACAACAAAAGTTTGTTACCTACTTACACACGTTTCGTAGGTACTTAACATATTATAATATCTGTTTGATATTGTTAATAACCATCACTTGGTTGCGGTTTAAGTGCTAAGCCCGGTCAACCGGCAAACGTCTTTTAATATCCGGGTGATGACTGCAGGGCACGCTGCACGCAAAAGCATTAATTTTCTCAGTCCACACCAAAAGTGATCAAATATTGAACTCACTATGTATTGTATTGTAGATTAGAACAATACCCTATAGGGTTTTTCGACCGGAAAATGTGTACCTATTCGCAAAGCTGGAAAAGTTAACCAGTTTTTTTTTTCACTAGTTCAGTTGTAATAAAATAAAAGTTGACTAAGCTAAGTATTTATGAAATTAAATAACTAGTTCATTTTCAGATATTCTACTTTTTTTTTTTACTAGTTAAGCCAAAAGTTATCAAAAAAATTAACTTATAACTTAACTTTTAAATTTTTAACTAGTATTACTGCCCAGCCTTGCCCATACGCTATTATACCCCTGACCGAGTGTCGAGTGTGTATAAAAGGAACACAATTATAATAATAACTATTGTTATTAGTGTACTCATTGATGATTTAATGAAAACATTTTATAGTTTTATTGTATAGGTACGTAATGTGGGTGTGACTGAAAATTCGTGGATCAAGACAGACAGCGCACTATATATATTATATATTATATTAATGTGTAATATCGTTTTAAAATTGTAGTCTGACACTTGTACATTCGTTTCTTTGGATGTGAATTCAGGTCGAGAAAAGTTTTACGGGTGTTTTCATAAATTAATAAGTTACCTACATGAAACAAATCCGTATTAATCGCACGTGTGTCTTAATATTCGGTGACTAACTCTACATCTGTCTCTGTCTGTCTCTCTCTGTCTCTCTCTCTCTCTCTGTCTCTTTCTCTCTCTCCCACTCTCCAACTTTATATTCCTTTCTGTTTAAGTAGCGTTGAAACTGGCAATACTAAATCGAAAGTTTCAATATTATTAATGTAGAATGTAGAAAGTCCCACGGTGCTCTGGCTCTGTAATTACAGAAATGCAGTTTGCAGAAAATGTTTTCTTCACTTTTCTCTCTCAAAATATGTTCGAGATAAGAAAATTAAAGTTAATTCTTATAGTGAAATACGCTTGACTTAGTTTTGATTTTAATTAAATAAACCTTTCCTGATTTTCGCACTATTAAATGTTTATTTTTAATTATTTTAACCTAGTTACGTATTATTGTATTGCCTGCGTATAATCAAAGGATAAAATTAAAAATTACCTATTGGCTACATTTATTTTATAGACATTTCACAATACCTTAAAATAAATTATAAAAAAAAGAGAGAGAGAAATAAGCAAACCAATGCCAACCATTAATATTGTTAATAGTAGATGCATATTTAGAAAGTTCCTTTTTCGATCTTTTATTTTATACGTCAAATAAACATCGATAAAGTTGTTCTAAGTTGAGAGGTCATCTTCAATGTATGAACATGTTCAAAGTGTGAGCCAACAAAGTTTTCTGGAAATGCTTGACTACAGTTTTTAACTTGTTTTTAAATCCAAAATGTTTCTCAATTTTTTACTTTTAATATCCCTTTGAAATTTTAATACTTTTAATTAATCCCCAGACCCTCAATTTATATCAATAGTGGTACATCCGCAAATGGTGTAATTTTGAATTGAACAATTTAAACCTACGAATTTAATAACTTTATTTTTTTCCCAACTATAATGTTTCCAATTTAAATTAATTATATCAAACACTTTTTTTTTAATGATATATTAAATACATCTTGGCCATCACCGATCAGAGTTTGTTCAAACAGTTGGAGTTTACCTATCCAAGCTACCTACATAAAATGTTAGGTAAAAGAATCAGTGGGATCTTTGTCCGGTAAGACCTTAGTATTTTGGTGATTATAATAGTTATATGATGTGTTTCCAACGTTGGTCCTATAGCGGCCGTATAGCGGTTATCGTCCGGATTCACTTCAATATCAGCAAGCCAACCTGATAATGGTGTGCGTGACAATTTTTTGTAAATATATTGTATTATATTATTATGATTTGATGGAAATAATACGTGGCTGCCAAATAAGTCCGCATCCGAAACTACGAGAGTAAAACAATAATATTATATTGTTTCGACCACGACCAAAGACAATAATATAATGACGTCACGTCGTAATAAAATTATTAAAATATTATATTATTTTAAAAACGATCCAAAACACGGTCGATCGGCTGACTTGGTCCGAACTCGACGAGCTGGTCGTAAAAATCACCAACTTCGTGTGGCAGGGGACTTCATAACATTATCATAACCGACTGCAGGCACCCTCCCCCATAGCGGACGTAAATATAATATTTATATGGGCACGCACACACGCACCCGACGACCGAGGACAATAAAACGCTTTTAATGATGATATAGTGTCCGGTGGAGAAATAAATTACTAATACTGCCATAAATATATATATATATGATATGTACGCACAAGCATAAAACGATACTATATAGTAAACTATTATATCGGTAAATTTACAACACGCACCGTATATTATTATTACAATTGATAAGGACCGGGAGTCGGTGAGACTGTCGATATGTGTATGTAAGCCGATGACTATGCATCATTTATATTTTGTATTATATTTATAGTTATTATTATTATTATAGACACAACAATATAATAATATGGTAGGTATTGGTGCCTATCACGGCAGTGACAATTGTGGTAGTTATTATTTGCACAGGAATATCGAATCAAGTTATAATAATATTATACAATATTTAAATGATTATAAAAATAGATATATTATTTATTGTTCGTGTTGTCCAGGCCCGAACTGCAGCAGTTTTTAAATTCTTTAGAATATTAGTGTGTTTGTGGCTGGCTGGAGATTGGCGTTCCTATTACCTACTCATGGCCGAGAGTGCTCGCCCAAACATAATGTGTATCTAATACGATACAATATCACAATTATGTACAGTACAAAGTGTCATAATCACTGTGCTATAATGTAACACGTAGAGTGGTGTGGAATTAAGTGTCTGACTAGTGTGCCTGTGAAATCGTAATTATTTAGGTGAAGCTAGAAGCCGGGTCAAGTTTTGTAGTGATAACAACCGGATCATGATTGTCTGTTTGTACGAAACAAAACTGACCGAAATCGTCTTCTTTTTTAAGAGCCCGTAAAATATACTACGTTGATAGGTCAACTGCATAATTAATAAGACAGAATTAAAGTCACTGTGAAAACATTATACAGTGTTATTATCCAAAATATGAATATGAAACAATAATTACGGAGAAGATTTACAACGACTTTTGACCGGAAAGTCTATACATATTGTGTTTGTGTCTTAAAAATAATAATATGACTTCAGTTAACGAATTCCGATTATTGTTTTTGTTTTTCCAAGACCCCCGTGTATAACACTAGTAAAACAATATTGGGCTTCCGAAAACGTATTTTCTTATCGTTTTACCATTATCGCACACAATTGTAGTTTTGGTGTTATTTCAATACCACGTATGTATGTGGCTAGCAGCCAGAATATTTTGTCGTTTTTTTTTTTGCGATACCAATTGATGAGACAGCCAAGTGGGTGAGTATAATATACAGTGACCCTCCCCCCCAAGTGAAATCCTGGTTGCCCCACTGCCGCGTGGCATGCTACGATGTTATTATTGTGATACGTACGTCACCGAAATCGGCGAGGTCGAAGTCGGACGTTGTTCCCAGACGTCGTCGAATTCATTCACGAATTATTATTATTATTGTGGTCAACCGATTTGCGAATGTTGAGCTCGCAGGGAACTTTCGCGGTTCGGTGGAAACGATACAGCTGAGCTCGAAGCGACACAGGGCCATATAGCTACTTCCTCGGGAGAACGCGTTTCACACCCAAATCGGCGTGGTCAAAACCATATTTCAGCGCCTTTGCACAACAAGTACAACGGTAACACGCACAGTACGGTTCAATTGTTCCGATATTTCGTGAGGGGCATTGAACCGACCATAATAATAATAATAATGATACGTCCACTCGTCCCGTTGCAGATGGACAATGTTGTTATTGTTATTAGACCGTTTCCGCGTGAGCGATCGCTGCAATTAAATACGTTCGTAACGACACATTATAATTTATGCTCATGATGATAAATCATCGATACGTGATGACCTATATATGTATATAATTGTACCCGCGGCTGTGCTTGTTGCGACCGTCTGATTTTCACTTTTGGCGTATTGCGTATTACGATTGCATTGTTATTCACGCGGTTTCAGTGGCACGTGTGTGTGCAAACGGCGAGCTGCATTATTAGTTGTCATAATACAGTCGTAACTTTATGTATGGCTTTAAAACGTTTTGTGAAGAACAATAAAAGTAATACTGCCACTCGGAGACAATTATTTAACCATAAATTCATATTTACGCAACAAAAACAAAGCACATAATTATTGACCAGTTGGTAAACTATATTATTATTATTATTACTATTATTATTATTATTATTATTATTATTATTATCAGGTATTGTTGTTTTAGCTTATTAATAACCAACAGTTAAAATATAATCAAAAAAATTTTATAGTATAATGGGAAACAAAATAATCTTGAATAGTGTATATACTAACTGTAAATTCGTAAATGCAATTTCTACTTATGTAATCAAAACTTGGTATAATATATTTACGGTTATAACATTAAACTAAGAATGGTTTTTAATTTATGGATTTATAAAATTCAACAAAATAGTATTCCAAAGAGAAATTATGACAGAAAAAACAACCATAATAAATATTGACACATATTATGCAGCTAAATTGCAGCTAAATTGCATAACCGGAACGCCGCGTTAGAATAATTGCATATTATTATTATTTTATTATTGAGACATTGGCGAATGGACCTAAATATGAAGTCTCATCATCGTCGAGCCGGAGAAAAAAAAGTACATTTGTAAAAGTGCATAGATCATAAGTACTTAAAAAGGGTTGCCATATTATGATGTGAAGAGTTTTCTTTTATAAAAAAAAATTATGATTTTAAAAATGTAATTTTATCAACAACTAGAATATTTAATTTTATCAAACATACATAATAATATTATTATATACTATTTTTTCATTTTTGAATTTTACTTGGTTATTTTATATTTGCTAAACTAACTGCACTTAATTTTTTTTTACAAATTCAAATTTTCAGTTTATTTGACACATATTATTAACTTTGCAAACTGGGCCTGAAAGAGTTCACAATATAATTTAGGTATGCAACAATATATTTTACTGTTTAGTGGAATATATACACGGTAAACACATACGTATGATATTATAGTTATTTGCACTTGGCTAATATTATTTAAATACGATTGCTTTGCGCGGACGGAATGCAATGCAACTATGTAATTAAGGAAATCGACGGGCCTTGATACCTAACATAATAGTATCACTACTATAACGAATGTTTTTCTATCAAATGGTATACGGAACGATAATAATTATGAAATCAACGGTGACACACGCACACCGACGAAAACAAGAGTATGATTCTATAATGTATTTATACCTACATAGGTTAATGTATGCTCACTGAACCGTTAGACGTGTTGAATACGTTTTCACCAAGGAAACAAATCGCAAAATATTTTCAATATCAAAACGCAATACCACACGCATTATAATATTATTATACATTACTTGACGCAATAATTAATACGAAATCAATTACCAAGTGCGGAACATGGCGTAATATTTCATGTGTATAATAATAAATATTCAATTAATTCATACTCAATAATTATTACTAAAATATGAATATAATGTGCACTTGAACGTGGAGTGTATTTTTTTCAATCTAAAACCGTGCACTATGTAGTACCTGTACTAATACTGTGTCACATGCATGGCAATAAAACTTTAGTAAAACAAAAAAAAAATGTTGTTAATCAATTAAAATATTAAATCGTATTTTATTTTTACACGTAAACGGGAATGATTTTCATTACGCTAGCCACGTGGATGAATTACAATAAATTATTATTATTCTTAATTGACTGGGTGTATGAAAGCATAAATCTTGGAAAAAAAAACCCCACTCGAGTATTTTGTACCTAACGCTCATTATAGGTAATATATTTTTTTTTTAAATACGTATAAATAATAATATATAATAATTATAAAATATTTGCAGGCAGTACAGTCGGTACAGATGAGAGAAAATAACGGATAAGCGAAAAAATAGGCATGTAGGTAGGCAGGTAGGTATTTCGGGTACTCGAATTATATCGTATTAAAAAAATATATATACACGATGAATGTACTCTAATAAATTAGTGCAGTCGGCTGTTATAATGTTATAATAATGTAACAATGGACGTAGTATTATAGTAATAATATCATCGTGATACTACTTAAAAGTAACATATTATTATGTATAGTTTTTAAATTATATTTGTTATCATCAGAGCAGCTATATCACCGTATTTAGGTATATCACGATAATTACCAACTCCATTAAGTACTCTTGCGTTGTATTACACACGCGTCGACACAAAGGGTTCGCATGTACATATTATGTAAAAAATATCATTATATCAATATTATATTTTTTTTATTGATCTTAAGAATCGGCAATCAGCACATTATAGGGAGATTACCGTTTGTTGAGAAACAAGTCGTGTATATATGTAAGGCGAGGATTCATCACAAAAAACCCGGGTGGTCACCCATCCGGATACTAGTCACCTACTTACATGTGAGCGTTATCTGTATAATACTATGCAAGATGTAATAAATATGTAAATTTAATAGTGACAAAACAATATTGGTAAAGTCAAAAAATATAACAATAGCGGACTGAGTGGCCGAGTGGACTAAGGCGTCGGCTGCAACGCAGCCGACCCGGGTTCGATTCCGACCACGGGTGACATTTTTCTTCGGTCAAGTCGCGGTGTCCGGAGAACAAGTGCCGCCATCCCCCACCCGGGCATAGATATCTAAGGGTGCCCAAATCAAAAATTCTGCCAAAATAAACAAAAAAAGTATATAACAATAATATTGTATAATAAATTATACCTACGCATTGGAGTTGTATAACCTCGCCCTTAAAATGTGATAAGACACCTGTAATTACTAGTTATTTCTAAGATTCATCATTCTGATTGAGTGTGAAATTGGATTTGAATAAAACATAATGATATTATGCTACATGTAATTACTGTGGTGGTATTGACCAATAAATAGGAAAACAATAGTGTGAGAAATAAAGCACTGAGCATTTGACTACGTCGTGTATATACCTAACGATATATAGTTTTTTTTTAATTATTACCATCCCCGAATGTCTCTTGAAATACATCGAAAAACATATGATATGATATTGTTTTGCCTCGTGTACATTATTATTTTTTTAGTCATTGGTTTATTCTATTTTAGGGGTTCATTCAGTTCATTATTTTCCCAATACACTACTTTAGACCCGTATAGTCGAGGCGGTGATTTATGCGTATGACTTGTTTTTGACACCTGTTTGCAATATACATTTTTCACAATGGACAAAATTACCATTATCATTTATTACACATAATATATCAACCTGCTGTTACTAAATATGATTTTTGACGAATATACATTATTGATTTAAGACTTATTTATTTACAAACAGTCGATATAGTACAATATGTGAATGCACCACTATACGTATCGGATTGACTTAAAACTTTTAAATATTGTGGCATGAAAATATTGCGACCGATTATAATATTGTATACGATTCCATCACTTTACTACGACCGTCGCAGACCGCTTAAAATCATCTAATTTCACGAAAATCAAGAATAATTCCTTAATATCACGAATGGAATAAAATAAATAGCTATTTCGATCACAATGTGCCATTATACTAAACTAAGGTGGCGATGAGCCATTTTAAAAATCTGATATGAAATGAGAATTTGTCTACATCATAATATTATATTAAAGAGGTAAATCTAAAATATAATATTTAATATATCCGATATTAAAATTACAAAACGTTTTATTGCAAATAAACCATTCTAAATGTATCCAATCAATTATAATCATAATTGGTGAGGCATGTTTTAGGTTTTAGTTAAATAGGTATATAATATTATACCTTTATTAGATTTTATATTATGAACACCGTATTAAAAGCCAGACAAACTATATAAAAATGTAAGCGTAGTGTTGTATTTCGTAGTATCTACCTATATTATGTTTACCAGTATTAAATAGCTTAAAATAAACAAGACAGAACTTAACTCACGAATATTAAAATGATACTATATTTTGTAATAAAACATGTTATTGCAAAGGTGAAAATAAATAAAGCTATTTACAAACCTGAAATTGAATTTAGTTAAAATGTTGTGTTAATCGTCGCAAGGAATACAATCGAAATATTACGCCATCAAGATCTCCAATTTTTCAACAAAACCTAGAACAGTATTATTATTGTGTCAAATTATAACTACTGCCACGGTGTCGCTGAATAAAATGCAAAGGCAATTTTTTAATTAAAGTTCAAAACACCAATATCATTCCAACCATTTACATATTATATTTACGTGCACTGTGTTCTCGAGTCTTATAGTTATGATTTCGGTGGTTGATGGCACAAAAACAAAAATGCAATAATTTATTTAATAACCTTTTGAGAGAAAAAAGAATATTTATAATACTATGCTCATTCTTTAATATTTACAAACACTGAGTAGGTACGTACACCAGCTAACAATATTATAATATTCGCAACGAAAAAATTAAAAGAATTCTAGAATTTTATTCTACACGCTGCAAGTTTCTTGTCTTCGCTAGTTTAATTTTTGAACATTTTATTTATCTTTGCGTTTACCTTAAAAGTAATTTGAAAATTGTTAACAATAGCAAACACAGCGAACGTCTGTTGTTTTATTACGCTTTTTGCTCTCGCGCAATAGTATAAACGTCTTGGTTTGCTCAATATTTTAAAACACGGAATGTACAAAAATATCCTTACGGAATGTTTGTTTGAATTAAACAAGTTTTACGCCCTAAAAACATAATTTATAATTGGTACTGGCGGCGGACTGTTGGAATTGTATATTAAACGCGCATATTATTATTGTCTAATTAAAACCAACTTATAACACGATGCGAACTCGGACCGTCGAAGTAGGAAATAAAGGATTATTACGATTTTATACCTCGAAGTGTTAATATTCTTATTCTATTATATGTGCGATGTTTAAACGTCCATGCCAGTTGTAGCAGTAGTTATGAATCAGATTCCATATTATTATATTTATGTTTAAATTGGTAACTTGCAATCATTTTTCGACTGTCAATAATCCGAGGGCAAAACACCTTAACTTAATTTTTATTTTAAGTTTATAACCTTTCACTTGAGTACAAGCATTTTACCGGCGTTTTTTGTAGCCCCGGATGATAGCATAATTTTATAAGACGCAGTTTTGGCAGATATATATACATATATATATATATTTTATTATTTATTCGGTGCCGATGTTGTATCGATAAACAATATTATTATAATAATACATTTTGAGTTGAAATTTGTTTTTCTACTTATAAACGAACTCGTTTCTATTTTTAATAATATGTTTGACGTAGCATGTGCACGTGGTTGTTTGTGAAAGATGAATTTAGCGATCTGGATAAAATTATGTTTTTATTACATAAAAATGTAATTTAGTTTGTCTGCAAAGTTCTCTTTGGATCAATATAATAATATGTGAGAGTGGAATATTTGTATTTCATGTGGTATCGGTGGGGTGGTGGTGGTGGAAAAACGTGTAATATTAAGCATTATCTGGAAAACTATTATGATATATTATAAACTATACTTTTTTTAGAATCTGAGTGTAA